>VXAB01011891.1:684647-712571 GCA_013399175.1 Odontophorus gujanensis
TTTGGTCTTTTTTAAAAAAAAATGAAAAAACAAAAAAAAAAAAAAAAAAGGGGGAAAGAAAAAAAAAAAAAAAAGGACTGAGCGGCTGTGATTGCGGGGAGGGCCCGGGGGAGGGGATGCGGAGAGACCCCGGCACAGCACCCGCAACGTCGACCGCCAGCGCACGGCCTCCGTACCGCGAGGGCAGGAGATTCCTAATTACGTTAATCGTTTTGAACAGACTAATTCCCACCGAAAAGCTTTTGTACGAAGACGCCGCCTCCTCCGCAGAGAGCGGCGGGGCGGCTGCGGGGCCGCGCGCGCTGTGCGGGGCGGGCAGGTCCGGCTGCGGCCGCTGATGGGCGGCGGAGCTGCTGACAGCTGTGGCAGCTGACGCGGGGGCTCCGCCGCTCCCCTCTCGCGGAGGTGGTGATGGATCCCCAAATCCTGACGGTCCCATTAGCCCCCTCCTCGTGGAGGGGGGGGGCGGTGAGAGTGAGTCTTTCCGGGAGCTCCGCCTGTCCCCGCGACCGGTCCGGTCCGGTCCGGGGGGGTCACCGGGCGCTGCCACGCGGCGCGGGGCCGTGACAAATCGGGCGGTGCTTGGGGGGGGGCGGCCCTGACAGTCACGGGGGGCAATTATCACCCCGTGATGAAGGAGCCTCCGCCAGGATGGATTGCGCCGTTAATTACTGTCCTTTTCCTACAGGCTTCTAATGTGAGGAAAAACACGCGGTGACAAGTGTAGAAAAGAGCAAGCACTAAATTACTGTCAGAAAAATAAACGGCGGTGTGCGGAGCTGCGCGGTGATTTACGGGGGCAATTAGCTACCGCCCTGCCGGGCCGGCCCCACCCGCTGCCCTTCCTTCCCCGGCCCCAAAATGGGGAGGGCCGGGACACCGTGCGGTGGGTATGGAGCTCTGGGTAAGCCCCGGTGCTGCTGTGTCACACGAATGGGGTCCTGGGGGGGAGGTGTTGCAACTGGAGCGACAGAGCAGAGAGATGTTTGAGACTGAGGTTCAGCTCAGCCCATGATGGTGAGCCCCTAGCCGTTGCCCTGTGGGGTCTCCAGAAGGACCACTGGGACCATCAGTGTGGCTGTGGAGATGTCCCATCCTGGTGGCCAGAGCAGAATCTGGGCTGAGGTCTGCCCGGTTCCTAACCAGTCTGCAGGGACACTGCTCTACCCCCACTCACCCTGATGGATGCACTGAGAGTGTGGTGGCTTTGATCCTGACCTGCCTATCCTAATCTCCTTGGGGCCTGTACATCGATTTTCATTTTCTGAGATTGTGCCATACACCTGGGGCCAAGTACCAGGGCCCAGCTCCGAGGCAGCAGTGGTATCTGACCCTGGGTGCTGGCCCTGCCAATCTGACCAGTGCCACCTGTTCCAGCCAGCACATGTGATGCCAGCAGCCCTGTTTGTGGTGTCAGGGCCTGCTCATCAGGCAGGGGACGGGTAGGGACAAAGGGAGGAGCAGCAGGGCAAGCCCCTCCAGATGTGGTGCTGAGAGGGAGTGGCAGTCGTGTTTTTCAGAAGAAAATGAACGCAGTTCGTGCATAGGAAATGGACATGCTGGGTTCTGCCCTTGGCCTCCTCCTCCTTTTCTGGAAACAGTGCAGAGCCATGGGTGTCTGCCCATGAGGGCCCCTCAGTGTGCGTAGAGCTCACTTCTGCCCTGGGCTGCTGGACTGCATCCCACTATCAGTGTGTGATCAATGTGATCAGCATCTCTCTTGTGTCCTTGTGTTGGTAAAACTATGGATATCCTTTAAATAAATACTTAATACCTCCTGTTTTCTTCTCCTGTGCTGCCTGTTTTTGTTACTGATGGCAAAGTCAGTTCTTTGGGAACAAGTGGTGAGGGATGGAGTGAGCCCTCAGCTCCAGGAATATGTTCCATGTGTTTGAAGTTCGTGCTTTCTGCAGAGATATGCCTTCAGTAAGTGTGAGAAGTGGGTGTGGGGGTGAGGGCAGTATCTGTGGCTCTGAAAAATGGGACATTGATGGGAAGAGCGGAAGGATCCTACTTCAAAGCACGTGCAGCACTGGGGCTGGGAAGGGCCTGGGCCTTATCCTATAGTTCCAGGAGTTGCTGGCTGTGGCACTGGGAGTGCTATGAGGGGCCTGGGGATACCTACACATCCTTGTCACCACTCAGTGCGAGGTACTGAAGGTCTCTGCCAGTGCTCATCCATCTCCCATGCTTCAGCTCTCAGCAGCCCAGGCCAGCAGCTGCGAGGCTGCCCTGGCAACGTAGTACCCAGGGCACTGGGATCCTGTACCAGGACCCTGCAGCAGGGGGACGGCTTTGTTCTTGCAGAATCACCTATGGGTGGTACCTTGGAAGAGCAGCAGCCCCATCTGGCCTGTGGCAGGTGGGTGTCACAGCCATTTCGTACCGCTAGGTGCTCGTCAAGTGACTTTTATTTGGAGTGTGCCCATCATTAACACTGGATGACTGATGCAGGGTGATGCCTTTTAGACGTGTGCCACAGAAACCACAGAGATGCACCATGCTGTCATATGCCAAGCCTGTCTGGTGGACCGGGGCTGTGGTGCAGTAATTCGGACCCACAGTGGTATTTGGCCAGACCCAGGGGGCTCTGAGGAGGACACAGGTCAGTGTAGTGCAGCCTTCCTGGTCTGGGAAGCTTCCATGAAAGAAGTTGGCTCCAGCATGCAGGCTGCTGCGTCTTTGTGTTCTGCCACGCAGGCAGCTCTGCTGGTTGGCAAAGGCTCAAAGCCTTCAGGTTTACCTCTTCAGAGGTAAGCAACAACCCAGCCGTTAAAGGAAATATCAAAATGAAATATTTCTGATGGATTTCATAAAGGATGACTTATAGCAGAAGAAATTATTTTGGATGTTAATATATTGCATTTCACTCTTCAATCGTACTGTATTCTTATTTATCTAAAAAAGATTTAAGATGGTCCAAACTGTTTGGCTGGCACACCAAAAGCATCCTGGTTTGACAGAACCTTAAATTGATTACTTTGCTGAGGGAGGGGAGAGAAAAAGATTTTTATTTAAATCAACTTTAAAGCTTTATTGTAAAGGGCAGCCATTGGGAGCTGAACAGTGCTGCTGCCCCTCACTGCAGCTGGGCGGCGGGAGCTGGGCGGCGCTGCTTTATTTCCCGCACAGAGGGGAGGAAAATACAGGTCCATGAATCAATCTAGATAATGGGGAAGGCTGAATGTAATAAATAATACAGTAACAACCCTAAACTAATGAGCTGTTGCTAAGGTACATTTCACAGGCTCATCCTCTATATAAAAAGTCACTAATAATCCCTTGGTGTAATCAGATGATAAAGCTTTGCCATAAGGCAACACCTGTGCAATTAAAGCTGCGGATTCTTTTGCACGTTTCATTAATTTCAGGATTTTGTAAAGGCACAGTGACTACACTAATAATCTAGTCTACTTGACTCCATGTCTACTGGAAACAGGGTGTCTAATTAGGTAAAGGTAATTAATTAGAGATAAATGGAGCTAATCAGACTCGGTTAACACTAATTCTCTGAATTAAGACATTTTGGGACACCTACTATTCTGCTGCCTTTGATGTTTCCCAACAAACACAGGCTTAGAAAGGGCTTGGCAGCGTTCTGCCTGCTCGGTGCCACCCACTAGCCCCAGCCTGCAGCCCGCAGGGTCCCTAACAGTGGCTTGCTGCATCTCTGCCTCCTGTGTCCAGGGCTGTGGTCAGCACCCCCAGTGCCAGCAGTAGTGTTCTGCCTGCCTCCAGCCTTCTGCTAGCTGCCGTATTCTCCCAACAGCTTTCTTCCCTGACGTGGGCATATTATTGAATGTTGGGATGTGCTGGTGTTCAGAAGGTCCTCCATAACCTTCACTGGGACAGTACTCAGGGTGAGCAATACAGTGCCTTTCTTTGCAGAGGAGAAGAGGCTCAATATTAACTGTTGCCCTATATAAAACATGGATTATTTAGTGAAAGGACCAGGATTTTGGAGGTGCAGTTGTAATGCTGGCCATGTGCCTGTCCTGAAGGTGGCTCAGATGCTGCTCATCCTGCGCAGCCCATGAGCTACACTGTGCTCAGGTGCTGGCTTCTTCAAAGCCAGCAGAGGCAGGGGTGGGGAGACAGAAAGTGGATGGGACAAGGAGTGGGCAAGGAACAAAACTTCTCCAGTACCACTCTATGCCCCTCTAGAATCATTAAGGTTGGAAAAGATCACTAAGGTCACCAGTCCAACTATCAACCCATGCCCACTAACTCACATCCCTTAGTGACACAATTACATGTTCCTTGAATGCTTCCAGGGATTGTGACTTCACCACCATCTTTGTTGTCAACTCTGTGTTAAAGAAGTCCTTTGTTACTTATTTTTCAATGTGACCACTTATTTCTGGTATGAATTCATGCCCAGAGCTGATGGTAGGTGCAGTGGAAAGATACTGCAAGTGGTCTGTACCAAAATAGCAGTATCACCACCAGCTCTGTGAGCACTCGTTAGCAGCTGGGGATGGGACTGTGCTGGGTGCATGGAGCAATAGTTTTAGAAGGCATCCCTACATGAAGCAAAGCTACAAAGGAGGATGACTTCCCATCACCTGTGGCCAGTCTGCTAACTCCAGCACAGCTGATGGAGGGCTCATTGTCAATCAGTTGAACACTGGAAGCCTGGGAAGTGCTGCTTTTTCCTGCATCTGAGGAGGGCTGGGTACTTTTTCAGCTTACATTTCTAAAGCACCTAGGCGGGTGCTGCGCAGTGTGGTACGTAAATAACAAGAGTGAGACAGGAATGAGTCCTTGCAGGGTGAGCTATAGCCCGAGGTAAGTCTCTGCCAGCTGAGCTACACTGCCCTCACCAGAGGAGATGAAACAGAAATGTCTAACTACTTTTATTGCCAGATATTTTCTGGATTGACCTTTCAATAACTTGTTAAACTATAGAAAATATTTCTGTTTTCTGGATGTGAAAGACCTGCTGGGTCGCACCGTCCATAAATGCACCTCTGGATGTTTTTAATCACAGCTTGATGGCTCTGGGCTGTCAGGAGCAGGCAGCTGTCCTAAATGAGATAGTTTCTGCCCACACCCCCAGGGCTGTATGAAATAATTCGCATTTCCAAAGATGTGGCAAATCCTAGATAGCTGTTGCAAAGAGCTGTCCCTTATGCTAGTGTCAACCCTGCCAGCCAGGCACGTGTGGTCCTGGAGCTGGGGCAGATAAGGTACCCTGCATCCAGAAACGTGCAACCTAGGGGGGTCCCTCCACTGGGCACCTTGCTGGGTGGTAGCTAATGCTTAGCCATGGCTGTGTTATCTTCTGGGTACTGGAGGTGTGCATGGGGTGGAATCTGCTTGGAATGTCTAATTTCACAACTCCTTCCTTACCTCCCTATAAAGGAATGCAAAGCACAGCTAAGCATGCAATTTAACTACGCCACAGTAACAAAGTGCTTAATGCTTTAAAGAGGGAGTTCTAAAATTTAATAGTTTATTTTATTATTTCTCTTTTGGATATAATTAACTGGGGATGTGCTTCAAACTGTGCTCTCCTTGCTACTGAGATGTGTTTTTATGTTTTACTCTAGGGGAAAGGGAAGGCTGTCAGACCACTGCCTCTCCCTCGGTGCACATTATTAGAGCCTTTTCAGAGCCAAGCAGGCAATTCTGTTGTCACTGGTCTTGTTTGGATGGAGGTGTTTTCCTGGGCAGTTCCCTGGGGAAGGGTGTCACGGGCAAACTGGCAGCCAGCATGGCTCAGCACAGCTCCTGCTCACCTCCCTGCAGTGCCACCTTTGGGTCCCTTGGTCTGTAACATGCTGGCTGTGCTAATAACAGGTAGATGCTTTATTTCTTCATGTCAAAAGATCATTTATCCCAGGAGAAAATCACAAACTTTTCCCAAGCTCTTAATGCAGTGATGAAGAGTGGTGCAGCCTCTTAGTGATGCTTTGTTGTGAGTTTTCAGATGAATTGGACCTTTTTTTTTTCATCATCTAGCAGGTAAGGACGCAAAAAAATGATGTGTATAAGGAAAGGCTCTCTCAGTATTCATTACTCTGTGAGTTAAGCTTTCAGAGTGGATTGTGCAGGTGTTTACCATGCTGCTCCAAACAACAGTCAAGAGTTTCTCAGGCTACCTAGAAATCATTGTAGAATAAGTCAAATGTATTTCTTCAAACTTCATAGTTCTGCATAGGTGTATATCAGTGATGTGATAGTGAGATATCCAACTCATTGTCTCTTCATTAAGGACAAATTCATCCCGAGGGTGCAATGTGATCTCAGCAAATAGTATTATAATAGCAAAACTGGAGAGTAGGAGTTGATGATTAAATTTAAGTGTGTATTGTCCGCATAAAGCAAGCCATGGGCTTTTTTTCATGAATGCAAACATTCATCGCTGGTGCTGAAGAAGGACAATGTGTGTTTGCTAATGACTGTGTTTTTAACTGATAATACACTGTAAATTTTGTATAATGCAACTGTGACCTTACAGAGAATAGAAGGGATGACAGTGTGCCCATAATTGTAGTACAGTGAAGAAATGCTGTTATTACCTACTATTTTTAGGACCAGTGTGCGCAGCCTCTTAATTTACATAAGCTTAAGACATTCACACATCTTCTTTCTTTGCTTGTGGATGATAAGTTTTGTTTAAATGAAATACAAAGACATCATGTTGGGTGAGAGGTGAGCCAGCTGGGAGCTCTATCACTGCAAGCAACGTCTCCAGTGCCAATTGAAAGAAGGGTATTTATTTGAGAAAGAGTTCTTTAACCTGTGATTAATATATATATATATGCACCAACATAGCATTCGAACAGAGCCTTGATCATGTGTGATTTGCATTCAGAGCACTCCCGCAGTTGACCTGATGTGTTGTAGCTGCATGCTGTCAGGTTTTGCTGCACAAGGCCTTGTGCTCTGCTCAGGGCCGTGCCTGCCCTCTGAGGCTGGGCAGCCCCATGGAGCAGAATGAGAGCTGGCCCGGCTGCAGCCCAGCCCTTTGCCTGGTATGAGCCCCGTGGCTTACAAGGAGCGTTGGTCTGGAGGTGATATGTTGCTTGGCCTGGTTCTTCCTGCAGCCATCAGAAGTCTGTTTTGCAAAGTGCAAAACAGAGGAACAAAGAGATCCAGAGATGGAAGGAAAGCTTGTTTGCACTCATTACACCAGAGGATGCTCTGAGATCAGACCATCCATCTGAAAGTATGACCTCCTGTAATGCTACCCACCAAGGTCAGGGATGACTGCGTGTCTCTGCCGAGGAGCTGCCTGCTGTGGGCTCAGCTGCCCGCAAGCACCTCACTGCTAAGTCTGGGTTTGCCAAGCTGAAAGAAAAAAGGGTTTGTTCTTCAGGGCTTGACCCCTTGTTTTTCTGCTTTATTTGACCCATTTTGGCTTTCTTTCCTTATACTGATGATATAAGGAGCGTTCTCAGTCATGCATCAGATTTCCATGCAGGAGGTTGTATGAGGAGAGCCATTCATTTGAATAGCTGCTCGGGTATCCCATACCCTGCAGCCTGTTGTCACAGAAGGGTGTAGATGTAACAGCAGGAACTGGTGCAGCTTCTGCAGGGCAGCTGCTGTCTGCACCCAGGGGATGCTTCTGGGGCTCCATTTTAGGCCAGATACCACCATGAAAATGATGACATAATTGTTTAAAAACTTTTGTTAGTAAAGGCCTTTCCCAAATGCCCATAATAACAACAGGGAAGAACTCCATGGCCACTCCATGCGGCTGCTGGAGGAGCTGTGATAGCTACATGCTAACAGGCTGTAAGGCTTGCACCATCATCAGTACATGGGCAATCTTCTGGATGTTTTAATGTGTGTGCTGCTGGACTCAGCAGATAGTAAAGCCCTGGAATGTGCCCAAAGAAGGACAACAAATCTGGTTAAGAGTCTGGAGTACAAGTATGATGGGCTGTTGCTGAGGGAACTGAGGTGGTTCAGTCTGGAGAAAAAGAGTAAGGAGAAGACTTTATTGCTCCTTACTGCTACCTGAAAAGAGGCTGTGGTGAGGGGGTGGTTGGCTACTTCTCCCAGGTAACAACAGCTATAAGACAAGAGGTAATGCCCTTAAGTAGCCCCAGGGGAGCTTCAGGTTGGAATCTAGGAAGAATTTCAAAGAGTGTTAATGCATTGGAACAGACTGTGCAGGGAAGTGATGGAGTCACTGTCTCTGGAGGTGTTCAAGAAACATGTAGATGTATCATCAGAGGGACATGGTTAGTGGAAGCGATGGAGTTGGCTTGGTGGTTGAACTAGATGATCTTAGCGGTCTTTCCAACTTTAATGATTCTGTGATACATTAACTTGGAGAGGCACAGAATGCATGTACCCAGTGATGCCAGTGGGGGCTTTGAGCTGTGGAGCAGGGTGTCTGCCAGCCCTCAACCTCCTGCAACAGGCTGGGCTGCGACAGCTGAGCTCAGGGATGAATGCTGGTGGCAGCTTGGTTTATGCCCCCTTTCTGCAGCCTCTGGTAGCTCACTGCCGAGTGACAATATCCATACAAGGCATTCTTGCTTGGTTTACTTTATTTGCTGTTGTACATGTAATCACTCCAATCTCCTTCTCTCCAAATTTTTTACAGCTGTGGAAAATGAGCTTGTCTGTCCATAAAGCATCTTGCAGCAGGTTAATGCAGTTGTATATCTGGGTAACACCATCTACTTTTGCCAGTGCAATCAGTGTGGGTGTGAATTACAGGCAGGGGTGAGCACAACCGGAGTAGGGCTGGGATTGATGAGTAGTGTGCAGCTGTACATGGAGCAGGCAGGGATGGAACATCTGCAGGAGACTTTTGTTCTTCATTCTTTAATGCCAATACTGGAGCTGCTGAATTAAGCTGTACTTCCATGATGAGTGGGGATATAGGGGCTGGACAGGTGAGTGCCACTAGTGCTGTGCTGGGTGTTACTTGCAGAGCTGCTCTGTGCTGGTGTGAGTAGACTCGCTGAACCCTGAGGTCTCCAAGACAACCCCTTCATTTCTCCAGCTTAGGTATGCCAGGAGTGGATGAGACCTGGGATCACCTGGAAATCCTGGGATTTGTCTCCAGACCACGCTTTGGTGGTGGTATTTCTTTTAATCCAATTCGGTTTTAAATATGGCCATGAAGAATTATAACTGATTGCATTAAATCACACTTGGAATCTCCTGGCTGCTTGATGAAGAAATGATATGAGCGCAGCATGGGCCTGACTTCACGTCTGTATTAACAATGTTACAGGCACACGGCCTCAGCCTGATACATTCCTAATGAGATTTTGAAGTTCACACAATAAAATGTTCTGTCAATTAAGTCAGAAATTCAGAGCAACATATTTACTTCAGCTAACAGTATGTCCTTTCAGTACAGGGATCTCAATGATTACAGCAGTGTTTTCTAGTTCCAGCCTCATCAAAGTCCAATAAAATATTCTCATTGTAATATGCACTTGTCGGTAACATGCAAGTTTTCTGACTGCAAAGAACAGCACTGCAAAAACATATTCAGTGAGGAGGAAGCAGGGTAGCAGATAGCTATAATACAAAGGCCTGTCTTTCTGTAGCACCCTGTAGCTGAAATGAAACCAGGCAGGAGCCCTGTTTTACTAGCAGCAGGCTTCCTTGATGCGTGCCTGTGCTTCCCAATGCCGCTGACTCCCAGGAACAAGGCCCTCCGATGTGCTGAGGAAGGCTTGATTGTGGTTGTCACCAATTAACAGAAGATGAGTATGCAGGTGAAAGCAAATCCTGCTTTGCTTTACCATGTAACAAGAGTTGTGAAAACGCAAAGCCAGTGACAGCTCCTATATCAGTTACATCCATGGAAGCAGCTCCTGGATAACTTGAGAGAGCACAGAGCGTTGTCTGCTACTTGATTCCAGCAAGTCACAGGTCCTTAAAGTCTTTGGGATGCAATGAACTAGCAGCAGTTGAGAGGACTCAGCCTTTTAGCCAGTGGATCCCCTTTTCTCTCACAGTCTGTGTGACTGCTGAGTGGCTCAGGCTGTGGAAAGAGCTGGCTCTGCTCCAGCTCCCTTCCCTCCTAGCCCAGCCTGGGGTTTATTCTAAGCATACCAGCAGTGCTAGCAGTTTGCTCAGGTTCAGGATCAGAGCCTGAAGTAAGAAGAAATGTAGAAGTTCTGCCTATGAACTTTGGTGGAGTATTCATATGTTCGGGGCTCTGTGAAAGAGGATAGTTATTTGGTAGTGAAGTCTTTGCATTGAACTCACAGGAAACTGCTTTCTGCTTAAGCATGATCCAGATGTAGTTGTAGCACTGTTTTTAAGAAATCATTTGGTTTAATAGTACTACCCATAAACACAGTTTTATATGATTAGTTTGGAGATCTGAAGTATTTGGCTGTTAGTGAGTGCTCATGGTGGGACTCTGTCATGGTTTTATAATTTATAATTTTTTTTCATTACAAACAAGCCTGGCTTTCTCTGTGGCCTGAGGTACTCATTCGGCTCTTTTGTTTCCATGCCACTGCCAGAGTATGAGTGTAAGCACTCCAAGAAAGTTTTCAGGTAAGCATAGGAATTGTGGGCTGGATGAGTGGACACTGAGGTAAATGAAGAACTGGCTGACAGGCAGATCCAGAAAGGCTGTGATCAGCAAGCAGCACAGAGTGTGGTTGGGGAGCTGTAGCTAGCAGTGCTCTCCAGCTGTCAGTACTGGGTCCAGTCTTGTACAACATCTTCATCAATGACCTGGATGAAGGGATGGAGTGTGGTCTCAGCAATTTCATGATCATACATAGCTGGAAGGAGTGGCTGGCACACCAGAAGACTGTGTTACCATTCACTGATACATGGACTGGTTGGAGAACTGCTCAGAGAGGGGCCTGATGAGGTTCAGTAACGGCAAGTGTAGGATCCTACACTTGGAGAGGAATAACTGCATGCATCAGTGCAGGTTAGGGGTTGACCTGCTGAAGAGGAGCTCTGAAGAAAAGGACCTGGGTGTCCTGACTGGCCATGAGCCAGCAGTGTGCCCTTGCAGCCGAGAAAGCCAATATTTGCCCAAGTGACAGGAAAGTAGCAGGCTCTTGTCTGCCAGCACTGAATGATGCTGAACGACTGACACGTGGCACCTGGTGGCAACTGCCCACAGTCCCTGCTCTGCCTCATTCACGAGAAGACTCTGGAACAAACCAACTTCCCAGCACCAGTGGCTGGACTCGGGACGGGAGCTTTCTGGTACTGAGTATGAGCCCTGCTGCAGTGCTGGGCTTCAGCAGCTTTTGGCCAAATCCTGTCAGTGAAACTCAATCGGGAGCTAAAAGGGATTAAAACCTGTCCTGGTGTTTGGTGCAGGATGACCTAGACACACCCCCGTGGCAAGTCACAGGGACCCGAAGGTGTCTGTGTAGCAGTGGGGATGGATGCTTGCTGTGTTGCCAGGTAGGAGCACTTAACCACAAACTAAAGGAAAACTGTCTGTGATAATCAGTACCTCTTCTCTTTGCGTGGTGAGTGTTTGGAAAGGAGTGGGCCACGGAGGGCTACGTGTGCAGGAATGTCTGTAGGTGCCAGTGGGGACTAAGAGGACAAGAGGAGCGCTACTGTTGGCACCAAAGCGGCAGGTCTGGCAGAGCACCATCTCAATTATATCCAGGCAGCGTTGTGCTCCCTTTGCAGCCCATGGAGCCACCAGGCAGGCTGCCAAGGCAGGCAGCACTTTGGCAGGTTTTTAAACACTGACTGCGAGAGCGTGTGCTGGGCCATTTGTACCATATGGCACCCAAGAGCTAATCCAGGAGAGGGTGCAAGGCAGCGCGAGAGGCCAGCACTGAAATGCCATTTAGAAAGGAAACGTCAGCCCAAGTGGCAGAGGGTGGGCTGGTGTCTGCACCACCAAGTCCAATTTCGTCCCCTCATCCCTTTGCTGAGTACTTAGAAGTGCTGTTCTGTAGAGCATAAACCTATACCGTAAATACATAAGAGATCTCAATGCAGATTTTGTATGTACGTATTGCTCAGATGGCAGAGCTCTGTGGGAAAAAGCATTTCTGCCTCTGGCTTGGGAGGAGATGCTGGTGGCTGATCTGAGTGGCTGCCCTGCCCTGACCTGTATGTGGGGATCAATTAATCTCAGGGGGGCACTGGCAGGATGGGAATTGTGAGCTTCCACTGCTCTTGACCATCCTGGCCCTGGGAAGTCAAGCAGATCTGGTCCGTCGCCACCTTCCCTTTGAAAGGACGTTTCATCCCACACAGCTCAGTTGTAAGGGCTTTCATTTACAGCCTCGTTATATTAAACAAATTACATCCTCCAATCGTTTGCTCTCCGCTCTTGGGCTCTAATGGATAGCACTTGTCATAGTTATTGATTTTTCCTCTCTTACAGAAATCTGTTACTTCAGGAATATTGAGTTGTGCTATTATCTAGACAGGTGCCAGCCCTCTGGGTGACAGACAACTGGTTGATGTCACTGTAAACACTTGATAGCTGGCAAAGAAAGGAATACAAGTGTCATTTACCCACTAAAACACTATAAATAAAATATAGACTTGGTAGCTCTTTCATGACTAAGCCCATAGAGGAGATGGGATTTATCACACTAGAACAGGCTGAGTTCTTCCATGCGTCTTCCAGTATGACCTGTGTGGTGCCATGGGCACCGTGGTGACACCGCAGCGCTGCCAGGCAGCATTGCAGAGGGTGGGTTTGTGCACACAGTGCTGGGGCCTCCTCCCACCCCATTCACAGCTTACCTGACTTAGTGGCTTCTGCAACAGCTCATGGCTCATAAAAAGCTAAATCAGTCGTGCTTATTTTACTGGGAGAAGCTGGTTAGTATGTATATTTTTTTTCTGTGCCCGCACAGCACTTGAACAGCCTGCGCCTTTCCCATTGCACCAGTGGACAGCAAGCTTACACAAACAAATACAACCAGCTTCTACATCAGGAGGAAGAGAAATCTGTGGCTGTTGGGGTGGTATTTAAAGCTTTCAGGTATTTAAAGCTGTAAGCTTATCAGAGGGAGTTTGTTATAACCCTGCAGCTGCCCAGAACTTGCTGTCTGACAGCACGGTGCCTCGGTGCAGTGATCCCATGCAGCACTGCAGGGCAGTGCCTGTGCTTGCAGGAGGACTTGGGAGCAGCAGAGCCATGGACACAGGGGTGTCATGGCAGCAAGACATAAAGTGGCCTCAGCCCACCAAGCAGGTGCCACCGTCCTGCCCCAGGCTCTGTCCGCTGGACAGGAACGCACAGTAGGTTCCAGGTAAGTTTTGGTCTTAAAAACTTCTCTGCTGATATTTATTCCTCTATCTCCCTTTTGTCTTCTGTATTTGCAGTGTAACTCACTTCTTCCATACCTAAACAGAATGGGTTGATTTCACCACTCACTAGAACAGGCTTGGAGCTGTGCCAGATTTCCCTGCATAATGGGACAGTGCAGGTACTTGCAGTCACAAAATGTTTGGTTTCAGGTGTAACAATACTGCTTTGCAAGCTCTTTCATATGTCGAAGTTGTCAGGTTATCTTATTCTTAGCTGGGATGTCTGTCAGAAGTAGCAGCTGGTTTGTCTGGCAGTTTACTGCTACAAACCCTGCTGCTAATTGTTTGTCCTTTTCTGTTTGTCTTTTCTTAATGCCTCCTCTGCTGTCTCTCTAGGCAGACTTCCCAAGCAGAAAGGGAACAGTCTGGTTATTTCCCTTTTGACTGGATCTTTCATGGTTCCTCACTTGCTTTCTGCAGGCCTATGAAGAGCATCATCCAGGGAAAGCCTGCTGTGGGCCTCATGGGCCCCATGCTCAACCCTGGCCAGGTGCTGCCTTCTAGCCTACATGCCAGCCCTGGGAGCGTTCCAGTAGTCACACCCCACTTGGCACAACTGGGACCAAGTTCCACCTTGTCCTTAGGTAAAATGTGATTTTGTAGTGTGGCTTTGTCCTGTCTGTCCTCTGAGTCACATCTGGACATGCTGAGGGACACCCTCCCTGGGAAAGCTTGTCTAGTGGGGTGGAAAAGGAAATGTATTCATTGTCATCTGTTAGTTGTAGAATCGTTAAGATTGGAAGGCATCACTTAAGGCCATCCAGGCCAACCATCAACCCACCACCACCATGCCCACTAGACCATGTCACTCAGTGCCACATTTAACCTCTTCTTAGAAAGCTGTGGAGTGTCCAGAAAATGGATATCTGTAACCACAGAACAAGGTAAATACATATTGTAAAAAAGAAAAGAAACAATTTAAAAAGATAGATGCTAAACCATTCTGGAGATTCAAATCATAAAACTTTAATTGAATTAATAAGTTCAAATCTGTTCCTAGACACAGGCTATTTCACTGAGCTTTAATGTATTTCCCCTTAAGAAGACATTCTGTAATTTATGACTGCTTGTGTAGAGGATACAATAGTTTGCATAAAAAAATGGAACTGGAGGCTCTTTGGCTGTGCAGTGGTGCCGGAGCCTCATTTACCATCTCCTTTAAAATGTACATCTCTCTGAGACTCCAAAATTTTTTCCTACAGAATTGCAAGCCCAGGCTATGAGCTAGGATTTATACAGTTGTTTCTGGAATTGGTTCTGAAAGCATGCTACAGTAAAAACTTGATTGCAGGACTGCGGCTACTTGTCCTGAAGGAAATGAAAGCGCTCTCCATTTTGGAAAAGGTGGCTAACCTGAAGGTGGGAGCTGCAGCCTGGAATATTTCATAGATTCACATTGCTGTTTGTTGATTCCATATTAAACAGAACAACCAAGCATGCTGAAGGTAAAGCCCTCGTTTAATTAACCCTCTTGGTGTAGTACCATGTGATTAAATGTGACTGAGCTGCTCCTTGGGGCTTCTGCTACTGAAAATACTAACAATAATCATTTGTTTTGTTTTTATATTTAAACACATTATTGCATAGCTTGGTGCAGAGATAATTACCAATTTTATCTCCTGTGTTTTTCTAATGTTCATTAATAACAATAAAAGGTTGTAGGTTAAAAACTCATTTAATTGCCTTTATGTTAATGACATTATGAATAGCCTTAGCTACAAGATTCTAATTCTGTCCAGTATCCTGTTTCTCAGTAGAGCCCCAGGAGAGCTGCTCATTTTATCAGCATTACTGATTCAGAGTTTTTCCTTGCAGGTGGGTTTTTGTACATAATCAGAATTAATGCACAACACATTTTGCAAGGAACGGAGTAGAAGCACTCTGAATAAGTAATTAACTGGAGTGCCCAAGGAAAAATGCCTGAGCAAATTTCTTAGCATATTCATAAAACATTAAGAACAGTCACAAACACAGTGGAAACAATTTACTGGTAATATGCTTTCATGCCATTTTCCAACTCTTTTATTCCCCCCCCCATTTCTCTTTCCTTTTAATGAATGGAGAAGAAGAAAAAGAAAAGGAGTTTTCAGTTCTCTCATTAAGGAGCACCTGCCCTTGGAACAGCTTACATTCCGTGCCATGTTGGACAAGGACTTATTGCAAGATAAATGGAAGTCAATATGAGGCTTTTTCAAAGTAAACAGAAACAAGGCTTTTCTCCTCCCTGAACAAATGTCCCCTCTCCACACCGCCTTCTGGGCCCTGAAAGACACTGAAGAAAAGGTTATCTCAGCCACTCCTGTGCTGTGCCTAGTGATAATTAAAAATAATAGCTCAACTCAAAGATGTTGATGGAGGGCAGACTATCTGTAACATGTTAAAAAGGGCCGTGCATGGATTTTTCTGTTGTCTGGATGAGCAAAGCACTTAGGTCTGATGCATACCCACAGGGAGCACTGAGTACATGTGTTGCCTATGGCTCACCCGTGGAATCTGTGCTCCCACCTCTAGAGCTGTTTGACTCCCACATCTCCAGCCCAGCAGTGAATGGGTGAGGAAGGCAATGCTGGAGCTCCTAGGCTGGAGGGTGAGGGCCATCTGTTCGATCCAAAGGCCAGATCAACATCCTGTGGTGGAGCTTGGCTGAAGGTGGCATTGCCCTTTGGTTGCAGGGAGGCAGGACAAACCAGGATGGCTTTTCCTTTCTGAGGTGAGAGCTCTGACGGCCACTGGATTGGGCTGTGTTGGGCTGCTGGACGAGCACACGCTTCTCATTCTTGCTGAAGCCTGGGTATGCCAGGCTGCCAGTGGCTGTCACTGCCCTTCAGTGGGAGCCATGAGCTGGGGCAGAGGTCTTGTCCCACCAGGGCTGCCCTGCTGCCCACTGAGAGCCCCGCCGGCACCAGCTGGTTGGGTGATCTTTCTGACAGGCTGAAAAAGCACAGTTGTTTGCTTACTTTGCTTTAAAAATAGATTTCTAAATATGTGAGCGACAGTTGTGCGTGTCTGGAGCCCAGTGCCCGGGGCAAGCAGTAGCACCAGTGACCACATACATGGCATGGGCTGATCAGGGCACTGGTGGTGTCAGTGCTGGGAATGCTGATGTGATAAAACTGTATAGAAATCCATCAGTTTTCCCTTCCCATTATGGGTGGGAGGATCAAATGGTCATGCCCACAGCATGTGCAGGCCCCTAATAGGCTGTGCCACCAGAGGGTGGGGTGCCTGAAACTGGGGTGGGGTGGAGGGGCAGGTATGTAATAACAGTGATAAGCTGGAGACATCCTGCTTTACACTGACACTTCTTCAGTTTATTTCTCAAACTCTACCTCAAATTTCAAAATGAAGGGTCATTTTTGGATAGCTAAAATGGATGACTTTCAGCAGAAGCATGTAAGAATGGGGATCCCTTTCCCATAGGAAGGGACAAAGTGAAGCTGACACCCCTTTATTAGGAGGGTTCCCATGGAAAGGTGTTTCACCCAAATATCACGTGCTCTGTGCGTGCTTAGCTCTCTGCAGCCTCCCTCATCCCACGCTGTGGGTGGCTGTGTTCTGTGCCTGGTGTGGGACAGAGCTTATGTCATTATTTGGGAAGAAACATGTACTCTACTACACAGTAGGAGATTTAACAACCAAATGGCAGCCTTATTTCTGTCCACTGTGCAGTTCCAGCATGTTAAAGGGAAATATTAGAAGAAAGTAGGTATCTCTTTATTCTTAAGTAGAGTTTTTCTTTTTTTTTTTTTGACTTGATACTTGCAGCCTGCAATCATTTTGTCAGAGCAACTTCTAACCATGTTTTTATGGTAAAATATGTAATGTGACCTCCCACAGTTCATTAATTTGCCATTTGTGTGCCCCCAGCTATGTGTGCCACTCCTAGGCTTTCGGTTCTGTGTTACACCGATTACTGTTACAGCAACTTACCCATCAGCAAAAAATCCTACAGATGATCCCGAGCTACTTCTGAATATGTGCATCTGAATGTTGGAGCAGGCTCTGTAAAAGGTAGGGATTTAAAAATAACAAAACAAAACCCATGAAAATTACCCAATCCATGAAAAATATGCACCTCAGTGACGCGGCATCACGGCAGCTAGTGGTTCTGTGTAGAAGTGGTGGCAAACCCCAGCTTGGGCCTTTCTGAGTGAAGACTCTAAGCCTTGGAGGCACCCACACACAGTGTCCCCCCGACAAGGTCAGTGGGAGCCTCATGGGGTGCTGGCGGGGTCAGACTCTGAGTTCCCATCACATGTAGCACCCTGGAGTAGCGTGGTTGTTTCCTTGCTAGCTGCGTTCTTTTAATTCTTGCTTTTCTGCAAATTACCTACTCTCTTTCATTACTGAATATAAGAACACAGGGGAATTTCTTACATAATCTTTTCTATCTTTTGGGTGCGTAGGGTGGAAATAGGCAGTTGCATTTAAATAATGATTTCTGCTTATACACAAATACAACGTTGTGCATTCACCACCTTTCTGAAGCTAGGCGCGTTCCCTCGCATTTTGCGGTGGTAAATATGCAGACCTACCGCTTACCCGGTAACAAGCGAGTGATTTTGCAGTAGATTGGAAAGAATAAAAACAAACTAATGTATATTTTTCAACTTCCTGGTGCTTTAACCTTTCTTAAGAAAAGACTCGTGGGACATAATTGAAGGAAAGTGTTTTTCCTTAGCAGATGGATTGCTTTGCTTGGATAATATTTTAGTTATGCCAATAAAATGAAGGGTACACAGAAAACCATGAAACTGCCAGCAGTTGTTAGTGCATGACTATTACCGAGGCAGAAATGAGGCCAAAGCAGTGATAAATGTGCACATCTCCCTCTCCATCAGCTGAGGAATGACCTGGGTACACTTTCCATCTGAGCACCGAGCAGGCCGACATTTTTCACAGCAGCGCTTAATAGTGGACATTAACTTAGCCCTCTCCAAAAGGGCTGACCCGGAGGCTACCCTCTGCGGTTCTCCAAACTGTAATCGCTTCTTCAGTCTGTAATTTTATCAAATAGCATGCACCTTTTCCAGCCACTTATTGGCCAATTAAGTCAAGTTCTCACTGAGGGGGTCCAGCTGGTTTCAAGTTATCTTAGATGAATTGATTGAAGACATTCTGCAATCTATGAACCTGGTTTAATGATCTAGGTGATAATACTTGTAATTCTTCTCAGTCAAGGGAATTTGCTGCAGCTGTTGTCTGCAAATCCATGTTCTGATACAGTGAAGTACCAGAAGAGAGTTAATCCGCCCTCAGAGTTTTATAGCGACGGCTGCATTGTGAGATGGGAAATTTAACATTCACACGGCATTGCCGGGTGAAGACAATTTTTGTTGATGTGTTTTTTTATTTTATTCTATTGCAAGTGTTAAAGAGGTTACATTGAAGAATATATTACTGATAATACTTAAAAACTGGCAACTATAGAACAGTGCAAAACAGCCTGCTAAAATATTGCATAAAGTGTTTGAGATGGAAAATGAATTTGCCTTTGAGCATGAACACATCCTTCTTAAAATTCAGAGGCAGAATGGAGCTCCAGAAATAAAGCCACTGTGCTGGCCCATCTTGCTGATATGGTTCCAGTTTGGTTATCAATATGGTATTTTGGTTATTTCAGAGTTACACTGGAATAAACGAGACAGTAATCTCGATGCTGAGCACAGAAAATAACTCTGAAATTAACTGGAGAGGGGCATGCTCCTTCCTGCCACGGCTGATCCGTGCGCAGCCAAGCCTCCGTGTTGCGTTGGCCATGCTTCAGTGGGCGTGCTCCCTTCTGTCATTGCTCACAACAAACCGTGTGCAGGGGACATCTCCATGAGAGGGGCTCAGATTAGAGTGAGGCTGACTGAGGGAGCCTGGTATGACCACGGAGAACATCTTGTTCCCCACGTTTAGCCATGGGCAATGTCAAGTAGTATATGTTACATGAATGTTTTCTCCAGTCTTGTAGGCGGTGTTTTTGAGGTTGACTGTGCAAGGCGGCAGGCTTTGCTTCACAGTAACAGACCTACATGCAAATACTCAGTTCTTTGTTTTCTCCACCCATCCCAAACTCAGGACAGAGAGAGGCTGAACTGAAAGGGGACCACCGCTACAGCATCACGTCCTGGGGCCAAGCAGTGCATGGATGTGGTGCCATGCATTCACCGTGATGGACTCAACAGAAGGGTTAATTTGTACAGTTGCCTTTGATCCTGCACTCACAAGGAAGGAGAATGTTGGGCCTGTAATGCCAGCCAGCTTTCAAACACAGTGTGGATTTTGGTAAGAGGCAGCACAGTCATAACATTTGAATATTAGCACTTTTTAGCTCTGCCACACTAACAACTGTTAATAAGGCAGCTTGGACACAGGAGCACTGTCTTGAACCCTGTGCAGTAATTCACACCTAAGTGCAGCTCCAGCTCTGCTGTGGGAACATTTTGCACCCAGTTCCCATGTACAGTGATTATCAGAGAGGAATCCCAGCACCAGATCCTCACCCTCCTGTGCACTTGTTTCTTCTCCCTGAAGAGCCCAGATGCAGGTGGGACACCAGGTGGGCAGCCGTGATGGGACTCGTCTCAGCAGGGCACAGCCACATCAGCTGCCCCACACACTCCAGCCCCGTGGCCTCCAGGGGCCTTGTGGCAAATTTGGACATGGGTTCTTCCCATGCCAGTGTATTCTCATTTGGCCATCAGCAATATCAAAGCTGAAACGTTTGATGTGTTATCGTTGAGCGTTGTTTTCACAAATTCTTACATTACAATCTCCACCTTGTACACACTGACTTATATAGCCACCAGACGCACCTTTGTGTTTTTGAATTGTCACTATTATTCTCTTTCCCCTACTCCCTTCCACACACCTATTGTTAATACAAATACAGCAAGGCTCTCTACTCTTCCTGCCAGCATTCAGATAAGCTCCTGTAGCTGGATTATCCAGGGTGTGGCAGATAAGCGGGGAGGAGAGGGGCTTTCCTCAGTGACTTGGCTGTCTGTTGTTCTCCAGGCAGAGGTGAGTGGTATGGGAGGTCTGTCTAGAAATCATTTACTGTTGCGTTTATTACTTTTTATTCCTTGTCGTCTCCATAGAACAAAAGTGACCTTTCTGTGTGTGAGTAGGGTATCCACCAGAGACAGGCTGAAACACTGCTGCAATTCTGCTGCAGAGCTTCTCCTCCTCACCCCTCTCCCAGCCAGGCTCACAGCCTAGTGCTCGGCTGCTTCCTGCCCTGGTAGAGTGTTCTCCTGGACTGTGTTTTCTCCTGTGGTGGAGAGCTGTTCCTCATGCTTCCCGGAAGCAGGGCAGCCCATGGGGATGTGGCTGGGGCTGCTCTCTACTTAGCAGAGCAAAGGAGATATGTTCAACTGAGCTAAAAATAGTACCAATTCTTTTTAAATAATACAATTTTTTTCTTTCTTTTGGAAGAAAGCAACCAGGCTAATGTAAGCAGATAGAAAATAAGGACGAGTCTGGCTATTTCTCTGGGGAAAGCTTGAGATGCTTACCTCATCATTTCTTGGAGTGCTCTAACATCAGCTCTGTCTGTCCCTGGTGATGTACTGTCCTCACCGCTGCATTGGGAATAGACCTGAGTTCCGTATGCAGCATTAGCTGGGAGAGAGGGAGGTTTATACCATTTTCTAATTGTTTTTGTATTTAATTACAGAGATCCCGAGTGCTGGGTGCTTAACTCAAGGTGTCTGCAAACAGCCACAGAACAAAGCAGGGCTTTGTGTTTCTGCAGGGCCCGGGCTCTAGGTGTGCGCAGTGGCCTGGGGATTGGGGCACTTCTTGATGTTCTGTGCTGCAGCTCATTAAGAAAATGGAAAGTTAGCAGTGAAAGCCCGCAATCAAATAAACAATAAAAGGGCAAAACTGTATTTCCCCCTCTGTAATTTGATCTGTAAGAAATGTAAATCACTCATCCAGAAGAGAGCGATTTTCAATTAGTGCTGTTTTCTTAAACATGCAAATCCCCAGCCTTGTTTAGCTGCACAGTTTTGCCCTAACTCTGCAGAGAATTCCCAAGCAACCTTTAATAGACGTCCATGCCTTCAGGCTTGTCCACTTATGTTTTCTCTCCTGCCTGGGCACAGGATAGATTATGCATATTATTATTCATAAGTGCCACCTATTGAAGGCAGCACCACAGGCACGTTGCAAATGGTGGGCTTGCCCCAGCTGTCCCCGCTCATGCGAAACATTCCTGCTCTCCGACAGACCCTCCAAACCTCACTCTCAAAATCGGTGGTATTTTTCTTGGCACGGGGGAGGGCTTGCAGGATATCTGGTAGCCTTTACAAGCAGCTGAAATCAAGAGGGTTTCCCCATGCCCTCCTGCAGAGATGCCTGCTGGCTGCTGCTTTGTCTCAGCAGCACTGGGGAGGCTGTGACCAGGGTTGCTGAGAGTGATGCTGTACCGGTCAGCGAGGGCAGTGTCAGCCTGGCTGGTGTGGAACATGGCGAACAGCTATGCAGAAAGGCAGGGAAGCTAACAGGAGACTTTCAAACAGTTTAGTTATGAACTTGGAAGTAGTAATAGTATTTAAATAAATGTTTTGAATGCTGGTGGCTAGAATTAAGCATAATCCTACATTTCTACAAAAGGTCAATTGTGATTCTAATTACTCTTATGCAAAATATCTCATGTTTGAACTATGCAGTTATAATTAATACATATGCCTTCTTGCTGAATGTGAGCATTTTTGATCATTAGAATCTGGACAGCCTTATTATGTCCACAAAGTCGGAATGAAGATGTGAGTGCACCTCTTCAGGGTGACTTTCTCTTGCATTGTTTCACAACAATGTGACTGTACTGGCTCTAGTTGCATCATTTCAATGTAACAGCACCAAGGTGCAGTGCAGGCCTGGGCTGGGCATGGTTCTGAGAGATAGTTGGTAATGGTGTGATACTCTATGCCCCTGTGCAGCATTCTGTTCCTCCACGTGGCTGCAGCTCGCAGCACAGGTAGGAGCCTCCATCCATCTCTCTCTCCTTGGTGTATGACGGCTGATCATTGCTGCACATCTGTCTTTGGCAGTGGGAAGAGGGATAGTGTTTTGCTCACTGGAAGATGAATGTGGCAGAGGCTTGGCTGCCATCCGTGGGTGCGTGTCCTGCAGATGGACTGTTCTGCATCAGTAATGCACAGTAGGCACAGATGCAGTGCACCCAACCATGCACACAGTTGTATGTACAAGGGTTGCTCTGAAAGTAATGCCTCCCATTTCATTATGTTGGCCCACAACATCAGAGGTGGATATTGGCGGTTGAGGATGAACTTTCCCACCAATATCATGTTACGTTTGTTGCCTTGACAGATGGCAGCAGAGGGGCAGCCTCACAGAATGGTATCTGACATGGAAGTGCATACAAAGAAAAGGTATGTCATTGAATTTCTCCTTGTGGGGAAAAAATTGCACACAGGGGCATTCATCACCATTTGCTGTACATTTATGGGGACCAAATAGTGGCTGCGAGCACAGTGAGGTGGTGAGTGGTGCATTTCAGCAGTGGAGACAGTGATCACCTCTGCTGGTGCAGACTCTTATGAATGCGGCTTGCAGACTCTTGTTCATTGCTAGTGAAAATACATAGCTAACAGTGGTGACTGTTGGAAACAAACAGTGTTTTGAAGCTGAGACTTTGCTCTGTCAAGCAGTGTTATTTTGCTTTATGTAGCTGTTGTCATTCCCATAGCAATAAATGGGAGGCATTATTTTTGGAGCAGCCTACCTATCTAGGAAGACACGTGCTGCATGTGTTCCTAGTAGAAAGCAGTGTTCGTATGTGCGCACTTGCATGCATGAGCACTGTACAAAATAAAGAAACGTAGTCACTCCATTTTACATCACTGAAAATTTGGAAGAAGCTGAGAACAGAAGCGTTTGTGACCCAGGCAGCAGTGCCACCCTCCATGTGGGGGAGGAGGGACAGTCTGTGCCACATGTAAGCAATGTGCAGGCACTGTGGGCTCCCACGCCAGGAGAACGTGCCTCTATGGCAGTGTGTGTGTGTGGATGTGCGCACAACCAGATATGTGGGTGTTATTGCATATCTGAAGAGGGTCCCTGAAATAATGCAGTGCTAAGCCAGCACGTGTTTGTGTTGGGCTGAGGCACTAGGGTGACTGCACAGTTCTATTAGCAGGGTGCTACAGCTCCAATTTCACTTAGCATCGGAGTTGTTCACATTAAAATATGCCCTTGGCCTGACAAGGCATTATTAACTTGCGTTTAATAAAAATAAAATATTACATTTAAAAAAAATTGAAAGCTGACAAATTTGATTTAAATGAATGCTGAACTCCAGGCAAATGTGTTGCTTGAACTCTGCCTGCTGCACTGCAGCTGACAGGAAGCATTACAGTAACGCTGAGTGGTCAATATGTGATTAAATATCACATGTCAAGCTTAGCAAGAACGTTCCTTCCAAAGAAAATTATATTGTTAAAAATAGGTGACAAATTCTAAGCAGCCCCTTCAAATTCACAGAGACACGTGAAAGAATGGAAGTGTGCTCGTAATAAACCCGGATCTCTGCAGGAGACAGAGTATGTACCATCTCCTGTACAAGAGCCACATAGAGCACCTACAGGTAATCAGGTAAAAATGATTGCACATATTTTAAGTGATAAATTTCCTTTGCATTTGCCATAGAACATAAAGAGAAGAGACACGCTACATTTTCACACCATGTTTTCATCTGAAAGCTTTTGCTGTCATGCTGTTCTGTCTAAAGGGATTATTTATTTATATCAAGACTCGGGCGTATAGATGCGTACATACACGCATGGGTGTGTATGCACTGAAGCAGTCATGAGTGGTACTCAGAGTGGGTAACTTACATCTAAGTTCATATTTAAACTAAATAACAGTGATAATTGTAATAGCAGCAAGAAATGTCTCCTGTCATTAGGCGTTGGGAAGCGCCAATTCTGCATGGCTACAGTTTGTTACGGCCTCCAGCTGGGAGAGCATGCTCCAACACCACCAGCCCTTCTCCCACACCTGCTGTGAGCAGGGTGTGGAGCTCTCTGTCTCCCTCTGGCCCCACCAGGGTCAGCTTGGGGGTTACCCGGGTGCCATTGGTCAGTGTCCAATGGTCTCTTTAGATCAGGCATGGCAGCAAAATATTGTGATGCACAGTCCCAAGCAAATTACTCTATGTGCTTAGGTCGAGGGGTCACCAAAGCCAGGTGAGATCCGAGACCTATTTATCACTGCTGGAGCACAATATTAAGTTTCAAATGTTGTCAGAAATGAAAAACTGCTACCAGATGGTGCCAGGATAATTCATCTTGCTGCATTCAGACAATGTCTTCCAGCCCCATCACAGTGCCCACTGTCCTCCACAAGGCACTGTCAGTGCATCTCCCTGAGACACGTGGTGTGTACGGGGCTGTGTGGCTCTGGGATGTCTGTGCCATGCATGCAGCCCTGTGGCACGGCCCTCCCAGCAACACAGTGCCCTGCAGAGCAGAGCTACCTGCTGTGGTTTGGGGCCTCATTAGCTTGTACTGGGCTGAAAACCTGTTCCTTTACCCTCCTGGTTTGTTGGGCTGTGGGAGAGGTGTGGGGGAATGAGGTCTTTCCTCATGATGTGTTGGTGCTAAGGTTGGATATTAGAAGAAAATTATTCTCAGGGTGAGTTCTAATGCACTGGAACAGGCTGCCCAGGGAGGAGCAGAGTCACCATCCCTGAAGTTCAAGATGTGGATGTGGCACTGAGGGACGTTGTCAGTGGGCATGGTGGGGATGTGTTGGTGATTGGACTGGATGATCTTAGAGGTGTTTTCTAACCTTAAAGATCCCATGGTTCTGCGAAGGACCACCCCCACAGGAGTGGAGCTGGCTCTCTTCCCCCTGCCTGGTTTCCATTTCAGGGCTGTAAGGATCGTGCCGCCCTGCCCAGAGCCACTGTCCCTCAGGTGAAGGCTGTGCTGTGCTTTAGTTCAGTGTTCCAGGGAACGCTAAATGACATCTGTCAGTGTAATGCTTTCCTTCTCCCCATCTTCTCCCCACTCCAAACCCTCAGACCCAGAGCTGGGTCTGAGCCCCATGGCCCATGGTGTACCTGGGCACAGTGCCTGGGCCTCAGGCACGCTGCAGCCCGGCGCCTGCTGCTGTTGCTGGCCCAGCCAGACTGCATAACTGGAAGGGCTCTTTGTAAATGCAAAGACTATGGGAAGCCAGTGCTCTGTTCAGTGGTTGTGGTAAAACTGGCTAAATGGTGGGCGATGCTCAGAGCCCTGCAGTGCCTGCTGCAGGGGATGGGTAGAACTGGAGACTGTGGGCTTTGCTGCACAGCTGCGGCAAGGGCACTGTTGTTTGAAGGCAGGATGAGAGGTGGGGATGGGTAAATTGCACCGAGCAGACAATGTGCTGCGTGGCAGGCCAGCCTGCTTCTGTGTGTGCACCAGGAATGGTGTTTCACTGACGTACGAGAGCGCAGTGCAGGTTTCCTACCTCAGATGGGACTAGCATCTTCATGGTTTAGCATCTTCACGGTCCCTCTGCATGTGGGCAGTGCATTCCCCTCCCTAAACCCATTCTCCATGGAGTAGGGTGAGCACACACTACTGGGCACATGTCCCCCTTCCCCTGGCGAGGGTAAGGATGTTGTCGCGGGGACAAGCACTGCTGCAGCAATGGTGACGGGTGTTCACCCGGGATGCAGATGAAGCGGTTTCCAGCAATCGGAAGGACATGGTAAAGTGGGACACACCAGCAACAAGCAAATTATCAAGCCTGTAAGCGTAAAGATTGCAAATGTCTACTGGTTCCTTAACTTATTATTTTTGGCAGGGTTGCATATGTTCTCTGTGCTCATTCCATGAATCCAGCTGATTATTATTCCAATCACCAGAGGAAGAGAGAGTCACATTAATTTGTAGTAATTAATAGCACTGATGCATTTGACAGCGCATGTTAACAAGCCTCTTTGATTGTTTGGATCTCTAACTGCGGCCCTTCTTGTTTGCATCTCCTCCGAGGAATTCATAATATCAAAGCTTAACGGTATCTGATACTTGTCAAAATGCAATTTATAAAAGTTTAATTCTTTTATTGATTTAGTTTGGTTTTGATGCCTGCAGAGTCAGCTCCCTTGACAGAACTTAGCGGATTCAAATGCTTGTCACCAGCTCGGCCTCCTTTTTGCAGGGAACAATTGCCATAGGCCAAGCCAACAGGCATGGTTTAATTGCCATTAATTAAAAGCATAAATCTCTTTTTTCTTCAGTTGCTCTGCTCTTAAAGGGGGCCGCATCTCTCTCTCTTTTCCTGTGTTTGTCAGAACACCTTCTGGCAAGCAAAGTTAACCCATTCCGTCTTCCTGAGCACTTTCTGGAATAATCTTTTGAAGCATAACTCCTATGATCTGATGTGAAATGCATGCGGTTCGGTGATATTTAACAAACTGGATTTCGTCTTTATTGCAGTATAATGAGGTCAAATGAATCCCTCCATGGGTTGTATACATGCTTAAATGGTTTCGGCATCAAATTCTTTTTGACAGCAAATAAAACAGCAGCCAAACAAAACATCAGCTACTTAAAATTGGCCGGAAAATCAGAGCGGAGCGTGATTGGCAAAGCGACCGCGGAGGGCGACCCCTGAGCCGGGCAGGCGGGGCGCCGCGGGGCCGCTGCCGTCGGGGCTCGGGACGGCGGAGCGGGAGCGGCTGCGGGCCGGGTCGGACCGGGCCAGACGTGGTGCTGCCCCAGTGCCAGAGCGTGGACCGAGCTGCGGGAGGCCGCCGTCGGGGCGCGCTGCGCGGGGCTGGCCGGGGAGAATGGGGCCGGGGCCGCCGTCGGGGCGAGGTGCGGCGCGGCTCCCGGCCCGGCCCGCGCTCCCTCCCGTTTATTTGTTTGCGTAGGACCGCCCCCACGCGCTGACCTACATCGCGCTGCCGTGCGGGTGCTAATAGCCACGCTCCCTCGTGTTTTGCGCTGCGCGGGGAGGGGCGAGGAGGCGCCAATTAAAACCAAAATAAGCTGCTTTAATGGTCTTTTAAATTGACAAGTGAACAATGATTTTAGTATTGGTATCTGTCAAAGGTCCTGGAAAATCCTCCGTTGATAAGGCCCAACGCTTCCAATTAGGAGGCGCGCGGATCTGCAGCCAATAATGATCGCTGGGGCCCCGCGGAAGGGCCGCAGACACTTACTGCAAATTACTGACAAAAAGGCCCTCTGTATTGATGAGGGAAGTACAGGAGGCTCCGTGTCCCCGTCAGAAGGCCGCGTAATGAGTGCGCTCTGCTTCTACCTCCGCTCCCTCCGCGCTCGCTCCCGGCTCCGAGGACGCGCGGCCCCCGCGCTTCCCCACCCGCTGCCCCGCGTCCGACGCTCTGCCCGGGCTGCCTACAAGGAGGCCGCTAATCCGATGTCGGTTCAGGCACCGCGCTCATCAGCATCGGCTCCTCCGACGCTGCCGCCCGACTCCGGCGGAGTCAACGCGCGCCGGGGCCGCAGCCCCACGGCCACCCGCGCGGAGCCACCGCGGGGGCCGGGCCTCCCGGTGCGCACGGCGGGAGGCGGGCGGGGAGAGAAGGGGCAGAGCCGGAGCGGATGGGGGCCGGGAGCTGCGCGGCCGGCCTGGGGGCGGCCGCCCCATCGGGGCAGCCCCGCACCCGCCGCGAGGGGGCGGTAAAGCACAGCGGCGCTG
>VXAB01011892.1:0-38592 GCA_013399175.1 Odontophorus gujanensis
GCTCCTCTCCAGCTGGTCATCCCACAACCTGCCCTGGTGATTGAGGTTATTAATGTTAATGTACTTGTTAATATTTATCCTTTTGACTCTTACACTGACTTTCTACAAAACCACGTTTGAAGCAGGGAATAATGGTGGGTGATTCACATGATTCCTGAAAATGCCAAATACCAGTAGGTGTGAGATAGTAGTTGTATAAATCCCTGATTTGTCTGTGGAAGTCTTAAACTAGGAAGGAGGAAGACAAAATACCTCTGGGAACTGTTGAAAGAAACAGAGTAATTGCTGCATGAAATCACATTTCTTGAGGCAGCTAACTTGTCAGCTGTGTCCACTTTTGGAACCACAGTAAGACAGGCTTGCACACAAACAGAAATCTTTTGGTAGTAATGATGTTTTCATTTGTGCTCGCACCTCAAGATGATCTGATTGCAGAAAATATACCGACACAGGGCAAGTGCCAATGGGTACAAACAGGAATTCCCATCTGAACACCAGGAAACACTGTTACTGTGTGGGTGATGGAGCACTGGCAGAGGTTGCCCAGAGGCTGTGAAAATCTCCTCCTTGGTAATCTTCAAAAGTCATCTGGATGTGGTCCTGGATACCTACTCTGGGTGTCCCTGCTTGAGCAGGGGCAGGGCCAGATGTGTGTCTGCAGATGTCTGCAGGGTGTGATTCCATCTGTACAAGCCAGTCTGGGTTTTCTTTTCAAGAGACATAAGATTCCTTTCATGTTTCAGGACAAACAACTGTAGTCATCATTATTATCTAATTATTGAAAAGGGAAGGAAACTTACCTGACTTTAACTTTTGGAGATCATCCTTCGTTTCCACAAATTTTTCTTCAAACTGTAGGGAATGGAGAAGAAAAACTGTGTTCTGACCGCGTGCTTTAACGTCTGCTTGTCATGAGACAACAAGGGCCCAAAAACCAATGCTGCTGGGAATTTTGTTTAAGAAAACCTAAATCAGGTTTTAAAGAATTAGTTTGCCCTTGCCATATTGTCTCCTCATTTCTCTCCCATTCAAATTCTTATTTCTGTGCCCATCACATTTTGGCTAAACCTGAGGTGATGCAAAGCACAAAAATTTGTCTTCTGAAGAAACAGTGAGCATGATGCTGGAAGAGAGTAGATTTAGACTGGATATTGGGAAGAAACTCTTCACTGTGAAGGTAGTGAAATACTGGAACATGTTGCCCAGGGATGTTGTGGATACCTCCTCCCTGGGGCTGGATGGGGCTTTGAGCAACCTGGTCTAGAGGGAGGTGTCCCTGCCTGTAGCAGGGGGGTTGGAACTAGATGGTATTTAAGTTCTCTTCCAACCCAAACCATTCTGTGAAGCTATGATTCAGTGTTTCTATGCTTCTATACTGTGCACTGGCAAGAGGTGTTGCAAGGAGGAGAATAGGTATATTCATGTTGGAAAAGTGGATTCATGTTAGAGCTTGAATTTCACAAGCTGACAAAAGGAGGAATGAAGACCATGTGCTCCTTGCAGCTTTCTGGCATGTTGCCCATCACAACAGCAAACAAAAAGCTCAGCTCATAAAACTCACACTCCCTGCTCTATTATGTAGCAATAATTTAAGTTAAAACAGTGAGTGTTTTATAATATACAGTATGTTCAAGGATAAACTTAGTTTTAATAGGCATAATATACATGCTGATTTGTACATTGAGATCTAACTACAGGCCTTAAGAAGTTCAAGTACTTCACTCCTCTGATTAGAGGACATTAAGCCAAGTTCTGCTTTTAAATGATTTCTTTCGGTAGTCACAAGAAAAATGCATTTATAATGCTAACAGTGTGCTCAGCATATGATGCTTGGAAGTGAAACAAGAATTTGCTCCTTCTGCAAAGGGTAAGGTAGTAGCGATCCTATGCTTCGTTACAGTTGTGCATTTCTTAAGAGGAATTCTATACATGAGTATTTGTAACACTCTTTTAGTAGAACAACCATAGACAAACCTCAACTCCAGCAGCCGCAAGCAGCCACCTTATTGATTCCATTCGGCCTCGTGCATTGACATAATGCAGAACTGGTTTCCCAGACATCTTTCCACGTATCTGATTTCCTACTTCCTAGAATGAAGAAGAAATATCAGAAATAAAGAAGGATTAGAATGCTGTTTTTGAATCTCCAGCTTGTTCTCAAGCACTACTCAAAATTGTCTTCTTTTAAATCAGTGAGTGATGACACATGACTGCCATCAAACCAGAAGACATAAGAAAAAATGCATTGAAAGGTTGCAATGAATTTTCAACGTGCAGTTTAGTTAAGCAGAACTGTGTACTGAAATAATTTGGCCCATATCAGAGAATGTGCAAAGCAAAGATCACTTCCAGCCTGAAGAGTTCAGCTCTGCATGCAAAGCTGGTTGTGTAGCACACACTGCTCCATACTCAATACAAACTTGGTAATTGCTGTAGTTTCTCTGGTAGCCACTAGGTTCCACTGTAAAGTGACAGGAAGGATTTTCCCCTCCCTCCTTATACACACTCAATCTAATTCACTACAGTCCCCATTCCTCTCCCTTCTTTAGGCCAGACTGAATTGAATTTTGTCCCTGCTATCATTCATCTGGCCATGACCACAGACAGAGCAAAGTGAGATCCCTGCTCAGTTCAGCTGCAGCTCATGCTGGAAGTTAAAGCAGTAACTGTCTCCAGGCACATGGGCACCCGCCCCATTCAGGACAACGGCACAGCAAACACAGTGAAGGCGTAGGCTGTACCCAGTTTATACTTGCAGCAGTCATGAAAAACAAGTCATCACAAAAGCTGCAGGATGAACAGTAGCAGAAAGCAAATGGCTACAACAAAACATGTCGTCCTTGTAAGCAGCATGCCAATGTCTCTGAAATAGGAACCACTTCACACTTCTGAGATCTAAACTGATCATTCTACAATCTGTATGCCTACCAAGCAACTTATTAATTAATCATTTGGTGCACAAAGCCACATTAGCAAGAGTGCACCGGCAGGTATTTAATCCACAAAATCCATCCACTGCCTTTAGCATCAAGTACACTAATTCCCTATAGATATCCAAAACCCGAAAAGCTTACCTTGTGCAGACTGAAGCTCACACTGAGCTCTCAGCAGATTGGACCTGAAATTATAGAGCTTTTAGCCCCTCCTACAAAGCAAACTGAAGACACTTCTCTGCTGTTGGGAAACACTATTTGTTAATCAGTTACAACATTTAGTTTTAATCACTTCTTATCTACCGGAAATGCATTCCTGATTAACGCTGACTATGAACACATGTAAAATTTGTGAGAGGTCACCATCATTTCGGACAACTGTGCCTCTGTGCCTAGTTTTGTACCTTTTCTTCCATATTTTATCAACTATTTCTGCATGAATCTTTCATCAGCTTCATTCCCTTCCTGTAGAGAGAGGGGATGTTTCTCCAGGATATTTTCTTCTGCTGAATCCCTTTCTTGGACATAGAAGTTGTTTGTACTTTTTGTCAAATATATTACCCTGGATTTGACCCAGGGAAATGATTGCTACTAATGATAGTAGGATGTGGTGAATGGAGAGTGATATCAGGAGGGCAAACTGCTAACTGTTGTCTTTTGATAACTTTGTTGACTCTAAAGAGTCAGTACTGCATGAACTCCCTTGCCCCGTCCTCCTGTCTAATCTAACTGATTTGTAATGTAGGCATCACATACAGGCAAGGTCAGTGTACTCTGTGAAAATCTGATGAACTTCCCCAGGGCTAAAAGTGAGCTAGGATATTTTTCTAGTATTACACAGAGGAAGTATGGAGTGTAGTCAAAGAAATGAGTTCTTACATTGCCGGGCTCTCTCCTTCAGGTGCTCCTCATAGATAATGATGGGTAGCATAGATTTGCTGCTCAGCCACCAGCACCAAGGTGTCTGCAACAAGGCGCATGTCCCGAGGCACTAGCCTGCAGCCACTGCTTTGACAAAAATGGCAGTTGACCTCCAAGTGTGTTTGAAGCAAAGATTTGTAATTGAACTCCTCTGTGAGGAAAAAATTGCAACCATTGACATTCATCAGGACTTGCAGGACATTTATGGAGACCAAACTGCGTGTGTTAGCTCAGTGAGGAGGTGGGTGGTGTGTTTCTATAGTGGTGACAGAGATAGTGGTTCACCCCTGTGGGAATGCAAGAAAGTATATTCAGAGCAGAAGCTGTGGTGCAGGATAAACAGTATGAGAACAGAAGGCTGAGAACCAAGGACGCTCCAGAAGGAAAGGGAAACAAGTTCAAGTAAGCTGTGTGATAGCAAACCCCAACTGGAGGAAGAGAGCGTGGCTTGGAACGATTCACAACCCTGATTGGATAAGCACCTGTATGCATGGTTAAGGACTGTTTGGGGAGGATTTTGTTGACATGTAAAGGCAGGTGGGAAAGTTACAAGAGAAAACTTATCAACGCATATAAGGGATGTTAGAACCTGTAATAGATGATTTGGATCGTCCACATCTGAGTCTGTGCCTCAGACACTGCACACTCCCACTGGTGCAGATATTAAGATGTCAGCATGCGGACTCTTGATCATCACTAGCAAAATGCATAGCTGATGGAGGTGACTATGTTGAAAAGTCTTGTTTTGTAGCTGAGAATTTGTTTTATCAATTAGTGCTATTGTGCACCCTGTGTCAGTTCCAGTTTCCTTGTTAATAAATAGGAAGCATTACTTTCTGAGTGACCTACTTACAACCTCACTACAAGGTACACTACCTCTTTAATCATTTACAGGCCTTGCCTTGACAAAATCCAGAACTCTTGTAAATATCCTAGAAGGTCCAGGGACTGCAGCTACCAGGACTTCACATATCTAAGAACTGCAGCGTAAATCTTTGAGCATGAAATTAATCACAGTGTAGACAGTTTGGGTAAAACTCATCTCACATAAATTTGTAGACAGATACATCTAGTCCAGTCATCTGGCCGCCTTTAAATAGACCTAAATTCATGTAGGAGGAATCCGTCTCCAAATGCTGGAGCCACAGCTGATATCCAAACCAAAGCCAGCAGTATGCACTCCGAAGGACAATATCTGGCACATCTGAAGGCATCTGATTTTTAAGTACTTCTCAGTTCAGGTGAACTATCCAGGTGTTAAAGCTAGGGGAAGTCTCAAATATATACCTTAATAGCTTAACCATGAATATTCAACACTGGTGCTGCTGCTGGCCACCAGCTTATTCCCATTTGGTGTCTTCCTTTACAATAACATGATCGATATATGTAATAATTGGTTTATTTTCAGAAAATTAGCTATCTTGTTTAGCTTGCCTATAGTCTTGATAACACTGAAGGACACACTGTGTTTTCTATTTTTGAAATTTTACAAATGTGATAATATTTTACAGAAGGGCCCCACCTATCACACACGGGAATAACTCATACGGGGATGTTTTCTACTTTTGTGCTATTTATGCCCAGAGTATAAGGATGTATGTGAATAAAGAGTTTGCTAGCACTCACTACAGCTGTGTTATAGCTGTACTTAGGCATAGACTTGGCTTCACATGGAGAAGTACTGCTAAAAAGATGAGTTTCAGAGTTAGCAGTTCATAACCTGAAAACTACACAACTGTATCAAATATAGCATAAAAGATAGCTTGCCTTTGACAAAATGCAGAGCATGTTTGATCTGTACAGGCTGGATTGCTGGGCATGACATTCAGTGAGACCATGTGCGAGGTCCTGCACTTTGGCCACAGCAACCCCAGTCAACACTACAGGCGACTCTTCTTAAGAGTGGCTGGAAAGCTGCATGGAGGAGGAGGACCTTGGGGTATTAGTCATCAGCCATGTGAACATGACACAGCAGTGTGTCCAGGTGGCCAAGAAGGCCAATGTTCTGAATTTTATCAGAACTAGTGCTGCCGGCAGGAGCAGGGAGGTGACCCTCCCAATGTACTCTACCCTAGTGAGGCCACACTTTGAGCACTGTGTTTGGTTTTGGGCCTGTCACCACAAGAAGGACATTGAGGCCCTGGAGCATGTCCAGAGAAGGACAAAGATGCTGAGAGAGGTCTGGAGCACAAATCTTATGAGGAGTGGCTGAGGGAACTGGGATTCCTTAGTCTGGAGAAGAGTAGGCTCAGGGGAGACCTTATAGACCTCTACAACTACCCGGAGGGAGGTTGTGGTGAGGTGGGGGTCATCCTTTTCTGTGTAACTAGTGATAAGACAAGAGGGAGTGGCCTCAAGTTGCACCAGAGGAGACTAAGGTTGGACTTTAGGAAAGATTTTTTCTCTGAAAGAGTGGTCAGGCACTGGAACAGGCTGCTCAGGTCGGTGGTAGAGGCACCATCCCTGGAGGGGTTCAAGAAACATTTAAATGTTGTACTAAGGGACATGATTTAGTGGGAAAATATTGGTGATGAGTGCACAGTTGGACTGGATGACCTTGGAGCTCTTTTCAGACCTTGGTGATTCTATGATTCTATACACAGTTAAAGACCCCCCTTCATCTTACTGCACCCTAACAGAAGTATTTTTTTGTTCTTTTGTTTTACAGCTAATGCAAAGATATAGGGAAAAGGTGAGTGAAAACAGACTTTTTTTTTTATTATTTTATTACTCCTGCAAGAGAAATGGATATGCTTAATTAAACAATTTCTTCTGGCTGTGACTGTTACTGTTTCTTCTCACTGTGTTTGCAGGAGACCAAAATTTTGGCTTGCCCATATCTGTTGAAGGAACAGTGGCCACAGTTGCCTACAGTGGTGCAGCTCTGAAGGGAGCAAGCATTTTTTTGCTGGCTGGGAGACAACGGTGAGGGTGCTGTACAGCAAGCAATCTACAAAGAAGATTTATTCTTTTCTCTTTACAAAATACATCTTCCAATTTTTTTCTCCGTTTTTTTTTCTACACTTTTGATGTGGTAATATTAAACATCAAATTTTGTTACTATTTGAATGTTTTATTTCTTAATTTTGTTGAGATATTTTCATTTTAAGTTGAGTTTCTGACAAGTTTCATATCTACTCTGTGGCCTTTCTGGGGCTAAAAGCTAACTGAGGCTACAGCAACATCACAGGTGAGAGTGGGGTAAGCTGAGCAGACATGTCATAGCCACAGGGCTTGCATGTTCTCAGCAGCAGTATGTGGGCAAAGCTGCTGGAGCAAAATTTTTATCTACAGATGCTGCCTGCCACATCAGGCCCTGCCACAAATCAGATTTGTCTGCTATAACTGTATGTAAGCCCTAGTACTTCTGTTTTAAGTTGGAGTTCACAGGGGATGTGGTCTCTGTGCACAGGCCCAAGTACCTCAGCTTTCTTGTTTGGACAATACAAGACATAGCTTAGTGGTTGGACTAGGCAGGTCACACTGATGGGAGTACTTGGAAGATCTTTAATGCTTTTTCCAACCTAGATGATTTTATGATTCTGTGTCCAGTAACATGAAGTGGCAGTGTGCCAACTTCTAACAAATAATTTATGGCACTGTCCTGGTAAAATCCAGCCATCTAGGCAGAAAAAAGTGACCAAAGTCACTTTCCAATAAAACTTAGATTTTGAGGATAGAAATAATGATCCTAAACCATTAAAGGTTTAGTGAGCTTACTAACAAGAGAGGAGGGAGATTGACAATAAGGGAAATTTAGTCAACCATATGACACTTTAAATGCACCTAAGTTGTTCTGTCCATGAAACGTGCTACTTTGTGACTTACCTTCTCCCTTCCCTGCTGTCCCACTGTGGATCAACTCCAGCACTATGGACAGACCTCACTGGAGCAGCTCTGACCACCTTGGTGTAACTGTCTCACAGCACTGACACACAGGTGGGTGGGAACACATGGTGCCCCTGAAGCAGCAGCAGGTCTAGGGTGCACACAGTTCACTCGGTGCAAAGTGGCAGCTTAAGTTTTCCCTTCCAGAGATCCAAGAGGAGCCTCAGAGCAAGGGAGGGTCAATCTGAATGGCAGAAAAGGCAAATCTAGCACAGCTTCTGCAGGGGGAGAAAAACTTCTATTTTTGATGGTGCCAGAAAGTGGGATGGTCTCAGGGCACAGGAAGTGCTCAGGGAGCATACCGTTGGGATTTAGCTTCAGAAACAATAGATGAAAGTAGTATTAATTTAGACATTTCTTCACACAGTACTGTATAAATAAACCAATACAAGCACTTACCCAAATTGCTATTGAAACTAGATTATTTCCTTAAAAAATTAGTGATTCAGTGAGTTATTCTCTTTCTTTCTTCTGTAGTCATTATTTTGAAGCCTATTTTCTTAGAATCGTAGAGTCATAGAATCTTTTTGAGTTGGAAGGGACCTTTAAAGATAATTTGGTCCAATTCTCCTTCAATGAACTGGGACATCTACAGCTATATCACATTGTTCAGAGCCCCATCCAGCCCCACCTTGAATGTCTCCAAGGATGTAGCACCCACAACCCCTCTGGGCAACCTGTTCCAATGTCTCACCACCCTTATTGTAACAAACTTCTTCCTTATTGTCTTGGTTTTATGATTTTTTGTTATCAGTATCCCCTTTCCCAGGGCATGGGTCAGTAAGTCCCCACCCCATTAGTTGCATAATCGGGCCCAACCAGCCCACAAACCATTGACACTTATATCAACTCTAAATCTCCCCTCTTTTAGTTTGAAACCATTTCCCCGTGTCTTGTCACCACAGACTGTGCTGAAGAGTCTGTCCTTTTTTGTAGCTTCCCTTCAGATACTGAAAGGCTGCCCTCAGGTGTCCCTGGAGCCTTGCTTTCTCCATGCCGAACAGCTCCAGCTCTCTCAGCCTGTCCTTGTGGGAGAGGTGTTCCATCCCTTGGATCATTCTGCTGCACTAGCATTTGATCACTCTCTTTACAAAGGAGTAAGTTCCCTATTCTGACGAAGAGTTCTTTGCTTCCATTCTGCTTTGTTTTCATGTGTTGCAAAGCATTAGACACCAATAAAGGCAAATCTGCTGTCTCATTCCCACAGTAAACTTTTCTATTGACCTTGAGTCAATATATACAGTAACCACATGTCCACTGTTCCAAAGCAGCAGTTATTTTCTTTGGCAGCTTCATCAGCCTCAGGTATGTTTTTAAAAACCCATGACAACTGTGTAGAAGTCTGTTGTGTTGAAAAGGTAAGAAAACTCAGAGCCAAGTATCTATTTCATTTTTCTATTTATTTCTACCACTGCTTTTAAGTACAAGAAAACTTTACTGAGTTTTCTACTTCCTTTAAGTGTTTGAGTTTTTATGTCTTTCTTCCCAGTACTTTGGGACTTACATTGCAGTCAGCCTAACTTAACTTAAAAATCTCCATCACAGTTGCTACATAACGTTCATCTGGTGGGGGCTTCCTTGGGCTGCCAGGCTGCAGGAACTTCTTAATTGTAGGCATGTTGCTCATTTTGGTTTTAAAAGCCTGAAAAATAAATGAGAAAGAAATCCCAACGACGTAAGCAGCAGCGTTCCTTGCACAGAACACTGGACAGCTACTTCCCCCTGCTGGTAGAATAGATTAGTTCAGGTACTGAGCAGATCTATGCGGGCTCCTGTCCAACACGAGAAGGTTCCAGTTACTACCAAAAGCTTACTCTTACCAGCAAAAGCAGTGTTGGAGCAAGCAACGCTTAGATCTCCACTGCCTGCAAGACACTGAAGGCAAAACTGCAATATCCAGGAGCATCAGGGATTAGTTTGAAAGGTCCATGTACACTAACCAAGCTCATGTCCCTTTTTTTCCCATTGCTTGTTATGATGGTGCAAACTTAACACGTAGGCAAACCAAATTAGCAATGTGATTTCCATTTTTACCACAAGGCACTTCTAAGACTGTATGGTTGAAGCTGAAATGGCTGGAAGCAGTCTTTGCTCAACTCAGTTGTCCTGTGGAGGCTTATAGTGCTATGTACTTCACCTGAACACAGACAAATTATTTACATGGAACTGGCAAATATAGCGTGAGTCTCAGGCCAGTTCCCTTCTAGGGCTGTGTCTGGTGGCCAATATGAAGATGAGTTGGTCATCTCAGATTAGAAGAGATGCCTTCTCTCACTGTACAGGCTGAGAGGACTCACTGGTGCAGGTTCTGAGTGTCTGAAGAGCTCTACAGTTAGCTCAGCAATATTATGTACACAAGAACCTCCTCTGACAATGGGACTAAGGGAGAGGAACTTCACAGAAAAACAGCCATTTTTTGCTGGCACATGTACGAACAGCATCTCCCCTTCCTCATAAGCACTGGAAAGACAAGGGGGAATGCAAGAAAGAACAAGACAGGTAAAAACTGTAAAGTAAATAAACACCGATATTATAAGTATTTTCTCTATTGGCCATGAAGGCATCCTTATAATTCAAATCATGTCAGAAGAACTGTGACCATACCTGGTGGACAAGATGTTTTCTCAAAAGATGGGAACTAGAAGACAGAATTTCCTGAGGCTGAAAAATGGTGCACAGGCTGCAGTCTGGCACAAGTTTCTGCCAACTTTGTTACTAAAGCACCTCATTCTGTCATGCTAAATTCAGACTTAAACTGCTGGGATTGGGATTTGGAGGGGGGGGAGGGATGGGGGGAGTATCACATCTCCTACCTGCCTCTTTTCCTCAAGTACCAAGCAGAAATTCCAGTTAGGATAGTCAGACGTTGGACTGTTTATTTTGTTAATGGGATCAAAGCCAAAGTCTTTGAGTGCATCCTTCAGGTTAACTGTTTTTTTGTTTTTTTTTTTACGAACAAAGCAGTGACCTCAAGCATGGCATCATCAGCCTAAATTTGCACTGCTTGCACTTCTTTCTTTACCAAGATTACAGGCAAAAGGTTGTACTGAACAGTAGTTGATTCTGAACAGTATTTGCTTTCCTTAGTCTCAGACTATTTGTATCCAGTGTCTCATAACTCCAACTCCTGCAGGTTCACTTATGCACTGGGCTCTACAGCCTGCTGCGTATCTGAAATCTTCTGATTTCTGATTGCCTTACTTCTGCTTGGTTGCAGATTTTGTACTTGGTACAAAACCAGAAAGTTCATCCTCTATGATATCAAGTTGATTACTGAAAGAAAACTGTGGGGTTTTGTTTGTTTGTTTGTTTGTTCTTTTGTTGTTTTTTTTTTTTTTTTCAGGGCTCAAATTTCTAGCCTTGTTGTAATAAAGTTAATGGAATCCCAGATTTATAGTACCAGCCAGTACAGAAAATGGTACACTCTATCATATTCTAACAAGTTAATCTATGTCACAGATTTCGTTTGTTATTAGTATTAGATAGTATTTACAAGCAGGAGATGGGAAAATGAAAACAGGGTAGCTTAGATCAGTGGTTTCCTTAGAATGACACTGATTTCTATTGAGATGGCATATGCCTTAAGAGGATTAAACAGGGGCATGGTGCCTTAAACAAATCAACAAAATCCATTCCTTGCTGTGTTTTATGTTAAACATACATAAACATTCATAGTCTGGAAGAGCCAACAGTATTGATTTACACAGAACAGAGAGACAGTCACTGTAGGATTGTCCCCTCAGGAAATTTTTGAGGTCTTTGTACTGTATGTTTCCTGAATACAAGCATGTTCAATAACATCATTACCTGCAGCTGAGGAAACCCAGAAAGCACAGAAGGTACTTTCTCCTCCACTGCTAAAATGGCTTCCAAGAGCTGAACATCTGCCCAGCTGAATCGGTTGCCCACAAGAAAGTCTTGGCCATGCTGTTTCAAAACCTGAAGTGTACAAGAAAACATGGGTTACAGATGATACCTGGCAGCTAAGCATTATGGCACAACTGTAGAGCTCATCAGTGATTATTAATGGTTGTAAGTGAAGTTTCTGTTTTTAGTTAGAGATCTGTGAGCCCAAATCCCTTCACTGCTGTTGGTCAAAAAACAGAACTTCTAATACACATATTACAAACTCCGGTCATTTGGTAACGATGAGTGATGATCAGTACTGGGAAAACAGACAAAACCACACAAATAAGCTACTAACAGTCATAAGGTTATAAAGAGAGACAATGGAGGAATTGGAGAGAATGTATAACGCTGCCATTTAGATATTTAATTTATGGTTATGTTCAACATACTGAAAGCAAACTTAGTATGCAAAATTACAATAGCTAACCAAGGAGAATCCCTGCCTTTGGGAGCAAGTTGCTGTAGTAATAAGAACTTCTAGGATGTTCAGCCTTTATTATTGTTTTCCATCAAAATGAAATGAATGTTACAGAAGAGAACAGTGTTGCCAGATCTTGTGGGTTTGGTTTGTTGTTTCTGCAAGTGAGGCATGCAGAAATCTGAGGCTGTTGTTTTACTAAAGCAGTCCTAATACCACAGTGTTTTTGTCTCTATCTGATTTATTTGCAAGGGATTTTTGCATACTTCAAATGAAAGTGCTCCATCTAATATTAAGGATAGCAGAGAGATGTGCTCTGAACAAATACAAGAGTGGAATTCACTCTTGTGGAAAAAAAATCAAACAACATATGTGCTTGCTTTTACATCAGTAAGAAGATATGCTGTGTAAACTGAAAACATTTCACTTTGTTTGCTTGGTAGCTGTTCCAATATTGCAGCCCTGACAACATAAGCTAACAAACAGAAGATGTGCTGTATTTGCATTTCCCCTTCTTTGTAAGAGCCGAGAAAATTGAGGATCTAGATCTAACTGTGCCACAAGCATGTTCTTAGTTTTGGGTAAGTTTCAGATAATTGTAAGTGCAAGTTTTCTAGCACTTCCTCACTGTCACGTACCTTTTCAAAGACAGGGAAGTACCTCTCTGTTGCCTTCTCTGCAATTGAGGCAAGATTTTTTTCCTTTGCCTCAGGTGGAGTGAAAGGAAACATAAAAATCAATTGCATCAGATCTGATACTCCTTCTACATACATGTCGATCCTGTCAGAGGGAGGCAACAGACAAGAGCATGGGAGTTATTTCATCTGTGTTCCAATTAACTAAAGTAACTTGCAGGAATTGTATATCATGACCACAGTGACAATTTTCATAGTCAAAACTAAATGCAGAATAAAGCTAGGTTAAGTTTTAAGAGGACTAAAACCCTGTTTCTATTCAACAGTATTTTATAAGCAGCAGTTAAAACCTAAACAAAGGCTAGAGACTGTTGTGTTAGCCTTTCTCACACCTTTCTATTGGATTTACAAGGTTGCATTTGTTCTGTGTAATGCAGCTATCAAATAACAGGTTGCTCATTGAGCAAGAGGAAGTGTTACGGTACAGGGCTCTCTCCTTCAGGTCTTTCCCATAGAGATTGTATTTCCCTGCAATGTAGCTGAGGATGGCTCTGGTCTGCACCAACTTCATCCCATCGATCTCAACCAGTGGCACTTGCTGGAACAGCAGGGATCCATCTAGGGCAGAGAGTTGAAGGAGAGCTCGTTAATTCCTCCTGGACTTCTAGCTTTAAAGAAGAGTGCATTTCTTTTGCAGTGTAAATCACAGGCACCTTGCCCTAACTCTGAAACTGCATGTGGTTAATAAACATTGTGAGAAAGATCAAATGCTGCCTGGTAGGCATCAGGTTTGCAGCTCGGTCAGCGCGGTGCTGGGCCCCACGCTGGGCCCCATGCTTTGCAGCTTTGCCAGAGCTGCAGCGCCTGACGGGAACTGGCACCACTCCCTTGCACTCCTGGCTCCTGGACCTGCTGGCAGAAGACTGACCCAGCAGTTCCAGCCCCAGGGATCTGAGGAGAATGAAGAGCTGTGTTAAATCTGAACTTCAGAACAAAAAGTCCAATTACTCTGAATGCAGATCAGTTCTTTGGCAGGCACAATAATATGGATGGGAATAAAAAAGAGGTAGTACCACAGTAAGACTGAGCTACTGGGATAAAGGGACAGGTCAGGGCACTGGGAGCAGCAGTGCCAGATGCATTGTGAAGCAGCAAAGCCAGGGACTGGGAGTGTGACAGCAGCTTGCTGCTGCACCAAGATTTGCATAGTTGCTCCAGAAACAGGACTTTGAGTGTCCCTGTAGATTTCCATTACAGGCCTGTCTGTCCCCAGTGTTGTTCCACAACAACTCAAACCCATCTAGCCATGCTACCACGTGCCCCTGTGCTGGCAGCCCTGTTTTCTCCTGGTGCTGGAAGCAGTTTGGCTGATCCTTCAGCGAGGCTGTGCTGAGAGCTTGGGTTTGGCACAGCAAAGCCAATCTTTTCTAGTGCAGTTTTCTGCTGGTCTCATTTGCCAGCTTTGGAGATACTCCCTGCTACATTTACAAGTTTAGGGGCATTCAAAGTACAACCCTGACCTGTTAAAATCACACTGAAGCTCTAAATCCAAGTAGACAGCTGCTGCTTTGCACTGCTCAAAGTTAAGTATTTATTTTAATTGCTTGATCTTTATTAATAGCACATTTCCTTCATGTATAAGAATTCACTGCACCTTTACCTACTCTGTTCTTTACAGAACTCTGATAACCAAGAATTAATAAAAAATATTCACTATATCACTAATTTACAGCTTAAATTAAAAAAGCTGCTCTTTTTGTGGCAAGGAAGAACCTACTTATTTCTCATGAACACAGAATGATCATGTGTCCTCATGTCTTACCAGAGCGCACCTCTGCAGATTAAGAAAAAATATCACCTGTAAAGACTCCTATCTAGCAGAAATACCATAGGATGGGAAAAAATAGCAGCTATGCAAGCATACTTCTCTGCAAGAAGTTGCATTAAGTGAATAATAAATCTGTCTTTCTGTCCCCTGACAAGAAACATAGCGTAGCAAATGTGAGAACACTGAATGCCTGGTTTGCTCCTTTTCTACAGAGAACTTTTCTTTGATGACCATCAGTAGGCTGCTCCTCCTGGTTTTGCAGAGGAACCACTTCACATAACCACTGTGCATAACATACATGCAGGATTTACAGCAGTTTGCTGCTCATTTTGCTGACTGTACGGTGTGTCCAATGATGGTGTGGGGGCACACATTAAAAAGCAGTAACATGGGCCTGTTTGTCACAGCTCCACAGAGCTGGAGCATAAACTCTTTAACTCCCACTGCACTTCATGATGTTATGATGTGAAATATCAATAACAGAAATCATAAAACCATGACAGGTGCCTACTGGGAATAGCTCCTGGCCCAGGCTGAATCCCAGGAAGTGCTGGGGGATTGCTAGAAGACCATCAGGTGGCACAGGCCAGAGCCACACCTGGCTGGTGCAGCAGTGCGCCAGCACAAGGCACACTGGCAGGGAAAGAAAAAATAACTGGAGGGAGAGGGAGCGGTGTTTACTCATGTTCAGTCCTGCACTGAACTTCTGGCAACACTTCGCCAAATGACTAATATTTGATTTTCTTCAACTTACTGAATCAAAGCCAGCCTTTTAAGCTCAGTATACATATTTGCATAAAGAGCCTTGATTTTCCAAAGAAGACTTCCCTGTCCTTTTCATTGCCACTTAATTCTCCTCTCTGGCTATCGATGGGCTTTGTTACTAAATGCAGAGTTATGCCATTCTGTTTGGGTTAAATATCTTTGAGAAGGAAATTCAGATTTGGAGTTTCAGTAACTAAGCTATTGTATTTAGGACTTTTTTTAAATTTCTTTGTTGTCTTTACAGCACACAACTCTCCCACATCATCAGGTTCCCAGCCAGCTGGACCTGCAACTGATCTCACTGATACCACTTTTTATTGTTGTTTTGCTCATTTTGTCTTGTTTTCAGCTTTCCTTTAAACACAGCTTCCCCCATCTGAGTGGGCAGCCAGAACACAGCCAAGCCCTTTTCAAGGTCTTTTCTTTGCTGTGCTGTGGTTTTGCTGTCTTAGGGCAGCAGGAAAAGGGCAGGACAGACACACCTGGCAGTGCTCCTCACAGGCCCAGCTCCTTCCCCACCTGTGCAGCAAGGCTTTCTCCTTCCAGGGTAGTTGCAGAGGGCTTTGAACTGGGCTTCAGCTGACCAAGTATGACATTCAGTGGCTGAGGGTTTGCACTGGTGTTGGGATCAAGTCTCACTCCTACGGTTTACGTGGAGGCTTTCTGGCTAGCTGCTTGGACCATGTCAGACTCATCTGGGGGAAGATTCATGGGTCTGGCTCATCCAGTGCAGCTGGCCTCATACCTTACTGTCATGTCAAATCCTACCTTAAACTTCCAAAATTCTGCTTACTGTTTACACATGGGGGTTTACAGTGGCACGGAGAAGGACTATCACTGTGGTATTCACACAGAACCTAATACAAAGGCCACAAAGGCCTTTCACTCCAGAGGTTTATCTCCACCTCCCTGAGTCCTACACGAAGGTATGTCTTTACTAGTCAGCTCTGCAACACCTCAACCAGGTGGCATAGGCTGGCCACAATCTCAGTTCAGCTCTCTGCCTACAGAATATGGTGGTCACATCTAAATAACATTTTGGAAATAGGTCTAGGCCTCGGCCAGCTGCAGAGGTCTGCCCTGCACCAAAAGTGTGGCAGGAGGCATGCAAACAGTCCAACAGAACTAAGCTGCACTAAATAGGAATTGTTGCTAGCCATATTTAATGTGTTACGGTGAGCACAGTAATAGAAGCTATGTCTTCTATCTTTTTGGAGTTAATCAGCACTGCAAAAAACAGGTTACACAAAAACGGCGTTTCAGCATTCTAGATGTATACCTAGAAGTTTGCACTGGTTTGCAGCTTCTTTGCAACTTTTTGATGGCCAAAGCTTCAAGCGTCATAGTCTTACCTTTGATTAACTTCAATAACTGCTCTCTTGACTGCAGAAAAATTTCTTCAAACTGGAAGAGGGAAGAGCACTTTATGTTTCTGGCATTTTTCTCTAAGTGACTGCACATAACCTCGAGCAGAACAATCCAGCCAAGCAAAACATGATGAGCTGGGGGTTCAGCTGTGCTGCTTGGCTGTAAATTCCTTGGGGTCTCCCCACCCATCCCCACGGCTGGATAGCAATGGAAGGGCCTGGCAACTTCTGCCTTGTTTCACTGATTCAGAAATTATTGGAGCAGAAGTAAGACACAGACATCTACAGGGTAGAGCAGGCTGCAGCCAGTGCCAAGGGAAGCACAAGGTAAATCAGCTCTTTCTAACACCACCCAAGAGCACAGCAATCAACAACATCCTTGTTTTTTTAATACGCTTTGCAACTGCAGTCTAAATAAGGCTGAGCTAAACTGATTTTACACAGCTGGAAAACTTAGATTCATTAAAGGCCTTCTAAAAAGTCCCTGTTTTTTAGACCCACTATGATTACTACAAAAGACTGATGCTAGCTCTGTGGAACCCAAAGCTCCATTGTTTTTGCATCCCAAATACCAGCCACTAAACAGTGTAGGTCCAAATCTAAATTAATTCAAAGACGAATTTATTCCCCCCTTTTGCAATCATTTATTGTTTCACACAGTGTCCATTTGAAGAGCTGAGTATCAACCAACCTCCACTCCAGCTGCAGCCAGCAGCCATCGGATGGTCTCCATTCTCCCTCTTCCATTGATATAGGTGAGTCTGGGCTTCCCTGACATGCTTCTGACCTCCTGGTGCCTTGAAAAATATTAAGCTGAAAACAAAGACCGCATAAAGCAGGTGTAAGTACCATTATTTGGGGAGAATAAAAAAGAGCAAAGCTTTTCATTCTCACTACATCTGCTGCAAGTGTATACCATTTGACTTCAAATATGAGATATGGATTAGTGACAACACAGCCTATAGAATCATAGAATCATTAAGGTTGGAAAAGACCTCTAAGACTGTCTAATCCAACCATTGATCCATCTCCACCATGCCTACTAACCATGTCCCTCAGTGCCGCATCTACACGGTTCTTGAACACCTTCAGGGATGATGACTCCACTGCCTCCCTGGGCACCCTGTGCCAGTGCCTCACTACTCTTTCTGAGAAGAAATGTTTCCTAATTTCCAATCTGAACCTCCCTTGGCGCAGCTTGAGGCCATTACCTTTTGTCTATACTAGTAAAGGAAATATGTGCTGAGTGGTAAAGCCTTTCCAGTGCAACTAGGAGGAGGTTTTCATGGTTATCTGCAAATACAGACATGTTTAAATAAGAAATATGAATACTGAGCTGGATGGGGTTCTTTGCTGCATTACAAGACATTAATACAAAGCCACTGGAAATCCTCCCATGCCCTCAGGGCAGTTATTCAGTAACCCTCATTGCCATGATCCCCACTGAGAAGAAGGAAAGGAAAAGATGTTTGACTGCTAGGCTGAAATGTGCCTAGCTTTGTTTGCCAGATGTCAGAGTGCATTATTCAGCTTCAGTTGCCATCCACTTCTTTTTTTCTGTAAATGAATCATGGATCTTCCCTCTGTTTCAAGAGGCAGATTGAGTTGCCTTGGCAGTCATAGAATCACAGAATGGCTTGGATTGGAAGAGACATCAAAGATCATCTAGTTTCAACCCCGCTGCCATGGGTAGGGTTGCCAACCACTAAATCAGTTGCTAGATCAGATGTCTTAGATGGCTTCAGCCTGTCTCCTTGTTGCTTATGGTCTCCCCCCAAACCAGGCCTGCAACCTGAGGCTGCAGGCGCCCCCAGAATGTCCCCAAGGGCACCAGGGAATGTGTGTACCCAGGGCCCTGCACACCAGCACACCGTGACCTCTGCAGCTCCCATCTCAGCACATACATGTGCACCGTGAGGCTGTGTGGCACAGGCAGCAAGTTGGAATGAACCTGTTTCATGCAGTATGGACACTGGGCTGTTTGTGTTGAAGCTGGAGCACATATTTGCCTTAATTTCTCCATATTCCATTGCCCTAATTACTAAAAAATGGAACTAGAATTCCCCCTTCACAAACATTTTAGTGATGTGCGCTACAGAATGGGAGAAAAAAAAAGCTTAAAAATGGGCATCTTAAGCATGTCCTAAAACCAACAAGATAAACAAACAGAAATCCTATGGATGACCTCAATTTTCTCAGAGCTAAAAACAAAAACTGCAATACTAATATTTTTGCTATCACATGACTGCACCCACAATTCATTTTCCGTTTAAATAAGTTTCAGTGAGTCCTAGTGATATTTTTCTTCAAATCACAGTGCTTTTAAAGTGCGCTTAAAATGAAGTACATTCAGATGATACTTGGCCAGAACTTCACTTTAGAGAGCAATCAGAACAACTCTGGTAAGCATTAAGTTCTGCTTTTACAATAAGAAAGGATGGTCCCTGTGATTTTCACAATGTAATCCGAATACAAAAGAGAAAATACCACCTCCAGCGTTAGAATGCAAACAACTGCTGCTAATCAGGGTTCTGCCTGTAAGTCAGTGGTTGCATTTAATTTTATGAATGCTGAGCAAACAGTTTTTATGACGTGACTGTGCAGCTTATCTACCTCTGCACAGCTAACTGTCGGCTCTTCATTACCACGCTTATCGGAAGCATTGCACTGTATCATTCCAGCACACACTGACCCTGCTTGTAATGCACCAAAACTTGCAGTAAATAGGATGTTAGCTATACAGCATAGGATTCTACAGCTGCGCAACAAAACAGGAGTGAAAAGCATTAGGTGACATTTTATTGCTTTACGTGAATGAGAAATTCTGTGTATCATTAAATTATGTGAAGAGGGTGATCACAGGTAGACAATACAAACTTGCCATGAGCTGCAGCTTACTAAAATAAATAGTATCTCCATCAGCCATAAGTGGATTTTAATAATCTTAAACCTCTGAAACAGAAAGAAACATATGTGGGTTTTGTTGTGTAGTCTTCTTGGTCTTAGATCCACCAAACATCACCATTGACTACAAAGGGCCCTGCCACACATAGCTCACAGACCAACGCCCGTGTTACAGTGCGTGGATCAGGAGCTGAGCCTTGGACCCATGCCCATGTGCCCGTTGCCACTGGAGATGGGTAGAAAACATCTGAAGAATCCTGGTGGCCTTCATCCTTCTGAAAAGACACCCTGCTGCTTGGAAGGAAACTGTGGGTGCAGTCAAGCTCTCAGCATCACCACTTTGGTGGAGACCCACAAATCACTGTTGCTTCAAGTACAAAAGTAAGTGGATGTATGTACATACATATACATTTACCACTTTTGTCTAAACTCCATATTTCTGTCCTATTCACTCCCTCAGCAGTTAAGAATCTGCTTTACCCAGATGTGAACCACACTGCAGGATTAGTTTCCTGATTAAAAAGATCCTTCTCGCTATACATTAGCCCAAACACTTAAAGGACAGGGAGTTTAGCGGTCTGTACTTACCTTCTGAACCCAGTCTCTGCTGCTGACGGGTGCAGTCTCACTTGTGGTTTAACCTGGGAGCTCCTCCTACACATGGGGAGTTCCCAGAAGTACCCAATACAAGAGAAATTCTCCTATTGCCATTAATCTGACATTACTGAACTTAAAGGCATACATATCTGAAGGTGTTATTCAAGGCAGAGGCTCTTTCTTCTGCAGCTTGCTAATTTGACTACCATGAGTAAGTCACACAGTTTCTATCATCGCCATCTTTCCAAGCTCCTCTTTTGGAGTTATTGGGGTGCTTTACACACATATAAGAGAAAGACACTTTAAAACACTGAGAACATTATAAGTTCTTCTGTGTCCTGTTTAAGATAATAGCAACTTTTAAAAAATTAACCAGGAAATTTTCTAGGCCTATCTTAACAGTAATGAAGGTTTTTATTTTCAGTGCTGTCTGGCACAAAAGAATACCCAAAGTAGGGAATAACACTTCCCAGCTACTTCTAAACACATCTTGCCAGTGACAATTTAATTAGTGATAACTTGGTATAAAAGGTTGATGAGCAGTTTATGCAACAACTTAGCCCATGTTTTAAAGAAACAGTGCCAATTTTGCAATTGAGTGTACACGGAGATCATAGAATCACAGAATGTTGGGGATTGGAAAGGACCTAAAAATGGTCATCTAGTCCAATCCCCCTGCTGGAGCAGGAGCATCTAGATTAGGTCACCCAGGAACACATCCAGACAGGTTTTGAATGTCTCCAGAGAAGGAGACCCCACAACCTCTCTGGGCAACCTGTGCCAGTGTTCTCTTACCCTTATTGTGAAGAAGTTTTTTTTTCATATTTGTTTACAGAGATGAAGTAAACTATGATTTTCCTACCCTGTTTCTGTGATGTATAGCTACCTCAGCTTTGCTATCTACATGTCAGGTGAAATGATCAAAATGGAAGGGAGTGTGAACAGGTACAAATGTAGCTGAAATAGGATTTGGGCACCAAAGATCATTTTCTCACCTCTAGTGTAGACTCGTGTATGATGTGGCCATCAGATGTTAGCTCAGCTAATCTGAAGGTCTGCCCATAGAACACACACTGTGTCATGGTACAGTCATGGCTGTACCAACACAGCATCACAAGAGGGGAATTTCAGGACCGAAGTCTTTACCTAACTATCTTGAAGAAATTCCCAAAATGCTGCTACTTTCTTTTTTCCTCACATTTCTGGTTTTGTTACAGTTTATCTGCCTGACAGTTGTTAGCAATCTCCTCTAGAGGATGCATTTTCACTTGAGTCCTCTTGGAAATTTGTGATTTATGTTCTTCAAATGTTGATAGTGTCAGCAAAATCCTTCAGCTTCTTCCTACTTTGCCTAATTCTAACTCTTTCAGATTCATCATCTGGAGAATAAAGTAGACCATTAAATGCACATTTTTGCACTGCTTCCATGTCAAACCCAATTAGCACCCTCCAGAAAATTCACATGTACAGTCTGAAAGTGTTTGCCCGTACCTGTCTGTGATGGCAGCACTGAATAAAGATTAAACCATTCCTGCTTTGAGGTCTTTGATGTCTCTGATTTGAGGCGCAGTGATGAGCAGCCAAGCAAACTGTTTTGATGCTTTTTGGATTTACTGAACAATGTCACATCCAGTTGCAACAACTGTTCCCCTTCCACACATCCCTATATGCCAGAAAGAGTTCATCCCTTGTTGTCTACCTTTAGAAGATCTTTGAGACCCCTTCCAACCCAAACCATTTTACAATTCTATGAACTTTTTGTTTTGCTTTTAGCTCAACAATTGTGAAAAAAAATGTAACCTCTATAAGCTCCATTAGCATCCATTATCTACTGCCTATGAGATTTCTTTCATCTCTAACTTGACTTGTTGTATAATCCACCAGAGTAGAATAGAAAACAAATCTTTTATAAAACATCTGATAAGCCACACCTGTGAACATCCAGGCAGCTGGCAGAGGTCCCAGGTACCACTTAAAGGATCTTGGGTAGGGCACAAACATGCCCTACCCAGCATGTCAAGTTCCCAGTGCGGTCTGTGAATGCACTTCATGATGATGGAGAACTCAAAGACTTCTCTAAATATGATGCTCACCAAGCACTAAGCAGCTGTCTTGGGGCACTATGCCCGATTCCAACTTCTGGCAGCATCTTTTCAGGGGTGAGGGCTGAATATGCAGCTGAATGATGCTGGAAAATGATTCGTCCTGTGCTTCTGACCAAGCTCTTAAAATGAAGCACAAGCACACATTGACAAAACCTAGAGTTCAAGTTGTGTGCCATACTGTGACACTCCAGCAACAAGTCTAGTCTTGTCTTGAAAGCGTTACTGAACACCCAAGTACACAGGCTCTTAGAATTCTATGAACCTAAGTTGGAAGGGACCCATAAAAATCACCAAGTCCAACTCCTTGCTCCTCATAGGACCATCCAAAAGTCAAACCCTATTATACATACACTTCTTGAACTCCATCAGCTTGGGGCTGTGCCCACTGCCCTGGGCAGCCCGTTCCATGCCCACCACTCTGGTGCAGACCCTGTCCCTAACCCCCATCTGCCCCTCCCTTGACACAGCTCCATGCTGTTCCCTCGGGCCCTGTTGCTGTCACAGAGCAGAGCTCAGTGCTGCCTCCGCTCTCTGAGTGAGCACACTGTTGGCTCATGTTCAAATTCCTGCAGCCAAGATCCCCAAAAGTGTGATGCCAACCAAGCTGGCATCACCTCCTGCACATTTCTGCAGGCCAGTTGGCACTTATCCAGACCACCAGCGCAGAAAATTCTGAGAAAAGCAATCCTAATCCTGATTTACACTCATTGTGCTGCTGGCAAGGAAAGCTCAAGTGGAGGGACAGAAAACAAGATTTATGCTAGAAAAATGAAAGTCCAGCACACAGACCCCAGCAGCAGCATATGCGTCTCCTTGTAGCAAAAGTTTCCTAGCGCAGCTGTGACCTGGGCCAACCAGCTCTGTCCCATAGGGTGCCCAGGCACCGCAGGTGGGCAAGTGTGGGCCAAGGGTCGTTGCCAGTAACTAGCTCAGAGGTGGCCACCCTGTAGGCAGAGCAGGAGTGGCTGTACCAGCACCAGCTTCACCATGCCAGTGGCTGCAAGGCCAGAGCAGCAGCAGCAGCACAAAAAGTGCCAAATAATGCAGAGGGGCTTTAGACAGAACCTGGAATGATGTTTAGTGATGCACTTAAAAATGAAAAGGACAGCAAGGACAACTTAAGGGTGGGCTAAAGCCAGCAGGTGGGCAGGGGAGGTGACTCATGCTGACTCAGGGCAGTGTCGGGATCAAACATAATTAGCGGTAACACGCATGCCCAAAGGGGGCAGGGTCTACGTGGATATCTAGCCGCGAATCTGTGAAATCTGAACAAAGGGTGCATTGATATCCCACATAGCATGAGATGTGCAAGATCAAAGCTTTAAAGACAACTGGAAAATAACCTTAATCCATAATGTGAAATACTGAACTTAAGTAAGTTATGTATTATAATTGCCCCTTATTTCACTAGTAACTTGTGCATGTGTCCTCTGTGCGGCTTCTGGCATTCACTGCAGTGCTTCCCTAGTCTCTCAGTTCATGCGCATTGTTACAACTAGAGTTTATGTGCATTGTTGCAACCAAAACAAAGAATTAGTTTAGGTTTAAAATATATCTTTTCAAAAGGAGGTGGAAGGAAGTAAAGCAGACTTGTATGTTTATCTGATGTTGACCAATTATAGAGCTGAACAACAGCATTTATTCCATTTTTTTTTCCCCTCAGTATAAGAAATAGTGAATGAAATTGGTCACCAGAAACTATTTAAAACCAGCATTTATCCTGTGAGACATTTTGTTTGTTTGTTCTGGCCACTGTCTTTATAAAACCAGATCTACTTACACTTCTTATATGAGGAGAAATAGATCCTAGCGAACACAGGTCCACTTCTATTCCTGTAAAACAGCTTTGGTTTTACTGAAGCTTGTGTTTCCCCAGAGTTCATCATTATTCTCATTAGATTCAGTTCCTTAATATAGATTTTAACCTTCGTTTCCCTCTAAAAGGAAATATCCTCTCTTCCCCTTAGACTCTCCTACACAGATCTGTCAGCAAGAAAAGATTCAGTGAGATGAGAGTAGTGACTTTTCTTTACACAGTATTGAACAGTCTGACTTCCAAGATTCTCATTTATTAACTGTTTTGTAGAAACTTCAAAATCATAACATGTATATGTTTTAATAATATTTATGAGTAAACTTCTACCTCTGCTTGTACTTTCCTTGCAGATACATCAAATGGTTTATGAAATGTAACCTGGTTTGCTCTCTGCTGATGTGGAAATATGATTTATTTTTCTGGGTTGCATGTGAAGGATCATCCAAATCTAAAAGAACAAAAATCAGAGAAAGCTGAAATAGGAACAGGGGCTGGAAAATGACAGCAGAGGTTGAAAATTCTCTGTATGAATGTCACAGCTTCTTCATGTGGTGGTGGTTTCCTTCCTCAGCTCTGCTTTTTCATTTCATATTCTTTGTACTTTACTTTGTTGGCTGTGTTTCCTGATCTTCTCTTGACTACTTCAGCACTAAGAAAGGTTGCAAGAAGCTTCCAAGCATTTTAACTTCTCTTCCACAAGAGAAGATATACTGTCCTTCCCAAAACAGGAACATAGAAAGAAGGCTAATGTGTGCTTGAGATGCAGGCTGACGTTTTATATGCTCTTTATATACAAACTAATAAACTTGTAGTTAATAAAACACTGGCAGTACATCCATGCTAGAAAAGTAATGGTGAAGCTATGTCTCCCTGCTTCTCCCAAGGCTGGTACAAAGCAAACACAGAAATCTTCGTTGGGGTAATTGTTTTTTTACCACCAAGCAGTTTGGTCATGAAAGCCAAGTACATAGTCTGAAACTGTATAACTGTATAACAATAAAGATTTATGAATCCTCCTGCAGGTTAAACTTTCACCATAGGTTTATATAAATGTCATAATAATTCCTTCCCAGACATTTCCATCCACAAGCCTCCTATCTATAAGGTGCTTCCCATGGACACCCTTGGCAATAAAATAAGTGCTGTCTGCTCTACGACTGCAGCTGAACACACAGATTCCTTGGCTTCTATGAAGGAATGAGCAAAAAAGACAAATCACCTTTGAGGCCTAAACCTGTACATGGGTCTTCAGTAGTCTAATTGGGAAAGGTATCCCTCCTGCTTCAGGAGGGACCAGGACAGTATACAACATGTAAGTCTGCCCCTATCCATGCAAAATCAACTCCTGCATCCTGGGATGTACATTCACCTGCCTCCAGCCTGTCCTGCTTCACGTGAGCACCTGATAGGATTAGCATGAAGGTACCATGGCACGAGGAAAGTAAAATGTGCTTATTTCATTGAGGTCATTTTTTTTTTGTGTATGTGTGTGTGTGGATGTATTTGCACATGAGAACATAAACAATGAAATATTCTACAGAAAGTGAGAGTTATGCCTGTCACCCAATGCTGTCTCCCTTCTTAGTCCAATATTTTCTGAAACGATTATCCAAAGCAGGCTTACAAAGGAGCACACAGCTCTTTCATCCCAAGGCTAAAGTTCTCCAAACACAAATCTGCAGAGCAATGACAAGCTTCACTAACATAATTACTTCTTTGACAGAGTGAGTGGAGGGGTGGCCTGTGCTTGAATTGGCGTTTATCTGAGTGGGCTGGCTGGGAGCTGAGCTTTGGAGTCTCAGGCTGAAGGACAAGGGTAAGCTCCTTCTGTCTCTTGCCAGAAAGAAGGCAGCATTTCCTTTACATCCATTTTCAAATGTGTATTGTAGAAACTGTTTGGAAATAAAAGTAGTAGGACAGGCAACAGGAAAGACTTGGAAGCTGCAACTTTGTTCATTTATTCTCTGTGTGTGCACTGAGTTGAACCACCAGTCTCACCTTTCCTCCCTCCTTATCATCAACTCTATTTGCTTTAATCTTCTGCAAACATCACTTTTTTTTTTTTTTTTCAGTCCTCTCATAAGGCATTAAATTGCAGAGTATCAAGGACCTAATTTCTGTCTTCAGCTATCTAATGAGAGGACAGGAATAAACTCTTCTCAGAGAAGCAAGGTGAAAGGAGGAGAGGCAACAGACACAAGTTGCAGCAATAGAAATTTTAAACAAACAACTAAAGGAGACTTTACAATGACATGGTCAAATGCTAGAAGGGACCCTGCTGATGCATTGTACATGACCAAGTTCTGCTTTTAACTCCTGTGAGATGTGCAGACATGCTTCCAGTCACATGGTGAGAGATAAATCCTGCCCTAAAGCTCAGATAAATCGCCATCTGGATATCACACAGAATCACAGAATTGTAGGGGTTGGAAGGGACCTCTATAGATCATGATTACATGAGTCAGCAGCGTGCATTGCAGCCCAGAGGGACAGTTATGTCCTGGGCTGCATTAAAAAGGGGTGGCCAGGAGGGAGAGGGAGGTAATTGTTCCCCTCTACTCAGCTCTTGTGAGGTCCCATATGGAGTACTGCATCCAGGCCTGGGGCCCCCAGCACAGAAGGACGCAGAGCTCTTGGAACGGGTCCAGAGGAGGGCCACTGTAATGATCAGAGGGTTGGAGCATCTCTCCTATGAGGAAAGGTTGAGGGAACTGGGCTTGGAGAAGAGAAGGCTCCAGAGAGACTGAATGGTGGCCTTTCAATACTTGAAGGGAGCGTATAAACAGGAGGGGGAACAATTGTTTACTCGGGTTGTTTACACAGGGGAGATTTATGTTAGATGTTAGGAGGAAGTTTTTCACTCAGGGTGGTGACACACTGGAACAGGTTGCCCAGAGAGGTTGTGGATGCTCCATCCCTGGAGGCATTCAAGGCAAGGCTGGATGTGGCTCTGGGCAGCCTGGTTGGTGACTCTGCCCACAGCAGGGAGTTGAAACTCGATGATCTTTGAGGCCCTTTTCAACCCAGGCCATTCTATGATTCTATGATCGTTGAGTACAACCCCCCTGCCAAAGCAGTTCCCTAGCCCAGGTTGCACAGGTAGGCGTCCAGGTGGATCTTGAACGTCTTCAGAGAAGGAGACTCCACCACCTCTCTGTGCAGCCTGTGCCAGTGCTCCATCACTGCACTGTGAAGAAGTTCTCGTGCATATTTGTGCAGAACTTCCTATGCTACAGTTTGTGGCCATTTCCCCACGTCCTATCACCACACACTGCTGAGAAGAGTCAAGCCTCATCCCTTTACCTCCCACTCCTTAGATATTTATAAACATGGATCAGATCCCCTCTGAGTCTTCTTTTTTCAAGGCTGAACAGACCCATGTCTCTCAGTCTTTCCTCATAACGGAGGTATTCCCAGCCCTTTATCATCTTTGTAGCCCTCTGCTGGACTCTTTCCAGGAGGTCCCTGTCTTCTTTGCACTGGGGAGCCCAGAACTGAACACAATAGTCCAGTTGAGGGGTCACCATGGCAGAGTAGAGGGAAAGGATCACCTCCCTTGACCTGCTGGCCACTCTCTTTTTAATGCACCCCAGGATCCCATTGGCATTCTTGGCCACCAGGGCACACTGCTGGCTCACGGCCAACCTGTTGTCCACGTACACACCTCTTTCCATGACTACAGAACCAGGCATCTGGTGCTTTGAGTTACTGTACCAGGCTCTGTCCTTCAGCTCCTTCCCATAGAGGCTGTACTCTTCCCGCTGTGTTACTGAGAATGGCACAGGGCCACGCCATTTTCACCCCATGTCTTCATTTTTATCCCATCATCTCCACAAGGGTACTTGCTGAAGGAGCAGGGTGTCATCTAGGGCAGAAAAAGAGTAATGTCCATCTAATTCAAGGACTACAGCTTTTGTAGTGCTGAAATGGAGCTGAGACACACCCTTGTAAGAGCCTAAGGCTGAAATTATCTCCTGTAGCAAATAGGATCTAGAATAACCATCACTAGAAGCAGGATCTTGTGCGTGATGCCAACAATAAAACATTAATTAGTATGGGAGAGCTACTGTGGCTGAGGAGTAACCTATGCTCTGTTGTCCTCTTCCCTGTGTTTGGAAGGCAGCTCTCTAGAATCCCCATGTCATACTCAAGATGCATTTGTGAACGTTTTGTAACAGTTAAGAGATTCTGTAAATCTGTTACAACCACTAATCACCATACAAAAGGGTTTTTGTATACATTTGCAGGCACTTGGGCATTGCAATTCTTGATTTACCATTTTAATAATAAACAAGCAGGTAGTTGGACTCCTTATATACACGATCCTGGTTTAGAAGTAGCTCCCTCCTGCACAGTCCCTTGGCAGCTCTATGGCAACTACTGAACTCTACTCTCTGGCTTCCAACTTGGCAGCAACCATAGCCAGCCAGCTGTCTGCAGCCTTCTTCCACAAAGACAGCTTTTGAGCTGCATTTCAGCAGGGAGCTGTAGTCTGCTGAGGGGGAAATAAAAGAAAAAAAAGAGTAGAAACAATAGGTTCATAGTCTTAAAGAGGGGAACTTGAACTCCAACCAGGACAAAAGTAGAAACAACTGATCATAGGTATGCAAAGAATGAATGAAACAGTTCAGCAACAAGTATACCAAACATCATAGTGTTCTGGTGTCAACAAGATAGAAGGGGAAACTGTCCTGTATGTGACTTTCAGGCTCATAAATTGTTACTTACTAAAAAAAAATGTATGAAAATGAGATTATAATGGGCAGCAGCAGGGGTTGGACTAGATGATCTCTAGAGGTCCCTTCCAACCCCTACAATTCTGTGATTCCCCTCCTATATCTAGATCCTTCTGTCCCCAAAATGTGCACAACAAACAAAGCCCCTCTTGAACCTCAAATCAGTGCTTGATGCACAGTGGCATTAGCTCCAGGGCTACCACCAGGTCCAGGCACCCACATGTCCTTTTGGGAAATCAGCCAAGGGGCAAGCTCCTTCGTTCCACATCGAAGCATACGCTGATGTGCCAGGTGCCACAGCTTGCTTGCAGCAAAGCCATCAGAACCCTTGCAGGGGACACATTTTACCTGCATTTGGCATCTTACTGCTCTTTTGGCTTTTGTAGTGCTGGGAACATCAGTCTGTGAAGCTGTGAGACTGATGAGCTCCCTAGTGGGCCATTTGTTTATCACATGTTACTCAAGTGTATTCACTGCATCACAAGGTCAAGAAGCATCCCATTTCTGAACACGCAGTCAACTCAGGAATTAAGCAGTGACACTGGAGACTGAACAGAATTCTTTTTTAAACTACATAATTAATATAGGACTACAAAAGCTATGGAAGCCTAAGATAGCATCCTACTGAGCAGTCCTTTCAACCAGTGTCATTTACTTAAATGACTAAAAAATCTCCCATTCCTTAGTGCTGATAGTATAGATTTCACCTGCTGAAGCTACAGATAAAAAATAACAGAGAGAGGAAAAGACAACATTTTGAGTTTGGGAGTTATTACAGCTTAGACAGGAACTACACCAGGTTCGTGTGATGGTTTACCACTTCCCATCTCCTTTCTTTGGTTTATAAATGCAAAAGAAATGCTTTCTCGTGAGCTACACAGGTTTATATGCATCTCCTTCAAATCACGCATATCTTCAAAGACAAGTTACAGCAATTTGCAAACCTCAACTTTCATTCATGAGACGAACACAACAACAAGCACACATGAGGATAATGAGTTTATTTGATTAGAATAGGTCTTCTAGATAGGCCAGTTATACACATATGGCATTTGACAATCATTTCATTTCCTGATCCAGTAATAAGAATGCAGCTTAGTTATGAAGGCACAGCACTGGTACATCACACATGTCACTAACATCCAATATATCTGGCAAGAGAAAAACTTCCGTTTCACAGTCTTTAAAAGCTGTTTGTTTCAATTGCTAGAGTGAAGCTAAAATCAGTAAGGACTTGAATCAGGACTGATAATACAGAAACCTGATGCGGATCCTCAGAGCTACCACAAGATGCTGGAGCTGTCAGTCAGCAACTCACACGTCTTTCTCTTTTGCTTTCCCCTCTCCCGGCGAGACTCCAGTAAAAAAGCATGTCTGCTGCTATTTCAGTCAGTGGAAATTACCAGGAAAATCTCAAGAACAGATTAGTAGTGAAGTATTACACTAGTAACCAAAACAGTTGCGTGCTATATTTTGTATGAGCGAATACAAGATACTGCTCACGGTAACTACTTTCTAACACATCCTCACCTTCCCTGCACAGTCTAATCATGCCATCTGGTAGCTCTCTTCAACCAAGAGCAGCCCTTGTTTTAGGGAAGCACTCTAATTTGGTTTTAAATCGTAATACATACGGAGAACCTTCCTCACAGTCTCCACATATACATCATCAGAAATAGGCTTTCTTTTGCTTCCAGGCGCTAGGAACTTCTTGATTGTGGGGACGCTGCTTATCCTTTTTTTAAATGCCTAAAAGGGAAATGGTAAGAACTTTGTATTTAAAAGACAGAGTAACAAGAGAAAAAAACAGTTACACTCATTTGTGCAAGCAGAGGATTTGACTGAAGAGGGGAGCACTGCCAGAAATTATTATGCAAATAGTATTAGTTGCTGCTGAGGATACTGCTAACAATAAATGCCCAGTACTGCTTTCCCAGTACAGGAAATACTGACCAGACCTCTGCCCATATTCATCTCAGTCTTCCTAATGAAGTCATTAACATCCTTTAAAAAGTGGCTTGGTGAATGCAAGACAAAAGAAATACCATCTCAGCTATGGATAGTTTACTCTCCCTCACCCCGACCTCATTTTTAAACAGTGATTGCACAGCCCTCTACCTTGTATTGACAGAGGATGACGTGGAAACAGTTATTTGTGGTTTCAGATAGGTACTTTTCTCAAATCATATCTTTTTATCTAGAAAATATGTTCTGCTTCTGGCATTATAGAGCTGGCCAGAAGAGGGGGAAAAAAAAAGCAACCAAACAAAAAAGGAGAATGGTTTCTTAAGCTTTACAGGAATTACTCTAAACAATAATACATTCTGTAGATGAATGCTATTAGTATGTTCATCCTGAAGCAAGCAGAGCAAGACTACAATAAAAGAGGAGTGACAGACACTCTTTGCCTTATGGAACTGTCCACTCAAAATAGACTTTGAAATGTCTTTCTATCATGTTTCCAGCTTAGAATATATTGTTAATATAAGTCACCTGTAACAGAGGAAAGCCCGAGAGAGCGTCTGACTTCTTCTCTTCTATCATTAAGATGGCTTCAAGCAGATGAATATCTGCCCAGCTCAGACGGTTGCCAACAAGAAAGTCCTGGCCATGGTCTTTCAAAACCTAGAGGTGTCAGAAATGAAAATGTTCCAGTGTGGATAAGCAGATGGAGTTACTTTTTCAAAATGCTCTGGTAACCCTTTGACAATACTTCTGTTCTATTCACCTTTCTCTCCTGTGGCACCAGGGATACTGCAAGAGTGGAAAATGTTAGCTCAGTGCCTGCAATCTCAGATCAGTTATCTGTAAGCAGTTCTCCCAGCAGCAATATGGAATCCCAGTGTTTCTCTTACTCATCCTTCCTTCCTATAGCCTGAGGCAACCCCACACACTGTACTATTCTGGACTGCAGGTTAGACCTCTCTTAGGTTTCCTCTCCTTTCCAGACTAAGAAATCACTCTATATATACATACATATATTTAACTCTGTTACAGCTTCAATGGGAAAATACAGATTATCAAGAGAAATATTCAGATCCCAACATGGCCTATGCAGCAGTTCATTCAGATCAGAAAACTTCATTGCCTGGAAGTGCTCTTCCTACACCTCCCTGGGAAAACTTAGAACACTCAAGCACCTTTGAAACTGGACTTTATAAATTGTATAATGACTGTTTGTTACAGTGGTTAAAAATAAAAATGAAACATAGGAGGAAGCAATTCTCCTACATACCTTTTCATATACTGGGAAGTATCTGCTCGTAGCCTTTTGAACTACAAAGGCACGTTGCTTCACCTGATCCTCAGCTGATAAGAACGGGTAACTCAACAAAAAGCCCATAAGGTCCTCTGTTCCCCCAACATACATGTCAATCCTTAAAAACAAACAACAAAATCTTAAAAAGGTGGTGCCTCCACAAACACAGATTTGCATTGTGTTGAAGCTGAGTTTCCATATGCAGAAATAGTTCAGTATTCACAGTCACCTCTTGAATATCTACGCCAAGTTGCACTACTATTTTACTAGATGATGGCCCTATATATCAAGTGTTTTTTATGTAAAAAGAAACTAACTAATTAGAACAAATTAGTTGGGTTGCATTTAATTGTGGCCTGTTGGTCTCACTGCAAATTAGGCATCACCAAAGCAAAGGTGGTTTTCTGAGTAAGCAAATATACAGTTAATTCTAGATGTAGCTAAGCCACTATAATACATTCAAGAAGAGTATTACTGGTACAGTACAGGGCTCTCTCCTTCAGGTCCTTCCCATAGAGATTGTATTTTGCTGCGATGTAGCTGAGGATGGCTCTGGTCTGCACCATCTTCATCCCATCGATCTCCACCATGGGCACTTGTTGGAACATGAGGATTCCACCTAAAAAAAAAGGGAAATCCACACGTTATTGTATTGGGACCTCTATGTCATATTTCTTCTTGTCATCATAAAAGCATCACTTTTATGTTGAGCTTGCTCTAGGGAGTCTTTATTTTAAACTGGCACATTTCCATGCAGACAGTAAATTAAGACTAATTAAAGTGAAGAATGGAATAATTGTGGGTTATTAACCTTGCTTTAAAAGCCAAAGTTCACAGAAGTTGCAGGCAGGGCTTTGTACAACAGCGTTTATGCTGAAACTGAAATATAATTTGGACAATTGTGACACTAAACATACATACTAAGTACGAAGCTCAATTTATATGAACTAATTCTAAATACATAAAAATATATTTCTTTCCTACTACTTGAAACACTGTTGAAGCAAATGTTAGATTATAAAATGTCTTCCCTACAACCTGCATCTTAAGCTAAACCAGGGCGTTGCACGAAATTTTAGGACAGGCATATGCAAGTTGCTGAAGCCTGGAATAAGGGTGTTGGACAACATTCCCATGGGATTAACTTCACAACTCTGCTCTCCTCAGCAGTGAGAATCCAAGAATCCCGGCAAAGTTGCTTCAAAGAAAGATTTACAAACACTTAGTGCGTACTGTATTTTATGGCTAACTGATAAACAACTGCTGTAAAGCTGAAGACTCAGAAAGAAGCCAGGGCAACCAGAAACTGCACATCCACCTAAGGTGAATTTTTGCCAACAAAGTTTTGGCAGCAGTGCACACAAATAAAACAGCCCATAGGACTGTGAAACTCTGTGAGTTGGAAGGACATTCAGTTTTCAGCTGTGCCTGCCCACATGTGGAAAACATTCAGTCTCTGCAGCTGCTCACAGCTCTGTTCTGATTCCCTTTCTGCCACATGGAAGTCTGTCCACAGTCTTCAAGCTTCTTCCCTGGAACCAAGCAGAACCTGCTCACACTTATTTTGAGGTCTCATATACACTCACTTTTCAGGAGCTTCTCATACTGCTCTCGTGTTTCCAAAAATACCTCTTCAAACTGGGAAAAAAAAAAAAAAGTAAAATAAAAAAGAAAAGAAGAGGAAAGAAAAAGAAATGAGCAACTTTACACATTTCTAGAGCAGACAAACTTTGGTGGTGCTTAACAAATAAGAGAATACACACTATGGCCCCTACGTTCCAGACATGGCCCTTAGGGAGAAAATAGCAGGGGCAGAAGCACTGGCAAAACCTCTTAGAGTCATAGAATTGCTCAGGTTGGAAAAGACCTTCAAGAACATCAAGTCCAACTGCAGTTTAACTATACTACCCTAATTCTAACAACCCACCGCTAAATCATGTCCCTGAGCAGCACATCAGGGATGGTGACTCAACCATCTACCAGGCGAGCCTGTTCCAGAGCTTTACAACCCTTTCTGTAAAGATTTTCCTGATATCCAACCTGAACCTCCCCTGGCACAACTTGAGGCCATTTCCCCTTGTCCTGTAACCTGTCACCAATGAGAAGAGCCCAAGCCTGCTCTCGCTGCAATCACCTTTCAGGTATTTGAAGAGAGCAATAAGGTCTCCCCTCAGCCTCCTCTTTCCCAGACTAAATAGCCCCAGTTCCTTCTGTTGGCCCTCATAGGGCATATAGTCCAAGCCCTTCACAAGCCTTGTTGCCCTTCTTTGGATCTGCTCCAGTACCTCCATGTCTTTTCTGTACTGAGGGGCCCAAAACTGAACACAGTACTCGAGGTGGGGCCTCCCCAGTGCCAAGTCCAGGGGGAGGATTACTTCCCTAGTCCTGCTCACCACCCCATTCCTGATACAGGCCAGGATGCCATTGGCCTTCTTGGACACCTGGGCACACAGCTGGCTCATATTCAGCCAACTGTCCATCAGCACACCAAGGTCCCTTTCCATCAGGCAGCTTTCCAGCCACTCCTCCCCAAGGTGTATGGTTGCCTGGGGTTGTTGTGACAAAAACGCAGGACCCGACACTTGGCCCTCTTGAAATTCATACAGTTTACCTCGACCTATTGATCTGGTCTATCCAGGTCCCTCTGTAGCACCCTTCTACTCTTTGGCAGATCAATACTCTATCCCAGCTTGGTGTTGTCTGCAAACTTACTGAGGGTACATTCAATCCCCTCACTAAGGTCATTGACAGAGATGTTAAATAGGAGTGGCCCCAGTACTAAGCCCTGGGGGACACCACTTGTGATTAGCTGCTAACTGGATTTAACTCTTTTCTGCCCAGTTGTCCAACCAATGTTCCACCTAGCAGAGCGCACGCCCATCCAAACCACAGGCAGCCAGCTTCCCCATGAGGATGTTGTGGAGGAGTGTCAAAGGCTTTACTGAAGTCCAGGTAGACCACATCAACACCCTTACCTTCCTCCACTAAGCAGGTCACCTTGTCATAGAACAAAAACAAGTCTGTCAAGCAGGATCATGAACTCATGCTGCCTGGGCCTCATCCCCTGGTTGACCTTTAATTGGCTCGTAATGGCTCTCGAGATCATCTGTTACATAACCTTCCCTGGCACCAAGGTGAGACTGATAGGTCTCTAGCTACCAGGACCATCTTTCTGGCCCTTTTTGTAGATGGGCATCACATTTGCTGGTCTCCAAACCACTGGGACATCCCCAGTTAGCCAGGACTGTTGAAAGATGATGGACAGTGGTTTGGCAACCACATTGTGAGCTCTCTCAGCACTCTAGGGTGCCATCCATCTGGCCCCATGGATTTGTGAGTGTCCAGCTTTTGAAGCAAGTCCAAAACCCCATGGATTATACAAGACCTATTACGTTTCCCATCTCTATCTTCCAGAGCAAGGGGCTGTGTGCCTTTGGTCTATTGTGTCTGAGAAACACTGCTAAAGGCGACCCCACTAGAAAATCTGGCATTAAGAACCAGAGCGAGGACGGTTTATTTGATATTGAATAGGGAATTTAAACTGAGACATTCAACAGTACAGAGCAGGCTGTCCTTACAATGCTTTCCAATATGTGGAAAAGAGCTCTGCCTTGTGATATGTTGATTTGGGAGCAAGACAGGAACAAATTCTTAGAAAGTTAAAACAAATCCTTTGCAAAATGATGTTCAGGAGTTCTGCCAAGCAGGATCCGTAGTGCAGAAGCACATTTAGGACACCTGAAGAATAAGTATTCAGCAGATGAAAAACAAAGAGATGCAAACTTGCCTTTGATATGTATGATGTAGTTATAATCACTGCGGTAGAGAACGGCTGCTCCTTATGGAGGAATTCAGTTAAAGATGAAGGCATCAATGTTAGATGCCTATATGTACACGTTTGCATGCACCATACATGTGAAATCTGTCGTTACAGTCGCCTTGTTCACATTACCCTACTATCCCTTCCTATGTGGTGCAAGCAGGACAATGATAAGTGCCATGCTGCAGCTTACTGCAAGGGAGGGAAGGAAAGCATACAAACCCTAGAATGAGTATCCAATTGAAGAGATAAAGACTGGACAAGGCAAATTCATTGCTGTTTGCCTTGGCACAGATTATGCTTGTTATACCAAGAACAAATCTATCATTCAGCTTAATAGTGCTGGGTAAGAAACAGAATGCCTAATTAATCATTCTTACATTAAGACCGAATTTGGATGATAGCGTCGTGTTTGAGAAGAAATGAAACTTAAACTTTTGTGCACCTAAACTGATTGCATCCAACCAGTGAAAATGAATAGTCAGTACTTTCTATTACATCTAGGGGTACTTTTTTGGTTAATGACCGATGTTCTGACTCACAGACAAGCTTAAAGCACATGGAATAATGCTACAAAGGTAGGACGAACCTCGACCCCAGCTGCAGCCAGCAGCCAGCGGATCGACTCCATCTTGCCTCTTCCATTGAAGTAATAGAGTACAGGTTTTGCAGCCATGGCTTCAGACTTTCTTTACCTAAAAACATAAAAGAAATCTGTCAATAAACAATTCAAAACACGGATGGCTCTTGGAATACTGGTTCACAAGTCAGCTGCAGGACAGAAAATTGGGTTAATTTCAGACAAAACATTTCAGTAAAGCTACTGTCCTCTGTACTGACTTGGTTTTACTGTGGCATGGTTGCAGCTGTTCTAGTACCCCAAACGCTGAAAAAGGAATCAGCGGATGCCAAGCAGGAGATAACAAGAGAAAAAAGCGTTGCCACTGAGTACATCAGCACAAGCGTTAACAGTGTCACAGAATACAGAACCATAGAACATAGAACCATAGAATCGTTCAGGCTGGAAAATCACAGCATCACAAACACAGAACCACCAAAGTTGGAAAAGACCTCCAAGATCACCCAGTCCACCTACCAGTGGTATTTCCCCACTGAGCCGCGTCCCTCAGTACCGCACCCAAACGTTCCTTACCAGCCCCGGCTGCGTTAAACTCGGCTTCACCGCAGCTCGGGACGATCCCACCGAGGCGTCCCCCGGTGCCGCCCCCGGGGCAGGGCGGCCCGGCCCCGCAGCCCGCCAGTGGGAAGGCTGTGCAGGCTGTGCTTTGCATAAACAAGAAGGCGTGCTGGGAGAAAGCGGAGCGACGAACAGCGTTAACGCGCGCCGACGCACGTTAGAGCAAAAACATTTCCACCTGAAACGGAGCTCAGAGCTGCTTGTGCAGCCCAGCTCCTAGGGCTTTCAGACCCACCGCAAGTCACCACGACCCGGAGGACGCCGAGATATCGGCCGTTATATAGTTGTAAGGGCGGATTGTAACTTTGGATGTGAGGGCGATCTGGCTGCGACATCTGTCACCCCATTGATCGCCAGGGTTGATTCGGCTGATCTGGCTGGCTAGGCGGGTGTCCCCTTCCTCCCTCACCGCTCCATGTGCGTCCCTCCCGAAGCTGCGCGCTCGGTCGAAGAGGACGACCTTCCCCGATAGAGACGGTACCGTTCATCGGTCAAGGGTATACGGTAGCTGCGCTCCCCTGCTAGAACCTCCAAACAAGCTCAAGGTCCATTTGTAGGAGAACGTAGGGTAGTCAAGCTTCCAAGACTGCAGACACATCCAAGTGAGGCACTGCATGGGGCAGTCTGCCATTATTTTGTGCCCACCACGGCAACCAGCCGCGGTTGGAGTCCCCTTTTCTCTAACGGAACAACTTGCTCCGCCCCCGGATCTCTGAGTTCCTTCCTTCCCATACACACACACACACAAAACGATTTCTTCAAGAGTAACTTTATTTTCGAGCAGATCTGACAGAGAAGGAATGAAACAAACAACTATAACATATTTGAAGAAAAGCACTGAATAAACAAGAACCATCACTTCTTTTTGATCTTACTTTGACATTTCCAGGCTCTTGACGTAAATTCAAAACCATTGCCCTCCATGAAAGACCCCATTTGCACCAACAGCCTGACCAGGTACAGAAATCCCATGGGCTTTGTGGCTAACACTGTGGCACTGACACAAGACCTAAGAAGGCCTGGATGGCAGAGGTGAGCGAGGCCACCGGCACGCTCCTTCCCAGCAGACATACACAGTATGCTTAAGGCTGAGAACAAAACAGCAGAATTCCAACAGCACGTCACATAACAATGCTATAGAACATTAGATCACAAAGTAGGAGGCTACATAGGATAGGTTCTGACACTTTGCTTGTCCAGCTCTCAGTATAACCAAAAGCTGACAGCTTTTCCCTCTGCTCTGTGCTCAGATGCCACCCCATGCAGCTCAGTCAGGTCAGTCCTTACTGAAAAAGGACATCCCCAACTTCTGTAGGAATTTGATGGACTAAAAGCTACAAGAGGGCTGCCAATATATGCAGTCTTCCCACCCAAAAAACTAAAAGTAGCAGAAGTCATTCTGAACATCAAGATTATTAGCTTTTTTCTTCCACAAAATAAAGGCTTTTATCAAGAAAGGAGTAGCTGCGGGGGGAAAAAAAAAAAAAAAAAAA
>VXAB01011892.1:38600-149236 GCA_013399175.1 Odontophorus gujanensis
AAAAAAAAAAAAAACAACCAAAAAGTACTACATCTTCTAATACTTTTGCTGGACTGACCAAGACAACATTATATGAAAGAAAACAGGGCTGGGCTGATGGGGCTTCAGGTCTACACAGGCCTGTCCCGTATTCATCCTGAAGCAGTCTGAGCACATGGAGCCGTCCCCACTGTTAATAGGGAGAGGCCAGGGCACCTCCAGGGGAGTCCTCAGGTGAGCTACATTTCTTGAGAAGCAATTCTCACTCCTCCCTGCTTTGCAAGAAGCTCAGGCACGTGTGGGTAGGTAGCAGCCCACTCTCACAACTTGTCTCCTGCTTCCATTCACGTGAATTATACATATGGAACAGATTACATCGACCGCCTACATAGGTCTGGGGATACTCAGGACAGGTTCAGGCTATTTCCTCTTGATTATTCAGCAAAAAAATAAATTAAATGCTATCTAGACATAAATACAGATATTTATTTCCAACAAAAGAAACAGCTATCTTTCCAGTTTCTAACACAAATACACGTATTTCCCTTTCCACTTACCCAAACAACATTGGCGCGTGGTTTACAACCAGAACAGTCACTGCTACGTGCCGGCATCACTGCCATGAAAGCAGTCAGGTACAGTCTGCTGTTAGCACTTGTCAAGAACAAATGCCTGGTGCAGCTGGCACGTTCACAGCATGTGCAAGTCTTAAATCCTTTTTTAATGCATAGACACCTCTGGTCCTTTTTGCCTTGTGGACTTGCTGTGGACTGAGTCAGTAAAAGCTGACAGCAACCAGAGCCCCTTGCAGTTCCCCACAGCACTGAGCCAGCAGCCTACCCTGGGGTGTAGCTTCCTGAGTTGTGTGTGCTCTCACGGAAGGAGCTGAGAAGGCCAGGCCATGTCACCGGCCTCTGGCCTGCAGCAAGTGCCCCTCATGGGGCAGGCAGATCCCCCACAGAAGGGATCACCAGCACATTTCAATCCTTCCAAGCAGCCAGATGCAAGAACCACACCTGCTCTGATCCCTTCAGACTGCCTCTACGCCTCATAAATTCCAGACCAGCTCAGTCTGTTCACAAAATGAGTTCAGATGGGGTTTCCCAAAAGCTGAACATCTCCCTACAGTTCTGTGGGAAGATACGTTTTCACAGCACACTTCAGCTTTGATGGTGCTTGTCCAAAATGCAGCTATAAAAGTTGTTCTCCCACAGCACCATAACTGTTTTATCTACAGCACTAATCTCCCGTGGAAGGAGATGAAGGCACAGCCAAATGCTGACTATGCTCACAATGAACCATTTGCTCACAGCTGAACTCTGGCACTCCTTTCCAGTGCAGAAACAAGATTCCCTCATCTAGAACCCGCTCGTCTGTTTTCTCCTTCAGACTGAATGGCTTTTAGCAGTATGACATAAGGCCTTATTCCTACCCAGTACAGTATGGGGGCCTAATTTACAGCACTCTTCACATCGCAAGTGAAGATACTGAAATGAAGAGGAACCAGAGCTTGAACATATTTGTTTGCTCCAAAATTACATTTTTTCCAAAAGTTAATTAAAACAGTTACAAAAAATCAAGTCAAATGCATAGATACCATTTCCTCAAGCTCTGCTGCTGCCATCTCACTAATACTTCTTTACCATGAAACCGGCTTTGTAATTCTCAATACTGCCTTAAATATGCATTTGGATCTTATATTCCTGACAGCAGCAAAAACAGAACGTGATGTTTGTCATTAGGAAATAATTCAACCAATTTAAGAGAGGTAGGTCCACATGCTATTTACCAAGAGGTAACTCTGAAGCAGGACAAATGAGCAGCGTCACAAAACAAATCGACTCATTATCCTTCATGAAATGAAGACATGACCCAGGTTTGGTAAGGGGAAAAGAACGGGACCAGAAAGGTGGACAGCGGTTCAACAGAAGCCTTGTGAAATTAGAAAAATAAATACAAAAACAAAGATAAAAAGAAAAGCTTCCCACTGCCTCGGGACTTCCAGCAGTCTCTCAGTGGCTGCGAAGCAGAGGTGACACTGCTGCTCACTTGTTCCGTTGGTGCACAAAGCAAACGAGCACACAGCAGCAGCAGCGTGGCATCGAGACGTGGCACTGCTGACTTACACCACTCTGCCTAGATGCTTTAGAAAATGCCCAATGAATGCCCCTTCCCTGCTCTCCTCTTCCGTCACAATATTGCACCAAGTCGCTTTTGTTTAAAAATTCATCTCTATAAAAACGTGGACTCCAATAAAGGAAAAGTGACCGGTTTAAAAAAGTTTGTTATCAAAAATGCATCCTATAAAAACGCCGAGATCGCTACGCCACATATACAAAATGCTCCGGATTTACGAAAATAATTGGACCCGATTATATAACAAAATCTCATACCAAAAAAAAGAAAAAGTACAAGATCGCGTTGAAATTAATACAAATAAAAATCCAAACCGAAATGACCTTCGGAAAGGTGTCGATCATAGAAGGTTTGTTTCCTTTAAGATTTACAAGTCTATAAAACAATATAAAAGCGTCACGGCAGTCACCGCTTCATGGGAAACGAGCGCTGCTGGGACAGAATTTGCACAGGTCATCGGGGAGCACCGTACTTTGCAGACCAGTCCACACGGCCGTGGATGGGCTGAGCTGGGGGGGGCAGCGGCACTACCCCGGGGGTGCTTTTGGAAGGTGAATTGAATGGTGGCCGACCAAGATGGGGTCTTGCTGACTTCAGGGAAGCATAGTCTAAGGGAGGAAAGAAAACAGCGGGAGATTAAGGTTATTGGAGTAGCCGCCCATGCTGAAGAACAACTGGATGCAGATCTAGAACTTAATTTCTTTGGGAAACAAGCATTCTTTTTTAATAGGATTTGCCGATGCGAAACAATAGTGGATCCAAACCCCAAAACCTTATTATACAAGGAGCACCTATACCTTGGATTTGTAAGTGTGACTTCAGAGTCTGATGTGAGAGCTGGCACAGTGTACCGGTGTAATGTGCTTACTGCTTAACAGCTGTGGTTAAAACACAACTCATAAACTAAAAATAACCCTTCTCCATATGAAGCTCTGCAAGGCTATGAGCAGTGCTTCCAGTCACTCAACTGCTTACAAAGTAAAGCACTGATCTATAATATAATGCCACATATATGCAGAATAACCAAAGTAATGAGCAAGGGCCCGAGATGATGGTGGTGCCACACTTACTTGAAGACGGATCTGCAATTGGTGCTAACTGAACTCTCTGCCCAGCAGAGCCTACTTCCTTCTTCAGAAATGAAGGGATATAACCTCCAGTTAGACCACTCGATCCTATGGGACCTGACAGTAAAAGCAAGGAACATCTGTGGTCAATGCAGTACATCTCCTGTACAGGTAACAGAGGTGCAAAGGGGTAGGCCATATTTGAAATGAAAGCTGATCAGGGACTGATGGAAACAACAGCAGCTTTGCCAAAGACATTGAAAAGTCCACAGGTTCTTTACATGCCTGCATTTATCCCAGCATACTGGGAGAGATTCACATACCAAATCTGGCAGGTCAGTTACCTAAATTTGCCCCTAATATAAGTGAGAACAGATGACCTTTTGGATTAGTTGTGTTCCTTTTGGAAGAAAACAGTTCTAAATAAAATCATCCAGAGTCATACTACAGCTGTAGTTAGCCATTTACATTCAGCCATTTAGCTCATTACCTGACTTAACAAAAGGAACAGGCACAGTAGCAAGTGTCATTGGAGACAGCAATGTACTAGAAATGGGTGACCCCACAACTCAGCTAAATGGAATTGTGGAGCCATCTTACCTGAATTTATCCTGTTACTACTTCCTCCCAGAACTGAAGCTTTTCCAGGCAAACCAGAACTGGGCCAGGAATTAGATGGAACAGAGTCCTTGCTTGAAGTGGAGATTATGCTACTTCTTGCATTTACTCCTATTGCAAAAATGTAACAATTATCACCAGCAATATAGCTTGGTATCTTATATATAGATATACTTAACAAAATAATGGTAGATAATATTTCCCAGAGTACTGGTGTATCTACTGAAACCACTGAGTTTGCAAACAGTTTGCAGTAGAATTCATACATCACATACTATTCAATACACAGACTATACACAAGCTGGGTACCTAACGTACAAAGATATGCTCACGGTTTACAGTAAAGCTAAAGCAGGCTTGGGATTAATGCATTTTACTATCTCCTGTAATAACAGAACTTTCAGCTACCAAACTCTATTTAAATGAACCAATTCAAAAGTGTCTGAAATGGTGAAGTCACACACCACTTTTCTTTTTTTTTCCAGAAAAAAAGACCAAGTTTTACATCACAGTCTCTTCTAGTTAACTTCATAAGCTTTGGAGTATTCATACAATCAGTTAACAAACAGCTGATACTTCCTTTGTAAACAGAAATTATGAAACATGACACATTTATATTCAGTTCATTTTAATTACAGGCAGCCACACTCCCCAATCCTGTACTTCACTCTACTTCAGTGCATGTCTCAGAATAACGGGAGGCTGCTATACTGGCACACGATTCCTTTACAGAGACAGGACTTGGATTCCATAAAATCCCAAGCTATGGCAAAGCATATTCCCATTATCAGCTAGCTTCGGCTGTTCATGGTGTTACATACCCATGAGGCAAGTTCAGGGCACTATCTTTTCCAGGCTAGAAGACCAGCCTTATTCTTCTTAAAGAAACAGAGAATAGCTTGGGACATTATCAGACATTTTCTAATACAATTAGAAATGCAAAAGAGCAACTGGCAGGAGGAAGAAATGCCAGCATCCCCTTCAGGTAAACAGGATTCATCTCAGTTGCTAGACTGCTAGAATGTATTTTGCATTATAGCCACCTGCATTAGTGAGAAAACTCCTGCTTTCCTTTCTTTAAGCAGTAGCCCCAACTCCACAAGCTCGAAGGCTAAAGAACAATGTATTTGTGACTATTTCATACTGTTGTTAGAATTACAGGAGGAAAAAGAAGTCAGTATTTTTTTACTAACCGGGTAGATACCTAGAATGTCTCAGGTAGTGCTGCTTTGCTGCAGAAACTTGCAGTGTGGGAGTGTCCTGCCGTGGGAAGACAGCATGGGAAGGTGCACTGCTGCCAGAGCCAACAGCATCCAAAGGCTTCAGATCCAAAATGCTTTCAAATCTATAACCCAAAAATTGCCATGCTTAGTCCAATACTTATAGCACATGTTTCTCCACAGTTGGCCTCCTCTCCTCCATCTCATCTCCAGAAATCATTTCCTCATGGTGTTTGCTGCAGCACAAACACACAGACAACAGGGACTATTTTCAGCCTGAAGCCATATGGGCGCTCCTGAAAATCTGATCCATGCTTGAAACTCCCTTATAAATAGCTTCACCAGTTTTTATGTCTCAACTTAAGTTTTTCTCTACTGCCTTTAATCCACGGAAAATGCAGCTCAGAGTAATGCAAAATGTGTGAAATACATTGGAACAGTTCACAAGGCAAACAGGAAACACTTATTAAGAGATTAACCTGGGAATGTTTACATTAAGCATTACTTTCAGCAGTAAAAAAAGTGAGCAAAGAATTGCTCAGAGACATGCATTGTCCATGAAAGATGTTGTAATTGAATGATCAGCACTCAACAAGAAGCTATGACAAAGTAATAGAGAGAAAAACTGCATGTCCTTGATTGGCATGGATATATGTTTCTAGAGCCATAGAAAGCATAAAGAGCAACATTATGGGGAGAAAAAAAAGGAAAATTTAAGGAAATAAGTTCAAATGTAACAAAACCCAACTTACCTACAAATGGTTTCATCACTTTGCTTTTTGTTTTTCAAGTCAATCCTTGAGACAGAAGAGCCGAAATCAAGGTCCTCCGACTCATCCCACTCTTCAGAATTCTTCAATGGCCTAGCAAGATGTCCCCATCTTCGCCTAGCTTTTGGTTTAAGCTCCCCGTTTATGTTCTCAGTTCCAGTAGATGTTTTCTATTACAGTGATTGAAAAACAAAACAAAACAGGACTCCACACACTTAAGACACAAACCAGGTGATAGAACCAAAGCAACTTTTTTCCTAATTTAAAGAATAAGAGTGGTAGCAGAGCTATAGCAGAAATGTAGCTTCCATTAAGCTTGCTAAGAACACAACATGTAGCCTGTAGGCATCACTATTCTTCTCCATTATATCCTATATTATAGCATCTTTCACTGAAAGAATAATTTTCGTAGGCCTCATTTCTAATTCTACTTATCTTTTACTGCACAGCTTCAAGAGTGAACTGATAAAAATCAGTTTTTCTGATTTTTATTTCTTGATCCATCTTGGGAGTACAAATCACACTCACGCTTTCACAAACCTGTACCTAGAAATGTAAAAAAATATATTCTACTTGTGGCACAGAGCAGATTAAAATCCTCAGCCACTGACCTGCATTTGTAGAAATGAACGTTATGCAAATCAGTACACAGACAGTACAGATAGTCTATTAATTAAAGACCAACTGCTTGCAAGAAGCATTCATCCTTCATTAGTCCTCTAACCAGTCTTTTTTAATCAGAAGAAATGTCAGGTTCTTATTCTGAAAGAAAAAGATGCTGTCTTCCATGGCAAGTACAGAAGCTCAAAGAGATTAGCTATCCTGGTCACATAACCTGGAAGACTTAAATAGACTGAGGTAACAGTTCACCATCTCAACTGAATACCATTTAGTTCAATACTTTTTTCCCTGGAATCAAAGCCATTAATATTCTGCCTCCTGCACATCATTTCAGTCACGTAAAATCATCATTCAAACGTGCTATTCAACAAAGGGGAACATAAAATGCTTTGAAATGAGAAATCCATTTTCTTGTTTTATAGCGGTCAGATTTAGATTTCAACATACTAACTCCCAGTTTATGATAGAATTTAATTGCTGATTAATTATAGAAATTATAAGTATAGAAAATGAGTATAAGAGTCTTATGCAAGAGAACAAGAAAAAAATCAACATAATTAAGGAAAATCCATATGCTAGATGGACCTTTACCTGGTGAGGAACCTTATTGTGGATTGCAGGCAGAATAACCTGGTTAGACTTTTCCTCCTGTAAGTATTTACTGTGATCAGTCCCAGAGTTGTCTGTCTTACATGGATAGACTAAATGTTGAGAAGTATGGCTTTGCTGAAATGGCCGTGAAGAAACGCAGGCATGGGATTTTGAAGGAGGTTGTGCTGGAGGGACAGGTTTAATATGCAGGGATGACTTCTCATGCAGTTCCTTTTGTCTTGTCAGTTCCTGAAGGGTCAGGGCATGCCCAACCTGGAAGTATGGATATCGAAGTGCCTAAAACATAATGAAGATGTTAGGAGCCAACTTAGGTATCTGAAGTTCCTAACTTCCCCTCGCTCTGTGGGACAGCACTAATTTTATTTCCTTTTTTCTGGGGTAAAAGCAGCAGGTGCTCCCATCTGTACACCGGGGAATACTTCACTGTGAGAGTTACTGAGCACTGGTACAGAGAAGCTACGGAGGAGTCTCCATCCTTGGAGACACTGAAAAGCTGCATGAACACAGCCTGCACAACCTGCTCTGGGTGTCCCTGCTTGAGCAGGAAGGTTGGAGCAGATAGACCCAGAGGTTCCTACCAACCTCAGCCACTCAGTGATTCTGCAACACATATCAACAGCAATGACAGTACAGCATCACAGCCTTCAGCCACACATCCTACCTTCGCTCTAATTCACTGTGACTGGGTTATACTTCCTGTAGGAGTACACACACTGCACTCACACTTCGATCATGAGGACACACCTCATGCAGATGATGCTGCATTGCTGCATGCAACAGAAAAATAACTTCCTTTTAATTCCTCCTCTTTGCCTTGGAAATTGTTCTTGGTTTCTGCCCCTTTCCCTTCCAAGAACTACATTCTTGAGTGACTGTTGAATATCTGCCTATATGTAGTGACTTGCAATGGAAAGAAGAGTCATACAGAGAAATGAGAAAGAAACCAAAATCAAACCTGGCTAGCTGTTGGCCGTTTTTTGGGGTCCCACTGCAGCATGTCCCTCATGAGTTGCACAGCTTCACTGCTAGCATTAGGTATGAGGGTTTTTAGGTTGTTAGGTACACACTGAGGCCAGCGAAAATTCATGGAGGATGAAAGTTGGTAGCCTTCAGGCCAGTCGTTCTGGGAGAATGAAATTTCCAAGCACAAAGAAAATTCAAGTGTAAAATAAATACTGTAGTGCCTAAGAGCACTAGCATATATTCTCCCATCAGTTACAGACTGCAACCAGCTAAAACATTTTGAAGGTTTCACTGAAAATTTTCACCTCAAAGCCCTAGTGGGAAGTGAGGGCTTTGTATTTCACCATGTCAAAGGCACAGATGTGAACAGGGCAAAGGAGTATTTTTATCCTCTTAAAGCATAGCTTTACATGCAAGAAGTAATGAAATTGCAATGTCAAAATAAATCAAAGTCTAATTACTTTGTCTGCTACTCAGGAGTCTATTTCTCCTCTACCCCTCAGTTTTTACTGTAAAAGTACATAATGCTTACGCAGTAAGTGTTAAGTAAAATTCTTATGCATTGTAGATCATTACTGCGAAGTGGAATGTTACTGTACCTACCTTCTTTGGTGTCCCCAACACCTGGCAAATTTTGAATATTGTATCAATTTCACTGGCACCTGGGAAGAGAGGCCTCAGTGTGTAAACTTCTGCCATTATACAACCAACAGCCCAAATATCTATTGGAGAGCTATAGCTGGTGGATCTCAGAAGGACTTCAGGAGCCCTGTACCTGTGAGAAAGGAAAAGAGAGAAACAAATCAACTACCAACACAATTCAGAAGCAGTTGTACATGAAACCATTCAGCTTTTTGTTCTTTCTAGTTAACAGCAAACATCCCTTACTAAGTTCCTATCCTTTAAGGCTTCCTTTTTTTTCCCTAGAACAAAGAATTAAAAAGCCCTTTAAGCCCTCTTCCTGACATGCAACATTCCTACCACATCCCACCTGTGCTACCAGGTCCCTCTCAGTTCCTGTGCTGGTGCTATCTGCAAACCACCTCGCACCACCTGAAGCTCAGACAATTATGCTCAGCTTAAATGAAAGTTCCACAAAGAGGATGAGTCAAGCCATATTATTCTGCATAACTGTTACACCACTTATTTATGAGCTTCATTTTAAGACCTGCAGATTCCCACAGCATCAATACTTGCACTTACCATCTCGTGGATACATAATCAGTGTAAGGAGGCCTAGATCGGATTTCTCGGGCTAAGCCAAAGTCTGCTATTTTCACAAGTTCTGGTCCCATACAGAGGAGGTTTTCAGGTTTCAGGTCTCTGTGAAAGAATCCTAAAATTCAAACGAAACATTGATGTGCATTGCAATGCCACATCCAGCCATCACCTTTATTTTCCACCTGCATTGTTTTAATTCTTACTGCTGAAGCTTAAACAGCACCACACAGAGTTGAATGTTCTCAGTGCCCAAGAAAGCCAGTCAGGATAATAACTGTTCAACAGACTACGAAGAACAAATCAACTACTTTATAACAGTTCTGAGCATTCAGTCTGGTAAATCCCTTTCAAGTGACTCTTCCTTTAAAAAAAAATAATAAATAGTATTTTAATGTTAGGTTTATTTGAATTATGATGGAAATCGTGCAACAAAGTGATCAAAACTTCTTTAATTCAAAGCTTTTTTAAACAGTAGAAATTGAAATAGGAGGTGCTCTTTGTACTTTGAAGCTTGTTTTTTCCCCATCTGAGAACTTCTTAATAGCCTGCAAGCACTCTGTTACTCATCATCCTAACAGGCAGACGATCTCAGTGTATTTTTTAATTTTTGTAGAGCTCTCTGCACTCAGTAAATAATAAACAGAGTAAGATACCCTTTATTCACAATCTCAGTGACCTCTAAGTCTGTAAAGAATATGGCCATTAACATCAGACAAGTTACAGAAGGTGGCTAGCTGCCCATGACAGAATGTGGATGTCTATGGATAAGAAGCCAAACAAACCTCCAAACTGCAACATCAGGCACTCTTAAAATATGGATACCTGCCCTCTCTTTTCAGTAATCCCAATTTCTATTTCAGTGCCACTCTTCTGATCGCTCCCTTTAATGAATTTAGTAATGTGTTTGCGTTCACTGAAACAAATAAACAAAAACCTTACACAGAGGTTATCTCATCCTAACTCAAAATATTTACAGCTAAAACACAGCTTACCGTGCTTATGGATAAATGCAAGCCCTTGCAGGATCTGATACATTATATTCCTAACTGTGGCCTCAGGAAACAGCTTGTTTCTATAGGTTAAAAAGAAAAAAGAAAAGAGAAAATGAATATTGAGTTTACATATTAACTTACGCTTCTTATGAACCAAAGATAAAAGGTAATAATGACAGTAAAACTACTAGATACACTCCAAGCACTCTCAGGTAGTTTATTGCTCTGTGAAAACTTGCATGGTATTTCAGTCTGCTACCAGTGAGAACAAGAGGCTCTTCTCACAATATTTAGGCAAGATCAGCCATAGCAGGCAGTTTAATGATGGCTCCTCTCACCAACATAAGATTCAGATTAAGCAGCAATGTACCAGCTGCTTCTGCAGATTAGGAAACACTGTGCAGATGGTTTGGGAGGAAGGGGAGGGGAAAAAAATTACATCAGTTTTTTCAGAAAGGCCCTATGAGTGAAAGGAGATGGTCTGGGCCTTATTGAATTTCCTGAGCTTGCTTCCTCTACAAACATGATCACCACATATTTTGGAAGTGAGATCAGCTCCTACGGCCAACTTTTCATACTTCCTTAATTTCTTTTTTTAAATTACAGCAGGAAAAAAAATATTCCTCTACAGTCCCTTCAAACAGAACTAGTAATTCAAACTAAGACTTAATAAAAAAAATCTTGTCAATCAGATCCTTATGACTGACCAGTCTGAGACCTAGCTAAACTGAACAAAACACAGCATGTTGCATACTTTCCCAGACATCTCCTTTCTGCTTTTCATAAGGAGGTAGACCACATTCAGCATTTCTATGAATTTCTGTGATAATTCCCAGAGATCACTGGTCTCTATGTTAGGCGCTAGAATTATTTTCTCAAGCTTTGTTATTTCATCTAATTAAAGATCACTATCTACATCTATGTGCACCATTCAGTGAAAGTTGTTCTATACCTGTGCATGCATAGTAAGCATTTCCCCTTTTAAAAAGGTATTTTATCAAGTATTTATGAAATATTCACAGAGATATATTATAATGATAACCATACATCAAGTAAGATTACAGCCCTCTCACCAGCTAATTCTGAAGTCCATTGAATGAAAATGGATTCCGCAGAATCATTAAAAGCAGAAAGCTATTTTACCCCAGATTATCCTCTGGAGGATCCTATTACGGTCTAAAGGCTAAAATTAAGATATTTATCACAGAGGTAGAGGAATTTTCTGAGAAAACTACATACAAAACAGGCAGTCTTTTGGATATGTCAGACAAAATTGCAAGGGAAAAAAATAAGAAAAAAAAAGGAAAAAAAGATTTCTAGAAGCAATCCACAATTAGAACACTCATTATCAGTATTTCAATCACTTTTTATCTAGTTATTTGAGGAAGCCAAATCAGAAAGACAGAAGTATTTGTCTCTAATAAAAAAATCATTGGCAGTTGGAGTACTTCTCAGAAGTTCAATGCTTCTTCAGCCTGAGGGACACTGCAAGTCCACAGTTCCTAATTCTCAAAAGAATACCTGACTTATCTGCCAGGCTAATCTGAGAAGACACACTGGAAACTCTCCTTAAACTGCCTGGGATATGCTCAAAAGGGACAGCCACAGCTCCTGCTGTAGATCACCATGGCTTAAGTCTGGGTGCTAAGCATAAACAAAAGATCTGAAGTCCACTGCAAAACAGCTGAGGTGTTAAAAGTAAGCAGAATGAGCACGTCACACAAGTAATTAGGAGTGGGTGATGTTGTTACATACCTTTCTTTCATTAACTGATAAAGATTTTCCTTCATGTACTCAAACACGAAATAGAGATTATCATTTTCCCTGATAACTTCTTTCAGCTTTACTACATTGGCATGGTTTAGTTTCTTCAAAGACTGAAAGCAGAAAACAAACAGGATTTAAAAAGGGTCTTACTCTAAAAGAAAGAAAAAGATTATTCCACTGATGCAGGAGACTTAGCTTCAAAACTCTAACATTTTAAATAATCAGATGGCTACGAGATCCAAGACCAGACTTCCAAATACAGACTGTTACCTGAATTGCATACACATATCAGTATAATGTGTGGCTGATTACCCATAGGCCAGCTGTCTGACAGCAGTAGGTACCAAAACAACAGTATTTTCTCTAGATGTAGCTTCCCACTGACAGAATTTGGATCACTTGCACCGATGACAGTCAAGTCAGGACTAAGTACAACCCTGGAAATCATTGTTGCTTCTTCATCCTCCTTCCTAGATTTTCTGTTGGATATTCATTCTTGCAGTAGCAACGCAGTTGTACAAGAAGAAAATGCATCACACTAGAAGAAAAGTGACCTAGGGACGTCTGCAACAGTTTGCAAAGCCTAGAAATTAAGGGAGATCCTAAAAACATACCCTTAATACTTTGCTAGCATCAGAATTTCATACTACATGACAATCCCCAAACCCATTATCCAGACAAAAGCATCTGCATATACAAAGATTACAGCTGAGTGAAGACCAGGTGCTCTCTAGCTCTACAAAACAACCAACCAGTGCAAAGTTTTATGATTTGAAAGCTATTTCACTCACTTGCCACTCACACTGGAAGCAGCTCTGTACAACCTAATGCATTTTTTTTTCTTCAGAAAACTGCAGAACTTTTATAACATTACTGTCATCCCACTCAAGTGCAAAGGGGCAGGAAATAGAACTGCAGCACCATGTTCCACAGCAATGTTGTGGGAAGCTTTTTGCCAAAAGAGGTAGGAGCAATTCACTGTTACCCAAAAATGTGTCAGGGATCTTTTAATTTAAGTCAGCCATTGCATGAAGCAAGTACCTTAACCTCTCGAAGGTTCATGCATTCCTCCCACGAATAAAACTTTCTCTTCATTCTACAACAGTAGAGAAAAAAACAATTAATATGTGGTCAACATCAGCTACAGGCTTAGATCCAAAAGCCTCATTACACATCAGTATACACTGTGGTGAAGAAGAATATAACAGTAAAAAGGGCAACAACAGTAATGACTGAGTCACGCTATGTTTCAAAACAAATCTGTTGAAAATCAGGTTAGATCATGTCACGTGGTTTCCAATTGCATCATATTATATTTGTTCCTATCCTCTACAATTTGATTTCTTTGTAATTCTTATACACAGAATTTCCCCTATATATTATTTTTCCAGTGTCCACTGTTCCCTTGCTAGTTTCCTCTACCATACCAATTGCTTTTCCAATTTTGTCTCTCCTTTCAAGCTCACAAGCAACTCTGTTTCAACAGGAACAAACTGCATGACAGATCTTTTCTATCCTAACCCAGAATACAACCGTGCAAGGTATTCGTGTGTCATATGTTCAAGCACTTTGATTGTGAACCAGCTCTTTCATGTAATGATACTTTCAGAAACACAGAATGAAAGCAGTACGTGTACATACACACAGAACAGCACAGATTACACTTAGAAACATAACTGCCTGCCTGGAGGCTGGATTTCCCAGGGAGTGTGGTATTGAGGTATACTTTGAAGATCTGAGTCTTTGTCAGAATTCAGTAAGAAATCATTAGTTACTATTGCAGTGATTTTCCAACCACTTAAAATATCTTAGGATATTTTAAGCATACTGACATGGTCTTCATTACCTGAAGAATTTTACATTTCTGCTTGTTTAAGCAGTGTTTTTGCAATTAACACATTGTCCTGCCAGGCACCAGCTCACTTCTGCTCTTAACAATGGGTTGGCATTCAAAGGTAAGCAAACTACTATTTTCTGGTTTGTTCTGAAATAGTTGAGTTTCTATCATGCTGCAAAATGAAAATCAAAAGCAACTATGACAAGGTTTGGTGCAGGTAAAACATTCTCAGCACAGAGCAACTTCCTAAATTCTGAAGCCAACTACTGGCTATTCATACAAAACAATGCTGTACTGAAAGCTCTTTCGAGAACTACATCCCTGGGTCAAGGCTGGTATTTCAGGAGAGTGACTGCAGCACAATGTCTCTTAACACAACCAGAACAAATAAGTCTTTTACAAACTGAGCTCATAACTGAAGTGGCAGAGGAAAAAAAAAAAAATCAAGCAGATTTCTCCAAGAATTTTAAGAAAAAACATAAGCTGAGAATACTAATAACTAATGGAATAAAAAGTTAATTGACACATCAGATCTCATTGTCCACTGCCACTGCAGTAATAACAAGATAATGGGAATTAGACCGTGAAATGTACGTTCCATGTATGCAGCAGGGAAGATGCTAGAGATACCCAAAGCAGCACTGCAGAATGGTCTAAATGATATACATGCGTCTGACAGCACGTAGTAGCTGAGCTCTATTGCAGTACATCTACGTATTTCAGCCACTTTGTTTTCTGCTGGAGCAGCGGAGGATTTAAGGAACTCATTTTGAGGAAGCAGAGTTCAGCTGCAAGCATGTGGCATCTGCGTGTTCAAACCAGTGCACGATGAGGTGTTAAGACCACAGAAATGAAACGCTGGATGGTTCCAGTTTTAAGTCACAAAAGAAAATACTTACTTTTTAATGGCTATTAGCTCCCCAGATTCAATGCTTCTCCCTAGAAGGACAGAGCCGTAGGTCCCATCACCAAGCTGTCTGATAGTTCTGTACCTATTCATGATGAGGATACTTTAGCTGCAAGCGTATTTGAGTCCTTAGTGTTTCTTCTCCGACTGTAACCAGTTCTTTCTGTGGCAGCATAAATACAGAGCACTCAGGACAGTGTCAACAGTTGCAGGAATCATGTTCTCAAGACTTAGCCTTTGGTCTGAAAGCACAGAACATAATCAATTTGATTTCTGTACCTTTTTGAGATTGCTCACTTCCAGACCCCGTTCTTAAGAAAGGATCAGTCTCTAGCAATGGACACATCAGGATATCCATCAGACCTTCTGTCCTGATACTGCTCACAATGGATTGCTATATAATAAAGAAAGTTTACATCTCCTCATTTAATCTAACTGCTGCAAATATTTCCCAAATTTTACATTAGTTTAGAACAAATGTTAAAATGTGGTCTACGTCAATTAATCATACAATCGGAGTAACTCAGAATTCCTCTGCAATCATCGAGACTGGTCCCAGTTTTCTTTTTTCTCCAGTTCTCAGAACACAGCAATATTCATGTGACTTTTGCCTTCTGAAACCTGTGCCTAGGCCTTATTTCACATAGCCAAATGACCACTGTAAAAGGATTGCATTACGTTGCTGACACTCACTGTTTTCAGTCTTCCCACTAATACTGCTACAGGAACAAACAAACACAAATTAGGAAATACAGTGACAACACAACTTCGGTCAAATTTACATATCATGCAAGAGAAAACCATCCTGCTTCAACCTACAGCATCTTCAAGAACAGCAATAAGGCAGGTGAAGGTTTCCAAGGAAGGGGTATGTGTGGCACTGAGGGACATAGTTTAGCAGGCAGTGACAATGGGTTGATGGTTGGACTACATGATCTTAGAGGTCTTTTCCAACCATAATGATTCCAGGATTCTGTGTACCTGCCTTAGACATCAGAGAGTGTGTAGGACAGGTGAGAGGAGCTGCCCTGAAGCAGGACCAGCTTGACTCCACATACCACCTTGGAAGTGACCTTGTGGTTCCCCAATTACATTGTATTATATTGTGTTATCTCGCATTCCACTATCATATTTACTAAATTAGTTTTCTCCTTCAGTTTGTTGTAACTGTTTTGTTTTTAGGCCTATTTCCCTACACCCCCTCTCCCTCTCCAAGGGTATGGGTCCATGGATCCCCCTGCCCCAATTAGTCACTGCACTGGGCAAAGCAACCCAGAGAACTGTTGACAATACCAGCATAGCATAAGCGGGTGTTCAGGCCATCTACACTCAACGTTCACGTGAAAAGCTCTGGTTACTCCAGCTGTCAGCAGCCCTGGTTCCCAGTCATTTGTTCATATGCTTCTCCTCACTGGGGATACTCCTTTAAGGCTCTCTGCCTTTCACAGCCACTGATTTCCACTGAACCTGTAAGAAGCTCTCTTTGAGACCCCAGCTCTGCTGCCAGACGCGTCCAAAACAACAAACAGACTGAAATACTGCTGGTGCATTAGGGGGAAGCACGGAATCAATAAGGTTGGATAAGATCCCTAAGACCATCTAACCCAACCACCAGCCCTTCCCCATCATGCCATCTAACCGTGTCCCTCAGTGCCACATATCCACACGCTTTGTGAACACCTCCCCGTGCGGTGACCCCAGGCGCCCGTGACACTTCCCGAAGCCATCCGGAGCCGCGTGAACTTATTTAAAAGCGACCTGTGCCTTAAGCCATCCCCACCGCCGCCCCACAAACACGCACACGCAGCCTAGTGCCAGCGCTCCGCTCCCAAACGAGGAGAGCCCCGCGCAGCGCACCCGAGCATCTCTCCCCGCCGCCCCACACCACGAGCACCGCGCCCGGCGGCCCCGGGGCGGCTCTCCCCTCCCAGGCCCGCGGCCGCGGCGCACTTACACATGGCAAGGGAAGGGCTCCAGGCCGGGCCGAGCCCCGCAGCCCCGCCCGGCGGGCCGGAACTGGCGCCATCCAGCGGACACGGAGCTGCGCTCGGGATGGCCGCCCGCGCGGGACTACAGCTCCCGGCAGGCCCCGCTCCTCCGCGCGGATTGCTCGAAGCGGCGGCCCACGTGGACAGCGCTTCCCAGCGGGCTCCGAGCCGAGCCGAGCCGAGCCGCGTCGGGCGGGTGGTCCCAGCGGGGCGGGTGGTCCCATCCCGCGGCCGGTGCCTCGCAGCGGCCGGCGCTCCGTGCCCCGGGGGTTTGCCCGTCCGCCGCTCGCGCTCCGCCTGCCCGTCGCTCGCCGGGAAGATGGCTGCCGTACGCCGGGCCCGCAGTTACTCCCGCTGCGTGGTGCGCTTCTCCGACCGAGAACTCTGCTAATTTCCCCGCGGGGACGACGCGCGGGCCGAGCGGGGGGGGAAGAAGGCCCCCGGGACGGGACGGCGCTGCCCGAGCGCCGGCAGCATGGTGAGCGGGCGGGGGAACGGCACGGCACGGCACGGCTCGGCCTGCCGCTGGGGGCTGCCAAAATGGCCCTGTGCTGCCCCGGGGCCGCCTGGGCTCCTCGAGCGGCGTTTGCGTTGAGCGGTGCTGGGTCCGGTGCCGCCCCTCCGGCAGCTGCTCCGCCTGAGCTCAGCCGTCTGCCGGCATCGCAGCCCTCCGGGTCACGCCTTTGGTGTCGTTCAGGAGCTCTCGAAACTCCTTAACGCTGCGACTCAAAACTTGGTTTTGATCGTTGCGTTGATCCTACCGCGTAGGGAGAAAAAGCGAGTTGCTTCCTGGCTCTCGCAGGTCAGCTGGAGCTGCCGGACCTGTTTTGCAGTGTCATCTCTGCGATGGACGCGTACGGCTGCCGTGCAGTTCGGCCCGCGTTGAGCTGCTTCTGAGCCCAGCTTTGCTTTGCTGAAACGATCTGATATCCTGAGCTGTAGCCTTGAGTCCTTAGGAAATGACTGTTGAGACAGCACACAGTTACTGACTGCAAGAGCTAATACCGACCTGTGCAAATAAGCTGCTCTCATGTTTTGCAAGCGTTTTCTAAAGCTTTGAAAACAAATTGCAGCCAGGGACGGGGCTGACTTCTTTTTAGAGGTCGCTGTCTAGCTCAGATGTTTGCTGCTTCCACGTTGACCTTCTGGTTGCTTGGTTTGTTACTGCTTTTCTCATGGAAAAATCGCTTGAGCTGATCAGCACAGGGTGAGGATGGCTCACCTTTTAAGCAGGATATTGTTGCTCGCTGTTAGATGTGACAGCTGACAAGTTTCAGGAGGAAGGCTGGTGGCATAAAGATGACCAGGCTGGAATTTTATAACTAAGCGGTAGCTACAGTACTGTATTCTCTAAACTTCAGAAGCTAGAACTATAGCTTACATTTTGTCAGAAAGGGTGGAAGGAGCCAAGCTTTTCAAACTGAAACCTGCCTTATGTACTGTCTCAGGTGCTGCCTGTGTGTGGTGATGTTTGCTTTGGCAGTATGTGCGTGTTTGTTCATTTGTATTAGCGAAAACATGGGGGTTTTGCAGTAATAAATAGCAGAGGGGTTGTTAGTAGAGACCAGTTAGCCATGCAGTAGCAATGTGAGCTAATCACTGTTAAGTGTGGAGAAACTGTTGCTTGTACTGCCACAGCTACCTGAAGCAAACCAAAGTATGAGACTTCAGCTCATGTATAACCTCAGCAGAGAGGATGTAATGATGAAAATCAAATGTGGGTCATTATGAGCTTTGTAATGCGCAAAGCTGTTAGGCTTTGCTCTAGGACTCTATAGTGCGTTGTACTTTTTGTTTGAATTGAGGGCACGTTTAAGTTTTGAAGTTGTGATGCTCACAACGTGTTTAATTTTAACAAGACCCTTGTTTGGTTGAAGATCTTATTTTAAGTCTTACTTGTTTAGCTTATCTCATAGTAGTATTGTAAATAAAACCAGCTGTCATGCTCTCATATTAGCTTTACTGCTTTTACATTAAGGTGTCTTCTTTAAATTTTCATACATGATTCTTTGAGTTTGCCCATGTTGTTCCATAATTTTCATAAAGCAGCTGTTTTCTTCTTTGACAAATAATCTTTTCCTTCTTTCCATAATACTAAACAAATCAAAACTATTGGTTCCCTTTACAATGAGAAGGTAGTGATTAATCATAATTTCTTACATGAAGCACAGTACTACAGTACTAAAGCTTTGATTCTGTGTCTTGAGCACTGGGTGTTCTTAGCTGGGTATTGTGGCAGTGTGCTGATATATGTGTGTCTTAACATAATTATTCTGCATTGGGTTGATACGGCTGAAGCACAAAACAATGCATTGGGTTAACAGGGAAGTACAAACAACATCAGTTAATTTAAGATGAGGTTTGATCATCAGTTAAGACTGATCAGTGGGCATGAAGAGGTGGAGGTGGGAAGAGGTGTGGGTTGTTGTGTGTGGTGGTGTGGCTTTTTTCTTATGGGTATCCGTAACAGCTGTGTGTTATAGAAGTTCTGCTGGGACTTGGCAGACTCTGTAATCACACTGAACCGTTCTCTACTAGGCAGAAGCTGAAGAAGATTGTCACTCTGATTTGGTAAGAGCTGATGACAATGAAAGATCTGGTGAAGCAAACCTTCAGGTATGTCTTGTATGCTAGAATTTTATCACAAACATAGCACTGCTGTGATTCAAACTGTGCTGCTTATACTTGTTTGGTTACCACGTATTTGTTGATTTGACATGCTTAATCTCTCTGCCCCTCCAAAAGGGAAGTAGCTGGATTTTGCATTGTGTTCCAGGAGCACAAATCAGATGCAAGTTGTCTGTACAGATGAAATTCCTGTCAGATTTGGAACTTTTTTGAAGAACTGTAGAAATCAGACAGCAATTTCTGTAAGGATTAAGCTCAGGTTTAATTTGTCACTTTGTTCTGGAGCAGAAAGTTGATAAAAGCAGTCTGATAGGAAAGCACATTTTCTTAACATTACTTGCTTTCTATGTAGCTGCTCTCCAGAAGCCTTGACAACTGCAGCATTTAAAGCATGACTTCAAAGATACTGGAAGAACACACGGCAAAAATGACTTGTCGTGTTTCACAGAGCATAATACTTCACTTTTTTCATTTTCGTTTCACTTACAAAAATTACCTAAATTCTCCATTTTAAAGAACTTTTCTTCTGAGGTGGATGGTCCAGGTGGACAGTGCAGATGAAGGCATTTGTTATGGAACAATACTGAACAAATATATGTGTACTTAAAAAAATAATCTACAAAACGATGGCTAATTCTCTATGTCTAAATTGACTTTAAGACTTGTGAATATAAAGCATAATCTTGAAATTCTCTTTTGGGTCAGTATTATATCATCTCTGATTGGAAGGCCTACTGTCTGAGTATGTGGTACTAACTCAGAATGTAATGTAATTTTGTAGGCAGAGCTGCAGATGTTCAGAGCTCAGTGGATGTTTGAACTTGCCCCAGGTGTGAGTTCTAGTGGGTTGGAACCTCTGCCATGCAGAACATCATCAAGAGGACCTGGAATGAAGTCTGGAGATACCAAAGGGAAACAGGAGATAGCAAAAGAGGAGAAGGTACAAAAATACTTGTTTTCTGGCCCAGTGTTGTGTTGTATTTTCTCCTAATTTTTTCAACTATATTTCAATAATCATATTTCCTAAGACGAGGAATAACATAGACTATTTTTTGGCTTCTTTCCATCCCCTCAGTTCCTTTAGGAGTGGATAGCTTAATTATATATATTTTTTAACTTGTTTGAATTTTTTTCTTAAAAAAAAAAATGGCGTGGAGAGATTGTTGTTTGGGAGTTTGTTTGCACTAGAATATGTCTTGGCATTTTATTAATGGAGGTATTTCATTCATCTCACTTGTAGGATAGAGTATGTAAGGTGAAAATAATTCTAAGTGAAAAGACATTGCACTTGTATTTGCAGTGAACTTAATAAGTGTTCTGTGTAATTGTGCAGGCAAAAGAACTTTTCCTGAAGGCAGTGGAAGAAGAGCAAAATGGGGCCCTTTATGAAGGTAACGAGGAAGTCTACAATGGATGCCCTTACTGCAGAATAGCAGGCTGGTTTATGTACAAAACTGCATGGTAACAGTCGTCTTAAACTGAAGGCTAATCGTAATTTGAGAGCTCAGTTATTTGGATAAGCAAACAAAGTAGGTATGAAAAGAATCATTATATCACAGATGGAGGTGAAGCTAAAGGGTGTTCAAGGAAAGAATTTCTAGATTTCAGACAAAATGTGAGAGTATTTTGAAATGTAACAGCATTGCACTGAATGTCATGCACTCTTTCTCAGTTGAATTTTGTGACATAAAGAAACAAAACTGTACCTACGCATACATCCTTATGAGACCTTAGTAACAAGGCCCTATACTAGACACAGATATCTGAATGTGTGTTGGGACATCAGTTCCCAGACCACGCTTCTATTTGCTGACCTGGCCCAGTTCACCAGAACCCAGTGACATTTTAAGCCTGCTTCTGAAATCTGCTGATACCTGACATTTGTGAGGCAGTCATGTGAAGCAGCTTCTTCCGTGTTCAAGTGCATTGCAGGCCTGGCTGTGAGATCAGATGTTGAAGTTGAGACTGATCTGTTCAGCTGAGGCTGCTGGTATTCCTCATCCTTACCAACCAGAGGCTACTCGTTGTCAGTCAGCAGTGCTGACTCATGCTCAAGGAAATAATGCTTATTTGCCCCGAACTCAGGCTTCTCAAACTTGTTAGAGTAACCAAACTCACTGTTTGGTGTCAAGAGAAAATAACCATCCTGTCACAGGTTGGGAATCATCACGTGGGAATACAGGACACACAAAGACATATGAATACATACACGATGTTAATACCAGTGTTTTTCCTTTTCCTATTTTTTTGCTCAACATTAGACATCTTATAAACATAAACATCTTTGGATGAGATTAAGGAGCCGTACTTCTGAGTGCTGGATGAAGTCACAGCTGTCATTTTTCCTCTCACATGCCATGATCTTTTGTTAGCTGCCTTACTTTTTGTACAGGCTGCTTTCCCCCAGTCAGGTTCCTCACTCTCAGTGTTTTGAGTGGCTTGCTCCTGTGCCTTCTCTACTTTCCATGGTTGTACCACAGTAACGTTTGGTTTGAATCTGTTGTAGTTTTTTAAACATGCAGCAGTAATTTTTGCCATCTTACTGTTGTAGTGTTATGTAGAGCTGAAGTGCCTGCACCATAATGGATGTGTAACATACACCCGCATCTTCTTTTGAACTATTTTTCACATTTCTTTTGGCTACTTAAGATAGCAATGCCTAAAATCTTTTTGGCTTCTTAGAAAAACCTGTGCAACAAATGGAATCAAGACTTGGTAACATTTTGCTGTAGAATTTTGTGTTCTCTGTAACTGATGAATTTTCTTTTAGCAGTTAAGGTAAATTTGTAAACGATGAAAGATGGATCTTTTCCTGATAAAGTATATGAAGTTTTTAGTTTTGACAGTGTTAGATTTGTTTCCCTTCTGTACTGAATTTAAATCCAGTCAGGAGGGACTTACACAAAGGAGTTTTCCACTTCCTTTTCACACTTTGGCTTGAAGTCATCTCTGATAAAATCTTTGCTTTGATAAGCTGGGATACGCATCTTTTCAGTGTTATACTTTTGTTTTCAGCCATCAAGTTTTATCGTCTTGCCATGCAGCTTGTCCCTGACATAGAGTTTAAGATTCCCTATTCACGATCCCCAGATGGTGATGGAGTTGGAAAGAGGTGGTAAGTGTGAAAATTTACTAACTGAGTATGTAAGAGTATTGAGACCTGAAAAAACAATTAATATTATGCCCTGTAGCTACTGGGACTCTGTCTTAGTCCTCAAAATAAAGGAATGTTTTGGTTTAACATCTTGTCATGGATTTAGTTACAGCAGGCCCAAACGTGATTTCCTCTCCTGTACATTTTAAAACCCATTGGTATGTCTCCTTGTTATTGGTGGGGCTTTATATTCTTAGCTCATTCTATTAAGCTTGTTTTGTGTAGATATTTAAGAAGTGACTGGAAGATCATTTAGCAAGTCTCTGTCCCAGGTCAAGGAAAGGAATGTATTTTTTTTTTTATGAGATTAAGGAAAATTGTATGGTTTGTGGTTACTTGGTGCAGGCAAACCTGCTTATTTTAAAGGATTCTATGATACATATACACACACACCTAAATGTAAGTTGTATATATTTTTGAATGTAGTAATGTTATCTTTGTAATCCTTCGAGCTCACTGGTGGGTAGTAAGCATAATTTTTCTATTCTGGGCATCTTTTTCTCACTCCCCAAATAATTTACATCTGTTAATTTAAAAAAACAACAACGTAGTTTTCCCAAAAGAAAATTTTCCTTATTGGTAAAAACCACTAGGGGTCACTCTTCGGTGAATAAAGCAGAAGTAGAAATAAGTAAATAATCCTTAGTTGTTTGCAATACTTCGCAGTGTGAGAGGCATCTCTAAATATAACATTCCGTCAGTGATTGTGATTTATTTCCTATGTATGGCTTATGTTAGACAAATTAAAGAGTAGGATTTGTCTTTTCATGGGATCAGGCAATCCTTCAGTGACTTGGCTTAAATAAGGGAGCTGTGAACTCTCAAATCTAAAATGAGTCTGGAGTAGAAATTAAACAAGGGAAAAAAGAGGCCATTACTATCATAGAATCATTAAGGTTGGAAGAGATCTCTAACATCAAGTCCAACTATCAACCTAACAGCACCACGGACATTCTTGGATGGATTGAAAGGATTGCTGTAGCTGTTTTATTGTATGATAAAATGAAATTAATGTTGAAGATGGATTGATGACAAGGTGTTTTGTCCAATATCACAGTGTTGGCATTCCCTTTTTTAGTGCTGAGGATATTGAAGAGGATGGCAAAATGGCTGATCTCCTGTCAGATTTCCAGCAGCAGTTAACTCTTCAGGAGTCTTCTATCAAACTTTGTCAGCCTGAGCTTGATGTCAACCAGACCCATATCTCAGGTATGAGTTAAGAAGGACTGTAAATGTTCAGAGGAAGACATTCTAAGGATGTTTCATTATCTTTTTGAAAAACATTTATCTGTTCCATTCTGAAGGTACCTTTAAGTGAACACGGTATCTCTTTACTTATCTTTGTAGTTAAATGCAAAGCCATGCATGATAAATGTATCTCAGTCCCACAACTTTTTTATGTAGTGCTTCTAATACAGTTTTTCTGGACTAAGAAAGAGTATTGCTAGAGTAATAACTTCCAGAAATAAACTTACTTCAGTAAGTTTTTTCTACTTTGACATGCTGAATTTGTTTGCTGGTTTGTGGATTTTCTTTGTTCATTTGTTTTAGTTTGCACTTATTTGTTCTAATCGTGAAGTGTAAGAAAGAGACAATTATTTTGTGAAGGGGTGTGTGGTTTGTGTTTTTATCTGTCTCTATCAGATTCTTTACAGCAAATGATTTTGTGTTCAGCAAAACCACGCAACAGTTAGAAAGGCTTTGAAGGTTAATGATTTTCAATGCTGCAACTAAAGGGTAGTCATCCTGAGACTCCCTTACGAGATATATGTACTCTCTACAGTTTATAAGTTTTGAACTGTCTTAAAATCAGTGCCTTCAAAACGTATGCTTTGCACCTACAGTTATCAATTGCTCTTGGGAATCTGTTCTGCTTAAAGAAGAAAAATACATATATCAATCTGTTTAAATCAAAACATAAAATGGGATTTCTTATTTGTAACAAGTGTGGCACTGTATGCTTGGGAACCAAAGTTTTGGTTTGTTTTTTCTTGTGAATAAAGTCAAGGTATTGTAGATCATTACTATAAAATGGTCTCAGGACACATCATCTTTTAACATTGATCTTAATCTCTTTCTGATTTTATTATTTCCCTTCTTGGCAGTCCTGTGCATTATTTCCCACATCTGTGTTTTGTGGTACAGTGAAAACTGTTAAATTCGTGGTATCTGCTGCAGAATCTGGAGAGGATTCCTATTGACTGTCCCAGTAGTACAATAGTCACAGATTTCAGCAGTCAAAGGAAAATCAAAACATGAAACAATATATTAAAAACAACCAATTCCCTTTCTTCTGTTATATTTTACATTTTATTAGCACTCATAGTCTTATAATATTGATTGACTTTAGTACAGGACAGGGTTAGTCCTCTGACACATAACAGAAATAGTGAAGGAAAGTAAGATTATTCGTTGGGGAGCGACTTTCCGTTGTATGTTGGTTTTGAGATTGTTGTTACATGGGTAAAGCTTTGGACTTGGCGTTCTTCACCAGCAAGGTTTTTCCACAGGGTGTGCCCAGTATCTGAGACAGGGTCTTAACAATCCTTTATTCACTAGCAACTTGGAAGCATGGTTGATAAAGAGATAATCAAAGGCTTTGACTGGCAAGTGGAAGATGTGTACCTGTTAATGCTGCTAACAGAATGTTAAGCCTTTGTGTCTCCTATTCTTTATCTGCTGAAGAGCTGATGAATTGCCAGAAATTGTTTTGTCCCTTGAAGTAATATATGCATCTGCACATCTTTTGTTTACAAGTGGAATTTGAATTTAATGATCACAGATACAAGCAACACTGTGAATTTGTGAGTACTCCATAGTGAAACATGATTAATTCAGATTCACAAAATGAAGGGATGTGTATTAAATGAGTACAAAAACTGTTGCCCAAATGAGGTGTCATTTTTAATCATGTCAGTATTCTGAAATAGGAAACTTGATTTTATCAATTCTTGTAGCAAAGACAGTCTCCTTAGACTTCCACACATTTTCATACTGTAGTAAGCATGTTTTTACAGCAGATGTCAAAATGTTATTAAACTGTGGTCTCTACCCTGATATTTACAGCTGGTTACTGTTTAATGTACCTTTGTGCTTCAGCTATTATTTTCTTCATTTGATCTCAAAATACTGAGTAAAGTCATTGAGTCTCTTGTGGACATAGTATTACAGGTCAAACCATAGGCTCCAGAAAGCAGCACTTGTTGAAAGTAAGTGAAGTATAATATAGTATAGTATAATATGCAGGCAAAATAGAGAACACTCAAGGAGGCAGAAGTTATGAGAGAGAATTTTGGCTTCATTTCCTAGGGCACTCTCACTGAACTTCTAATTCTAGGAAAAGTATCATGTGATCTTTTGAAGCTTTGATGATGACTCTCTCATTATCCTGTATTACATTTTTAGAAGTTTTTAAACACAGCCATAACATTTTCGATGACTGGACCTGTACCACAAAACGTAGAGTGTTATAGTACAGATTTCACAGTTAACAGGTTGTTCTTAGGATTTTCTCTCCAATACTGAACCTGATCTGAGCTTGTCATACAGAAGTACAGTATGTACTGCAATGTTGCACATTAGGTCAGTTTGAAGAAAACACAGATTTGTGGATGCTGCGTAAGTACAGTGTGTCTGTGGAATTTTTGTTATGACACCTCAGAATTGTAGCACTAGACTACAGCTATGTTTTATCCTATTGTTTTACCATAATTCAGTCAACTTTTGATAATTTTTTCATTCTCTTGATTCCTTTTTTCTAATGCATAGTAATTTCCTTATTAAAGATGTTTTTGATAGCATCCTTGTCATTTGACTAGCATGTGGAAGAGTAGGGTTGCTTTTTTATTTTTGTGGAGTGTCAAAACGTCAGTTACTGAATTATAGATTTACACATCAGCATCTAACCAGAAATTGTGTTCTATTTGCAGCGTTGCCTCTGGAGGTATTAATGTACATTTTCCGATGGGTGGTTTCGAGTGACTTGGACCTGAGATCATTAGAGCAATTATCTCTTGTTTGTCGAGGATTTTACATTTGTGCCAGGTATTGTAAATAAGTTACCTAGAGTGAAGGTTCTCTCTGTTCTAAGAAAGATAAGAACTTTTTATTCATAGCACTTTGTAGGCTATATGTAGAGATACAGAAAATTTTCTCATATGGATTTTATCTACTGGAGAAATTGGGTTGTTGTTGGGTTGTTTTTTTTTGTTTTGGTGTATGTTGGTGGTATGGCAGTGGAGGGTGAACCTTTGTGTCAGTATCCTGTGCCATTTTGGTGCCATGTGACAGATGGCAGCAGAAGGGCAGTCTGATAAAATGGTGTCTGACGTGGAAGTGCCTATGAAGCAAATGTGTGTCATAGAACTTCCTCCGGGAGGAAAAAATAGCACCCGTTGACAATCATCAACACTTGTTGAATGTTCATGGAAATCAAACAGTGGATGTGAGCACAGTGAGGAGTTGGGTGGTGTGTTTCAGCACTGACAACAGTGACATGAAAGACAAGCCGCATTCTGGATGGCCATGAGGATATTTATGAGCGTGGCATGCAGGCTCTTGTTTGTTGTTGATAAAAATGCACACCTAATAGTGATGACTACATTGTAAAAAGGTTTTGTAGCTGAGAATTTGCTCTATCAAATAGTGTTATTTACTCTTGGAAATAAATAAAAGGCCTTATATTCAGAAGAACCTATGTACTTCACTGTTTTAGAAGTTTCTAATAATAAGTCTTATTTATTCTACCTCATTTGAAGATGTTGCAGAATCTCCAAAACAGTGCTTCTTGCGTTGTCATCCTTATCTTCCTGCACAGAGAAGTGCCAAGCTGCTCAAGTGTTGTTGTGTACTTGGCTGAAAATCACATTGTGTACTTGCATTTCCCAGGGAGGAGGAAATGGCTTTCAAGTGCTGAAGGATTCAGGCAATTAATGATTCCAAGTTATGCTACCGTATGAGCAGCAGGAGTTCAGGAAGGTTTCTTTAAATTGCATTCGAACAAAGAATGGAGTTTGTTGCTCTTTTACATAAAAGATAAGGTTTGCAGTAAAGTTTTGAGTGATGGGTTTTGCTTTTTTCCCTCATTTTTTCCAGAGATCCTGAAATCTGGCATCAAGTCTGTCTGAAAGTATGGGGCAGGAGCTGCAATAAGCTTGTTCCATATTCCTCCTGGAGGGAAATGTTTTTGGAAAGGCCTCGTGTTCGATTTGATGGTGAGGTTTCCTTTTGGAAACAAATGTTTGTTATTACTTGTAACTGTGACAGAGGCAGTCAGATGGGTTTTATGTTTATGATCTTGTTAGACTTATTCTGAATTTATTGAGGCTGCCTGGATGTGATCCTGGTCAGCCTGCTCTAGGTGCTGTTACTTGAACATGGGGTTTGGACCAGGTGACCTACAGAGGTCCCTGCCAACCTGAGCCATTCTGTGATTCTGAATTGGGCTTTTGATTCTCTAGACTATCTGTAAAGACAAGAGGAATATCTAGGGGACTAAAATAGAAACTTGTGTATTTTAGTAAGTAAAATAAATTTAAAGTTTTAGATTATTGTTTTTTAATCTTAAGAATTCTATGTGCTTCATTTTTGTTCATGTACCTTTTTCCTTCATTTCTATAGGTGTATATATCAGCAAGACAACATACATACGCCAAGGAGAACAATCTCTTGATGGTTTCTATAGAGCATGGCACCAAGTGGAATATTACAGGTAGAACTGTAGTACAATGAGTGAGTGAAATGTTTCTCTCTCTTAAGTTCTTGAAATCCAGCCCTTGATAACACAAACATGAATAAGTCTGTAAATCCAGTGGAAGATTACTCTGTGTAAAGCTATATATAAATACTTTGAGAATAGGTCTTAATAAATAGGATTTATTGCAGTAATTAGAGGTGAGTTTATAAACATATTTCATCTGCAGTTATACTGTTTCTTGTGAATAAGAATTAAACAACAATGCTGTATATCTGTTGCCGTGCGTGCCACCCAACGGACCTCGGCCTGCAAAAACTGGTCCCGCATAGGTCTGAGCTCACGACCTGCCCGACCAGGGCCAAGAGCTGAGATACTGCACCGATGCGATGAGCAGCAAATGGCGTTTATTGTTTGTACTTCACAGCTTTTATGGCCTACTGATAAGCATGCGCACTAATGAGTTACAATNTAACACAAACATGAATAAGTCTGTAAATCCAGTGGAAGATTACTCTGTGTAAAGCTATATATAAATACTTTGAGAATAGGTCTTAATAAATAGGATTTATTGCAGTAATTAGAGGTGAGTTTATAAACATATTTCATCTGCAGTTATACTGTTTCTTGTGAATAAGAATTAAACAACAATGCTGTATATCGTCCACAGATTTCTTTCCCAAGATTTTTTACTTTACATTTCTGAAATACTAATCCATTTTAGGAAAGGGAAAGCAAGTGATTATGCAGGAATTATTTTTTAACTCATTTTTAGCCAATTAAAGTAATCAAGAGGCTGGGTTTTCTTGGTGTGCTGTAAATACATTTGTTCCTCTGGCTGTTTTTCTGTTGTCCTTCATCCTGCTGTTCACCAGGCTTATTGTGCCATTCTGCTGTCCCTTCTGAGGCTGGAAACTGTTAATAGAAATTGCTGGAACTCTTAGCTATTTACAGTCTCAGAAACATCTAACAAGGTGGAATATGAGTACTGTAAAAGTTGTTCAGATCCTGGAACCTGAAAAAGACCACATGACATTGTCTGTTCAGTACTAACATTGTAATTGAGATTTTATAGCATTTGTCTTAAAGTGTGCTGGGGGAGAAACTTAACTTGGGGTCAGGTTTGTCTCAGGGTAGTGTGCTTGCTTTATTGAGAAGTGGCAGAATTTGTCTTTTTGCGTAATTCTTCATACCTCAGTCTTTTAACCTTCATAGCTATATTTTTTTCTGACCTCTTCTGCTCCGTTGTATGAAGAAATAAGCTTGGAAATCCAATTTCCTATGAAGTTTTATATTCTTGTGTGATGTGCTCTGATTTAAAATAAACAAATCTGTATTTACATTGTGTGATTTTATATTTTCAGGTATTTGAGATTTTTTCCAGATGGTCAAGTTATGATGCTTACAACCCCTGAAGATCCGCAATCTATTGTTCCTCGCTTACGGACTAAAAATACAAGGTTAGTGAAAAAAATGACTGATTTGTACTTTTCCCATTGCTTTTTCCCTGTCACTTTCTGTTTGCTTTTGTCTCTGTTTCTGTATTTGTGCTTAGCAGAGTGAGAATAAAGCTGTAACAATGTTCTCATTGCGTGAGAGCTACTGAGAACTGCAAAAAGTTTTGATCTTCGTGCCAAGATATCTTTCATTTTGAACTCCTTGTATTGTAATTAGATTGCAGGCTATTGATTTAAAACTTAGCAAGGAAGTAGATGAAAAAATACTGAAATCACCGATCTAACAACGTTTACTTTTAAAGATACTATTTTGTTACTACTTGCTTTCTTACACTTCCTTGACTGCATGTAGTATAGGAAAGGCTTTGGTGTGATTTGACCAAGGTTTTGCTTGATTTCTTGCTGGTGTTTGCATGAATATAGATAATTGTTTGGGACTTTGGAACAGGCTTGAGCTGTTCACCAGAAATCTGAAAATATTTAACAGTACCCAAGGTGGAACAGTAAAAGTTAGTTCTCTGTATGAAAATTTAAAAGTATCTTCCCAAAATGTTTTCTTCATTTCATAACATAAGTGAGCTTGATATTTCCTGAATGCAAACAAAAATGTTTCCTTGACTATTATATGTATTCTTCTTTCTGTTTCTGATGTTTGCATTATAAGTTGAAGGTAGTTGAAGTGTCTGGACATGAAACATCTTTGTCCTTGATACTATCCTCCTCTTAACCTTTCAGAATGGATGCAATCTTGCTTGGTCATTATCGCCTTTCCCAGGAAACGGACAATCAAACCAAAGTATTTGCTGTAATAATGAAGAAAAAAGAAGAGGTAGGTTTCAGAATAGGTTAGAGAAAAATAATTAGAGGGGGCTTTGTAGTAAGGTTTTTCTCAATCTGAATATTTTAAGGCACCTGAAGATGCCTTAAAAATGTGAAAAAGGGTTGAAAAATGAGTTTCGTGTTTAAACATCATAAAAATAATGACATAACTAAGTATGGGCATTTATCCTACCTTTTTTGTCCCCTTCAAATCTGTAACATAATCTTCATAAATTTTTGTAATTATCTTTGGACATAAGGAAAAACTTTTTCTCTCAGAGAGTAGTCATGCACTGGGATGGCCTGCCCAGGGAGGTGGTGGAGTTGCTGTCCCTGGCAGTGTTCAAGAGGAATCTGGACGAGGAGCTACAAGATACGGTTTAGTGCTTGTGGTAGCAATGGTAATGGGTGGATGGTTGGACAAGATGATCTTGTAGGTCCTTTCCAACCTTTTGATTCTACGATTCTATGATTCAGTCATTATTAAGACAGATAAATAGTTGGTTCACGTTTCAGCAGTGGTTTTTCTCCCTTAGACTTAATTACTGTTGGTGTTCCTGTTAGGTAGCTTATAACAAACAGGAGGAGTGGAAGAGCTCACTTTCTGAAATTTGATTGTGTTTATATTCTGTAGCTTTAAACAAAACTAAATTAGGTAGAAGTGTTACCACACATTACAATGAGTTTGCATAATTGGGTGGTGTTCTCCATCTTTACCTTTCTGTTGAAAACTTATTCTATAATCAGCATCTAAATTGATGTATTTTAAAGGAAAATCAGCACTTGCTTTTGATGGTTTAACACACTGACATCATACTTACTTCGTCCTGGTGATAAATAGTCACTCCGCGTATTCTTTGTACGTCACAAAGCCTTTTTTCTTTGTACAGAAACCAGTTGACTACCACAAATACAGGTATTTCCGTCGTGTTCCAGTACAAGAGACAGAACATAGTTTTCATGTAGGACTTCAGTTGTGCTCCAGTGGGCGCCAGAGGTTCAACAAACTTGTTTGGATCCATCATTCTTGTCACATAACTTACAAGTAAGTAAATGCAGAATAAGATCAAAGAGGGATACTTAATTGTAGAAATACGTGACGGGAATTTGCCCAGTGCTCAGTTTAAGAAATATGATTTCATGAGACTGATGAGGCTCTGACAGAAAAATATCCTGGGAAGAGTAACTGGTCTTGAATTGTTAAACTGTAATGAGTTTTACTTTAAGAAATCCCAAGGTTTGAGTAACGTTTTTCCTGATGGTATGGGAAGTATACTGAGTAGTAGAACTGCAGTGTTTTAGCCGGTTAAAGGATCTATGCAGTGTTGTAAAGATATCAGGACTGAGTCACAGTTGAATGACTTCAGAGTGATGCCATTAGAAGAGTGCAGAAAACAAATATTCAGTAAGGTCTGCGTTTTTTTCCTTTGTGAATGCATAGAAATGCTTCAGAAGGTACCATTGTGTGAGATTCTCTGCACCCACTGTGTGAGCAATGTGGTGCCTTGCTCACATTCTGCTTTATATGCTAGCGTGTTGGTGTCCTTGTGAAACTAGAATGCAGTATGAACCACAGCTAGGAGGACACATGCTTCCTGTTGTTAATGTTCAAAAATACCCGTGGGTTTTTTTTGGTTGTCTCTTCTTCTGTTGTAAACAATACAAAGTGAGAGCAAAAAGTTGCCTGTATTTTGAATTCATGGTTCTAACTGAAACAAATGAAAGGGGATGTTTTACTTTAAGATTTGGTGACTTCAGCGATATTCTGCACTATCAAGTTTCAGAATGATCAATAAGGAAGTCACCTTCCCCTTTCTGCTTTTATTATTAAAGTTTGCATAAAGGTGTATTCTGCATGGTATGGTCTAGCCATAGTTTGGTTTCAGAATGTGGTGGTGTGAAAGAGGCTTACATTCCAACTGCAGTTTGCTGCACATGCTCAACTGTGGATCGAGACTGCATAACTGAGGGAGTTAAACTGCAACTTGTGCCTGATATAACTTTTACTGTGCTCTTTGCAGATCGACTGGTGAGACAGCAGTTACTACTTTTGACATTGACAAGATGTACACCCCTTTGTTCTTTGCACGAGTGAAGAGCTACACTGCATTTTCAGAAAAGCCTCTCTGAGAAACACCTTTTCCTCTCACAAGTCATGCATGAATATAAGGTTGTAGCCAATGAGCACTTAAGTTATAAATGTGTATATATTTGGAGCATTTTAAAATTCTGGGGTTGTTTTGTTTTTGTTTGTTTTTTGAAGGCATTATTGTTCTGTGGTTATGACCGGCTGGGGTTTTGTTCTGAGATCAGGCTTCTCAGTATTAAACACCTTTACTTTGTGACAAGAATTTGGTAACCAAGTTTTTATTTTTTTTAAACAGATTTTATAAATCAGTCTACTCAGAATGTGAGTCTTCATCTGCCTGGACACTGCTGTGTCCGAAAGGAATTGCCATAGGAAATTCTCATTGTCCATGGGACAGTGTTTGTGGTCTCAGGTGAAGGCTTGAAATGTGAATGGGAGAAGGTTGTCTTCTGTCTGTTGAACTGTATGACTTAAAATAACTTCAAATAAATGTTCTCTTTAAATTAAATTTATTTTGTTTGCCTTCAAGATCTGGCATTATATCAACATCAACCTTAAGAAACAACAATCAAGGTCAGGCAGTCACGAAGTATAACATTTAAATGTAGAGGTACATCCCCACCAATGCAGTGATGCCAGTTGATTATAGTAAGTAATTTGATCTTGATACGAGTTTGTGGAGCCTGCCTTCTCAACAGCACGGACATAAAAAGGAGAGGGTTGTGGGCAGTGAGTTGTTCTCTTCTAGTAGGATGAGTTGGCAGGGTATGTGGCTCTGCTTGGGGAGCGTCACAGTGCAATGGTAAAATGCTTGTGTGTTGCTTGTGCATTGGCAGGGTCTGATTGCACAAACAGGCAGAGCTTGCTTGGAGATGTTTGTAACATGCTATAATCCTTCATCTAACCTTGCTACAGATGCTGTAAATCCTTTGAGCATTTGTTGTACTAAGATAAATTCTGAGGCTGCTGTAGATGTCCAGGTGCTGTGTACTGCTAATCATGAAGTGTACCTTGAGATTTGGTGCAGGTACTGTATGCTGCTTCTCCTGCATATATTGCTTGGGGGTGTAGTGCAGACACTGTTACACTGCTTATATCATATGTGTCTCAGATTCTGAAGAATTGAAGCTTTTTAGTGTAGTTTTTTTTAAAGCCATTTTGCATAATCTACCTTTGAACATCTCATTTCAAAATACTGACCTGGACTTGAGGACTAAAGTGTGAAAGAGCTGTGGGAAGAACTATACTTGTTCCATAATTTATGAAGTGTATCTTTGCAAGGAGCTACACAATTAAAATACATCAATAAAACATGTTTTTGAAACACACAGTCTCTTGCAGTTTCTTATTTTGTCAAGAAGTCATTATTTTCACACAGTGAAGGATTACTTAGGAGTTGCCGTGCATGAACTACCTGCAGAGGTGCTGTCAGATACCCGAGTTCTGGATAAGGGTGCTTATAACTACAACTTCTTGCTTTTTCTACCTTGTCTAGTAAGACTTTGCCAGCAGCCCTATGCCCTTGGATTATAAAGGCTGCAGTTGCACTGTTACTTCATACAACGGAACAGTTAATTCAGTGCATTATATTTTCATTATTGAATGGAAAATGGCTGCTTAGCATGTCAGCTTTGTGTTTTGAAGATAAGTCTGTTGATATTTCATTACTTGTGAGCAGAAAGAGATTGTTAGTTGGTTCCACTTTTGTTGATGATGATAAAGGTCAGATTCTTTCTGCTGAGAAAAGTCAAAAGCTTTTCTGATGTGAATCAAAAGATGATAGCAATTATTAATTTTGTCCAGTACCAAGCTAAGTGTAACTGAGCTATCCTTTCAGTTCAAAGCCCTCTTTATACCAAGACTTCTGAGCTGCTGTCATTTACTTTTTTGTGAAATACACTCTAGGCACCAAGGAAAAACTATCTAATGTCCTACTAAAAGTTAGGGTTATTATAAATTGAGGTGTAGGTTCACTGATGTTTTTGTTGACTGAGGTTGCATGAAGTACTTATTCTCTTGGAAAGTTATGTAAGCCTGTTGAGAGCTAGCTGTGACTAATATGCTGCTCCTTTTATGTTTAGCAATATGAGAAAGTCAAGCTACTTCATGTCTTGAAATGGTTTACTGTCAGCAAACAGTTACAGTTGGTTCATGTGCAACTATTATAATAGCACTAGCTTCAGCAAGGAACTAGGTGAGAACTTAATATTTCTTCATTTATGTAGTTGAAGGCTTTGATAGCTAGTGGCTATGTGTTTTTACAACTGGCATTTATTGTCCTTTTATTTACTATAGAATGACACTGGTATAACTGGTTTACTGCTGGCAAGTTGTCCTTAGCTATTTATACTCATAACTACTGTTCACTGGCACAGGCTGCACAGAGAGGTGGTGGAGTCTCCTTCTCTGGAGACGTTCAAGACCCACCGGGATACCTACCTGTGCAACCTGGGCTAGGGAGCTGCTTTGGCAGGGGGTTGGACTCGATGATCTCTGAAGGTCACTTCCAACCCCTACAATTCTGTGATTCTGTGAAAAGGAGGGATCGTGTGTGTGTACATTTACGTGTGCAGTCCTTTTTCCCAAGAGGTGATGGTGGTGGTTGTTGGAACGTGTTCACTTACAGCCCTCCTTCCATTTATAAGAGGGGAGAGAAGATGCTCAGATGATTGAATGTTATGCTAATTTGAGTCACTCTAATCAGAGGTTGCACATGATGTCAACAGGTGCTAATGTTGGCCCCTCAATGGAGAGGAGAACTAGACACTGTGACTCCCAGCGTTTATCTCCTGAATCCTTAAAATAGCATTTAAAGCCACAAGTCCTTGCTGATGTTGTATTTAGAAGAGAAGCTAGAGTCTGTTACTGAATGGGAGCTTTGGCGATGCATGAAATGGCACCTTTATCTTGCCTAAAACATATCTGAGCTCTGGTGATGTGGCCCATTTGAAGGGGTCTGGTTACTGCTGTGTGACCATTGCTCAGGGCAGTATGAAGCAGACTGTAAAATCACAATATAGCGTTGTATTTTGTGAAACATGCGCCCTGGGTATAGGCAGGCAAATTACATTAAATGCAACTAAGATAATGTTCCTACATGTCTCAGGATTGACAGCCTTCCTACCTCACCAACTGCACATATTCCGGTGTCTCCTGAATATGTCTGTAACACATCTGCTAATTTAGCATCAGAATGTTTTGTGAGCAATAGCTGGGTACATTCAGAGAGAATGGCTAGTAAATCCCATCAGATTAAATGATTCTTCAGTGTGGGAAGCCAAGATGAGTAGGTGTTTCTACACACATTATTTTCCTGAATGGATGCCTGATTGAGTTTGTTTTTGCAAAGGAATTTTCTTGTGTTTTTATTTCTTGCCCCCACAGCAATGGTACTCTGCAGGTTGTTGAAGCTTAGTAATAAAGATAAGCTTTGGGACGCAGCTTTCTGATGTGTATTTACTGCTACATGTGCAGAACGATGCTGTTCTGCCATTAGGTGGCATACCACAGTTGAGAGTTTCCATTTGCTTTTAATAACATTTATATTTATTTTCCCCTATAGCTCCTTTTAAAGTTGAGAACATTCCAGGAAAAAGAAAACAGAAAATACAGCAAGCTCTGGGTTTAGTGCATTCAGCTTCTTAAGTTCCTGCCAGTCAGAATCCAAGTTAAAAGATGAATGGGAAACAGAAAAGCTTGCTCTTCATTTTTATGTGTCTGAATCTGAGTGGAGTTTTTGAGGCCCAAGGAGGACAGCTTCCAAATGAGATCCAAAGCAGCCAGCATGCTAAATGAGAACATCCTGATACGATGAAAGATGGTATGCTGTAGGGAAATGCAGTTTCAGCTCAGCCACTTGAGGAGCATATACTTCCAAAGCAGCCATTACAGTCTCCATTCCTGATGTGCTCTGAAAATGTCTGTTCAGAGCCCCAGTTTCCTAGGGCATAGGCCTAAAGCTCAGTCAATCATGCTTTAGGGTGAGGCATTGGTCATTCTGCCCTGAAGCATGGATGACCAATTTACATGCAGAACAGCTTTGACAAGGAAGGCTGAATGTCCCTGCAGAAACCCTATAAAATTCATGGACCAGGATGTTGGACTAGATGATCTTAGGGGGTCTTTTCCAATCTTAATGATTCTACATGTGTGGAACATGATGGAATCTGATCTATGCTACTGGCTATGGCAAATTCAAAAGCAGCAGTGTCAGAGATCGATCTATAGAGAGAGCTTAATCTCTTCAGCACTGTGCTGTGATGTGCAGGCTGAATGCTCAGTTCTGGGCTACCTGATGTCTGCAGCAGTGCTTGCAGAGCTGCCTCTGCACCTCTGTAATATACAGAAGGGCCTGACTGCATCAGGAGATACTTAGTGAAGACTGAATTTAAGTTGAATGTAAATGCTTTTTTTCCAGCAAAGCCAAATTATTCCTTGTACAGGTTACTATAGGGATGGGTATCATTAGTCTCACTGCTCCTCAAAAGCTTTTCCATTCCTTCTCTGCAGTGTGTAATGTAGCATCAGTTCACAACTCGTGTCTGTGAATCCTTTCCCCACCATAATATTTTTAGACAGGGGATACCCAAGGAAAAGCTCCTGTTAGGAAACATTCCAACAGGCCTCTAAAATCCAGGGTACTTCCCAACACTTCTGCACTCCGTTTTCAGTGAAAATCAATGTAAGGGACTTTCATTTGTTGCGGATAACATGACGTCTGCCTGAAATGACAAATATGAATATGGTGGGTTGGTTCAGTACTGCCTGGAAATTTAATTATGGGGAGAGGAAAATACTGAGTACCCTTAAATTCACCTTGAGTTACACACATCAGTAATTGACAGTGTCTAGACAGATGGTGATCTGGAAAGAAAAGTCTGGAGAAAATAACTGTACAGATATTAAAGGCAGCTGCACTTCCCAGTGGCAATAAAGTGGAAGGAGCTGAGGGCGGGGTGGCAGCTTTTGTAGCAACCAACAAAGCAGTTTCATGTGGAACCTGCTCCCTCTCTAAGGAGTGTGTCTTTTTAAAAATTTCACATAAAGCAAGGGCTGTAGAACCTGAAAATCTGCAGCAAAAAGCAATCTGATGATAAGGTGAATATTTGTCTGGGTACGTCCAAAGTCCAGGATCAAGTTTTTCTTCTTTCCTTTCCAGGGACTCTAATTTAGAGTGGTGTTTGTGAGACCCAAACCATACAGTGAATCATAGCATATGATTCCCACCCCTCGCTGGAGCAAAGTAATCACAGTGGGATGCACTGCTGTTTGGTGTGTTGTGATCTCTGAGCTGTGGCATAGCAGCAGTTCTGATTACAATTCTTTCTTTCTTTCTTTTCCTTCTTTTATTTTTATTTTTTTCCAGGAGCCTTTGTGTTACAGATATGTTCAGAGGACACCTGGCTGGTGACCCTCGCTCTGGCTGTGCCCAAGATGCACATTTTGCAGAGGTGATGTTGACCATCAGGTGTAAGTGTGTGAGCTCAGCTTTCTCTTGTTATGCTCAGGAGCTTTCCTGCAGCCCAGGCCTGGAAGCAGGCTTGACTGTTTTAATAGACAAGATCCAGGCACAAAATAACTTTTGTCTCTAAATCTGAAGGAGAGTTATGCTGCGGTTATACAGCTGCTGCTGATTGCGTGCAGGAACAGCAAGTTTGGTGGTGGTAGTTTCAAATTCCTACATCTCTGTTCCTACTATGAGCAAACAGCCTACCTTGTTAGGATAAAGTAAAACAGGACTTTCTGGATTGCAGTTTTGGCTTAGAAATTACATTAACTTCCTCAACTGAGTGCTGCTTCTAACGCTGCTTTGCCATTTGCAGTGTTGTGACGGTAGCGTTTCTGCAGGACAACCTGTGCAAGGATTTCAGTTAAAGGCTTTTTTTGCTCCCTTGCTGTTNGTCCTCTGGGGAATGTAGTTCTTCTTCTCTTCTGAGACAGGTATACCTGGAACTATCGATGATCCATGGAGCTGGAACCTTAACTCTTTAACTCTAAATGCACTGCATGATGTTATGATGTGGAATACCAGTACCAAAAATCATAAAACCATGACAGCTGTAAATCGGCGCTTAGCTATCAACAGGACTAAGATGGAATAGGAGTTGGAAAGGCTGTAGTCATCATGGAAATGCAGAGACTCTTTCGTTGGAAAAAAGTCCATGTTGCATAATGTATCTGGACAATCACAGCTATTTGCAGCAGAAGCAGCAACTGTGCTGCAGTCACTCTTCAGTGAATTGGTAAGAGATGTGCCTGGATTCCCAGCCCTGTGAACGCAGATTGATATTTAGCCATCTCCCTGTTGGTCTGACAGTTCCCATTAATGATTCCTGAATTTGACCAGTTCTACGGTTCTGATGCAAATGCCCATGGGTGATGTTTAAAAGTATCTGTTTAGAAAAACTTGAAACTTATTGCTGCTTAATGAGGTTTTCTTCTCTTACTGGAATAGTAAGAGTAAGGGCATCAGAGAGCAACCAATTAGAAACACTGAAGGGGTCCCTTGGTACCTGAGAGGAACCTTTTTGGGAAAGCATTAGTTTTACAGGAAAGAGCTATAAAATGGAAATAAAACCAGAACTCACTCCACTTGACTTTGTGGGAAAGCCTCTGCCTCCAGAGGCCCTGCTCTGCTCAAGGCAATGGCTGAGGGACTGGCATCCTCTGTGACATCACACCCCTCCGGTCACTGCTGTGACTCGTGCAGAGGAAATCTGCTAGTTTGGCAAACAGCCTTTCAAGACATCAGTCCACAGGAGTTTGTTTATTTGCAGCTGCCTGTATGGCAGCTGTTTCTCACTGCTGTCAATACCTGTGTGTGGCCAAAGCGTTCACCATCTCCTCCAGAAGCACCAGGGAGATGGGTACTCACTGGCCCCATGGCTCTGGCCTTTGCCTGATAAGTTTCCATCAAGCACAGAAAGCAGCAAGCAAAGAGGGCGTTGCTTGTGATTTATATTAATGAAGACTGCCTTTAGAAAAGCAAATAGTGCAGTGTTCGATAACGGAAGACTTAAGTTATATCACTGATGGTATGGTTGCCAAATGATGTGAAGAGCTGCAGTTCAAATGTTGACATAACTATTCTTGAGAAGAGTGCTCTAACCAGAGACAAGCCCTCCCAGCCGCTTTTGGCTCTTCACTTACTAACCTGAAACAGAAGGAGTGAACACAGTGTGAAAAGCTGGTCAAAGACCTTCCTGGCTTGCACTGTTTTCTGACTGTGCCTTGGAAAGTGCTTGTCATCCAGAAGATTGTCCTGTCACTCATGGAACTCAAGCACCCAAGAAGGAGACAGCAACTGCCTGACTTGAGGAGAGCTACATTGGATATTAAATGTTCCTAGAATGGCTGAAGTTGGAAGGGATCTCTTGAGATTATCTGGTTCAACTTGTACTTAAGAGACACCCAGAGCAGTGGGCCCAGGAACATGTTGAATATCACCTTTTTGGCCATGTGGATGCACTGCTGTCTCATGTTCAACTCGATGGCCACCAGTACCCATGGGAGCATCCTACCACGACCCATATACTTGTCATTCTGCAATGATGGTAATGCTTCCTTGCACCTGAAGGTGAGCACTATTGAAATTTACTTTGTGGAAGGCAAAACCCCATGGAGCCTGGAGACTACAGCAGCTCTGAGAAAAGGAGGTGCTGTGTTGAATCAGGACATTGCACAAGAGCCTACTTCAAACTGTTCAGGGTATTGGATGTGCAGTATTAATATCCTACTCATGCTCTGCTTTGATTGCTGATTGCTTCTATTTATAATCAGCTATCATCAGAGTTCTTTTACTTTTTCCTCTTATATAGACTTCACCACTACCTCATCCTTCTCCACCTATCCTGCTCCCCTACTGAATCCCACTATGGGGCCACTTCTACACTTTGCTTGCGGTAAAGATTACGTAGTTCCATTCTAACTCCTTATTCACAACTACTAAAAAAGCNTATTCTTGAGAAGAGTGCTCTAACCAGAGACAAGCCCTCCCAGCCGCTTTTGGCTCTTCACTTACTAACCTGAAACAGAAGGAGTGAACACAGTGTGAAAAGCTGGTCAAAGACCTTCCTGGCTTGCACTGTTTTCTGACTGTGCCTTGGAAAGTGCTTGTCATCCAGAAGATTGTCCTGTCACTCATGGAACTCAAGCACCCAAGAAGGAGACAGCAACTGCCTGACTTGAGGAGAGCTACATTGGATATTAAATGTTCCTAGAATGGCTGAAGTTGGAAGGGATCTCTTGAGATTATCTGGTTCAACTTGTACTTAAGAGACACCCAGAGCAGTGGGCCCAGGAACATGTTGAATATCACCTTTTTGGCCACGTGGATGCACTGCTGTCTCATGTTCAACTCGATGGCCACCAGTACCCATGGGAGCATCCTACCACGACCCATATACTTGTCATTCTGCAATGATGGTAATGCTTCCTTGCACCTGAAGGTGAGCACTATTGAAATTTACTTTGTGGAAGGCAAAACCCCATGGAGCCTGGAGACTACAGCAGCTCTGAGAAAAGGAGGTGCTGTGTTGAATCAGGACATTGCACAAGAGCCTACTTCAAACTGTTCAGGGTATTGGATGTGCAGTATTAATATCCTACTCATGCTCTGCTTTGATTGCTGATTGCTTCTATTTATAATCAGCTATCATCAGAGTTCTTTTACTTTTTCCTCTTATATAGACTTCACCACTACCTCATCCTTCTCCACCTATCCTGCTCCCCTACTGAATCCCACTATGGGGCCACTTCTACACTTTGCTTGCGGTAAAGATTACGTAGTTCCATTCTAACTCCTTATTCACAACTACTAAAAAAGCCTAATGATGACATTAAGGGGAAGTGAAGCAAAATTTCCATGAGTACCAGATGCACAGAGGCCAAGAAGAAAGAAAATATTTGATAAAATTGATAAAATTACTCCAAAACTCACTCCACAGTTGTTTTATTTAAAATCAGAGAGAATGCTTTTAGGAGCATATCTTAGAAAAGAGCCCCTTGTATTGCACATAGTTTATAGACTCAGTCTGATAATTAAAAAAAAAAATTTGTATTAGTGGTTGAAAATGAATTGTATGATTGTATTCAGACTGAAACTTTTTTTTGCTTGCAAAGTTAGAGAGGAAAGAAACTGCTTAGGGCCCATACCCAGCACTTGGGTGATGTGGATCTAATCTCTCTTCAGCATTCTCATTTCCCTGTTACTGTGATTGATACAGATGCATTTCCCTCCATTACAGTGATATTCTCAAGGTAGCAACATTAAAACTTGGAGGTGTCCAGTTGCTGCCTGATATCATTATCTGATTATATGTCTATATTTCATCTTCAAATTCTGCATGATTTAAAAAAACCCACAAAAACACAAAACCCAGCATCAACGCAAAACCAAAGAAAAGCAACAAAAACACACTTGAAATACTGTATTTTTGTGAGATGTATCTTAGCTATGTGTATCATTCTGAGTAACTTTTCTACAGTGTCTCCAATGGCCTCATAAGAGCTATCATAGATCAAAATTTGAAGCAAGCACTGAGACTGCTTCCAAAGAATATTGAAGGCAGGATTTCCAGAGCTGGATCCTTGGGAGAGCAGTGAGTGTAGTCCTTCCGTGCCATGCAGTGATATTCACAAAGCCTTGACAGTGCAACTGGCTCAGCGTTCATGATATTTTCTACAAATCGCAGGATAAAATGTACCTAGAGCTTTCTTTTCACCTCTGATTCCTGTCACTGCTCACAGCTGGGCACAATACCTTACAAGTGCTTAAGAGAGAGTTACATTTCTTATCATGCATTCTAAATACATTGCAAAAAAGTTCTTGCAAAGGCCACACCTGGGACGTGCCTTCGTATTCTGAGCCAAATGGTTATAATTGTGGCACCATACTGATCCAATGTGTGATTGTACTAAAAATGGAGGGAGCTGCTGCCAGCATAGAAATCAGTGCAACAACATGGAAAGGTCAATCTGACCTTGGCAGTGTACAAATCTGGAAGGCCTTTCTGTGCTTATTTAACCTGAGGAAAATCACATGGTCATCCTGTGTCTCATTTCCCTCCTTTTCAAAAGGCACTTTATCCCCAAGCCTAGAAGACATTTAACTTGGAAACATGCTGGGTGCAATCAGTGGGATGCACCAATGGGGGCCAGCTGTATCCCCAAAGAGGGTTATGGTCCTGGAGCCTGGGTGCACGGGGCCATGAGCAGGAGCTGCATGCTGTAAGGAATTTGGGGGAAAGGGGAGACGTACATAAGGTAGGGTCAGTGCTGGTGTGGCCGGTTGGACAGCCACAGAGGAATCTCAGCTATGGGACATGCAGCCCCAAGGGATCTGTCTGCCCTTCCTGCATCTTACCTCTCCGAGAACCAGTGCTAATGGCTCTCATCAATTTCCCTTTTGCTGTCTTAGAGGTGGAGGGTGTTCGTACCCTTGACATTTCTTCTCTAAGACATTGATCCAAAGGAGGGTAAGAAACGCACAGAATTTGGGATTGGCATAGTTTGGTGAACTGGCCCTTGTGTACGACAGTGGGCTGCCCTTTTGTGATCTACATTTAGATTTTTTTTTTCCACATAAAAAATTCACTACACATCCTTTGTTTCACAAACATTTTGAAACATCCTATAAATATAATTTGTTCTGGTCTTGTAAATGTCTTTAAACTCCACCCTTCCATAACAACAGCAGCTTTCCCAAGTTCCTAAAATAAAAGAGAGAAAAAAAAAAAAAAGAAAAAAAGATGGAATCTAAAAAGTTGGCAACAAGATGGAGAAAAAGACAAATCATAGAATGGTTTGGGTTGGAAGGAACCTTTAAGATCATCTAGTTCCAACCCCTTGCTATAGGCAGGGACACCTCCCTCTAGACCATGTTGCTCACAGCCCCATCCAGATTGGCCTTGAATGTTTCCAGGGAGAGTGATTCGCAAACTTACTGGGCAACCTGTTCCAGTGTCTCACCACTCTCACAATAAAGAATTTCTTCTTAATATCTAGCCTAAATCTACTCTTTTCCAGTTTAAAGCTAGTTCTCCTCGTCCTTTGCTACGTATCCTTAAATACAGTCCCTCCCCAACTTTCCTGTAGACCCCCTTCAGGTACTGGAAGGCCACTGTAAGTTGCCCCGAGAAGACCAAACCTGTTTTGATGGACACCAGATATGCCATGGTCCGAGGTACTATGAAGTTTTTATTGCCACTGGTTTTGTAATAGTGTCCACCCAGACTCATCCCAATAAAAAGGTTATTTTGCCTGGGCATGGCTTTCTCCACAGGCAGGGCAGGGCAGTCAGGACTGCCAGTGCTGTGTCGGACACCAGGAGTTGGGCAGCATGTGGAGCCATAGAAGCTGGAGGAACCAGCCATCAACGTGGCTCCAGGCTTCTTGTCCTCTAGCTCTTCCTTGCAGAGATGACAGTGGGGGCATGTACTGGTGCTTCTCTCTGCATGCTGTTGGATGGTGGTCCCTGAGACATGGTCCAGAGAGTACAGACATTAGGAAATTCAGATTGAGCTATGGTAAAAAAAAGGTAAAGAAGTCTTTGCCAAAAATCTCAAAGCTGGCCACTAAATTTAGGCAAGAAAATTCATTTTTGGCACCCTACTTTTTAAACAAATTAGAGAACTGATTTCTTCTGCTGAAATATAGCTTACAGAAGAGATTGAAACACAGAGTTATGTGCCTTTCGGCTGTTAAAGGATTTGTTACAGGTGGAATTTGACTGGAAAAAACAACAAGGCACCTGCAGTACAGAGATGTGCAAAACTGGGTCAGGTAGTACAGTTATAGGGTTGGTGCCATGAAATTCCACCAAGCTGCCTGGTAGCAACTGGGGTAGTTTGTAAGAAGAGATGAGTACTTCATTAGATTAATAAAGCAGTGAGGGGAAAGAAAAAAAAAAAAGCAGAGAGAGAGCTCTGTAGGCACAAAAGCCCTTCCTTATGTCTAGAAGTGAAGATGTTGCCCATTGCCAGAGGTGGGTTTTGAGAGAAAACATTAACCCAGTCACCGTAATGGGTACAGGTTACAGAACAAGTTGTTGCAGCAGCTGGGGTTCGCACACAGCATTCTTTCTTCCATGTCACCATGGCTTCCCTTGAGGAGCACTGGGAGGTGCTGATGGTGCTGGTGTGAGCCCCCCAGGTCGGCCCCATGCTGAGGAGAAGGGTAAGATGGAGGAGGGAGGCTGTAGGGCAGAGGGGCTTTTCCCTCGCAGGATTCCTCTCCCAGAGCGCCAGCACTAGGCCTGAGGGGATGGTGGCCTCCCTTTGTCACCAGTAGCACACCAGGGACGAGCAGGGGGTTGCTCCAGGCCTGTGTGCATGAGCCACCATGGGCAGGGTGCACTCGGCCTTCCACGTGCTCCTCGGCTGCCCTCGGGTATGGCGGCTGTTCCACACAGTGGCCCAGTGTCTGCTGCAGGGAGCGTGTGCTTAAACATCCCCCAAAACTGGCAGGGAACGTACATGGGTCCGGCTCGGAAAGGAGCAAAGGCAGAGCCTCCTGGGTGGGCACCTCACCTGTCAGAGACTTGAGAAAAGTAAGGTGAGGTTTAGTGAAACACAGGCCAGACTAGTGACATGAACAAAAAGCAGTCAGTGCTTTCAAAAAGGCACTAAGCTAATGCAGGGAGTAAAGCAGGAGCAGCAGCAGGGCCTCCTTCTAGAGCAGAGCCATGGGCAAACCTAGCAGGGCTCTGAGCTCATGGCTCTGGGTTTGGCTCACTGGTTTTCAGCTAAATTCTGTTTCAAACAAAAAGAGTCAGTGGATCTCACGTTCACAGCTATGAGGGTATACTGAAGGAGCACTTGAAAAATGAAACTATTGAAATACAAATGATTCCACAGAATTTAAATTATTCCCATGGAGTTTGGAAAAAAAAAATACAATATATATATATGAACTGGTTGCTCTGAAGTGTTCTTAACTGACTATTTTTATTATCTTCAATATTATTTTTTTTCTGCCATAAACTCCTCTCAGTGAAGGAGGGAGCAGCACACTGGAATTATTCTTCTGAGTCATTTTTTTTCCCCTGGATATTTTGTAACTTCTTTAAACGCCTTAATTATTGGATTATAATTTTACACTATTTAATTCCTGTCAGAGTACTCATTCTGTGCTATCATTTATGATTAGTACTTACAGATCTCTGTTCCTTGTAGTACTGCCTTTGTGTCCATTTAATTATAGTGATTTTCTGACTTGTTAACTCAGAGTAGCAAAGCTCCTTCCAACTGCTCTCCCCTTACCTATTTAGGACCAGCACATCTTCAGCTAAAAATCAGGTGACGCCAGAGAGAAAACATCCTGCATATCACTTGCTCTATTTTTAGCTCATATATTTTCTATGACTCTCCCACCTCATTTCTTGTCAAAACATTACAGGCAAATCTTCTATGGAGACTTCTCGCAGCTTCAGCAATACTGACTGCACATGAGAACTGGTTCCTGAAGCTGTTGTATTACAACTGGTCATAGCAAACATGAACATTATGAGTTATTCCCAAGTCCCACTCTGACTGCATGATGTCAGGCCAGCTGAAGAGTGGGCCATTAGATATTAATTAGGTGGTTCAGTATTTATTACATAATTAGATATTGAAGACATTTGTGATTTGTTGCTACACCTGCTAAAATTTGAACTCAAAACAACAGGATGACATTGCAGAAAGAGAAGGATGAAGACTAGGACTTTCTAGATATGTAGGTTCAGATATAAAATCAAAAAAGCCACATGGCTCAGTAAAGATTCTTAGGAGAAGAATTTCTAGTATCTTCCTCATTTCTAATGTGTCTTCCTCAAAAGGACAGAATTAAACCAACATTATGAAAATCATTGTTTCAGTCTTTGTTAGATACTAACATGGAGGTTTATCTTCTTGTGTTCCTGTGCACCTGTGTCAAGAGGTCACTGTCAGCCCATTGTGTTTTCCCCAACTGTCCCACCCCACATCAGTTTGTCATCATGAGAATCACACCTAAGTTCTGTTTGTTAGAGTCCTTCTGCATATTTCTAGTAGAAATAGCTGCAACTTTTAAATTCATATACCATTTGAATGGGTTTAACTTCTGCTGACTTGTAAACTACTTTGTGGGCTCTGAATTCCCCTCCTTCCTCATATAATGTGGGCAGTCCTACTGCATTTGGTCCAGCTATCTTTTTTATCTGTTGATGAAGAGGTACAAGCACTATCCTTAACATGGGGCTGGGGAGGATATACCATCTCCAGCACTTCAAAAGACAAACTGCATGTGAAGACAAGTGGTATACAGGTGGGTGTAACACAGCCTTTGCAAGGACAGACACTAGATGCAGCCTTGCTGCTCTACCTTCTCCCTCCATCAGGCACACAGATGACTACAGGACCTTTGTAGCTTGCCTTTCACAAGAGCTTCCATTCCCAGCTGTCTAGGCAGAGATTGTAGATCTGTCTTGTTAATGACAAGCTTGTTTTGTCCAGATGCCACTGTCAGTATATAACTGAGATATACTATAGGTGATACTACACAGTATTTACGGTATTCAGAAGTTAAACAGTAGAATCTATATGCATACACATTCACTCCTCATGAGCCCAGCTATTATCAAATAGATGTCCCACCTTTGGTGCTCATTTGTTAAAATTTACTCATACTAAAAGTTAAAATCCATTTAAAACCTACAAATATTCTCCTCCAATGTCAATGCAGAATTGACCAAATACCTAATTACTTTATTTCCAGGCTTGTTTATAAGTAATTCAATTTCTGGAGCTGCACTTACACTTATGGAAAAATTTCTAAAAGCAATTTGTGCATTTTTATAAAAGGAAAAACTGCAGCTCTAAAGTTACATACATACCACTGAATAAAATGAAGCCAAGAACTATTTGCAAGCATGAGTTATATGGGCAAAACCGTGCCAGGAATGATGTGAATAGTGACGTGATAGCCCTCCAGCCCTAAGAGGCTCTGATAGGGGAATGACAGCAATGGACTCAGTGCTGAGCTGAGCAAGGTGCTCAGGACGGGGAAATGAAATTTGGAGACATACAGCTCACTCCCTCCTAAAGACAAGGCTCTCAAAAAAAGTGTCTTGGACCAAGGATCCCTTGCCCTGCAATTTCATTTGTTGATAATAAAAGTTACCTTGATCTCCTGGGGTCTTATTAATGCTGGAGAAGATGGAGAAAAAGCTGTGTGTGCTTTTTGGATGGATCGCCTTGCTTCTGCTTCTAGTTTTGTTTCTGGACGTGGATGGTCATGAACTCCTTTGGACTTGAGAAAGTAATTGTGATATGTTAAATTTAGAAACAGCCTTGTTAACCTTAAGGAAGAAGGATTTTTTGCACAGGCTGAAAACACATGCACAGCCTAGTTAAATGCTTTGTATTTAATAAGACATTTAATCTGAGTTCAGGTAACAAAGCAGATTGCTGATCAAGTGTGATAGGGCAGAGATTCCCTTAAATCATAAAGCACCCCACACTGATATGCTGTAGAGACTCCCCACACCGGAGACCCAATTAAGCCACAAAGTCAGCTGGCTACATCGTCCCTGCAGCTCTTACCATTCTTCTTAGAAATGTTTAGCAGAACATTAATTTCCATTAGCTCCCCCAGAGAATTAATCTTATTTAACCAGCATGTAAGTGAAAGAGAACTATAAAGACTCAGAAGACTGGAAGACAATGCAGTGTTTAGGGTACTAAATTAGGACTACAGCTTCCAAAATTAGTTCAAATTATTTAAACATTGGATGCACTGTTTTTCAGGTATAGGTTGAGTATAATGCATAGATGATGTTTTCTATACATAATCCCTTGGAACAGCATCATGTCTACACAAGGTTCCCTGGGAAGGCTGATATAAAGTGGCATTTCTGATTCTTTGATCATTTGTTGTTTCCTTTCTATGAGGAAAAATGCTTCAACAGGTTTTTGTGGGAGCCCAGATGAAAAATGTGCTGTGAAATTAAAGAAGCATAGAGTAATTTATATTGGGAAGGACCTCTGGAGGTCTGGCTCATCTTCCTGCTCCAGCAGGAAGATTTCAAAGAGAAAAGATCACATTGCTCAGGAACTTGCATGAAAATTTTTGACCTTACAACTGCTTTGTTGACATAATCCATGACCCTTATTTGTTGGATCAAGAAAATATCCTTAATCTATCTATTTATCTAATCTTTAAAATTAACCTGTATATTGAAAGGTAATTTTATACCAACCTGAAAAAATATGAACTGTCCTTCATGCCTCCAGAAGTTGGTAACTGGGTAACCCCCATGGCCTCGGCAGGAAAGGAGCCGCAGGGGTCCATTGCAGTTCGGACAGCATTTCCCTGGAGCAAAGACAAGAAGGGGAGATATTTCCTATATAACACCAGTCAGGTAAATCCCATCTGGTACCATGGTTCTCTTGGTATGGACTGCCACTTAGTCTGGGGCTTAGAAACTGCACTGAGAAAAAACTACGCAAAAAAAAAAATTCAAAGAGAAACAAATAAATAATTACATTTATTCTGTTTCATTAATAAATGCAACTAGCAAAGACTATCTCCATGTTTAGTATGGTCAGCTATGCCTATATAAAGAGCCTTCCTCTTCAAAGGTTTTAATGTTTTCTTTCAGTTCTCCTAACTTGAAAGTGTCTGAAATTTCAGATACGTTCTTGTCTGATTTTTCCACGGGACATCATTCTGACTTCAGTGAGTGTTCAAGTAAAACCTCTTTTTAGCTAAAATGTTCGTTGGTTTCAGAAATCAGGAATACCAAAGAGCTTGGAATACCTTAATGGAGGACGTGTGTCCAGCTCATTTTCTGTTTGAACCATCTTGTCTCTGGTGACACGGCCATGAGGCCTGTTTGCCAGTCATTGTAGTTAATGTGCACTGTCTTTCCTGCAAGACTTTCCCAAGTTACTCTTGGACCCGTGAAATAATGAAGCCAACACTCAGGTCAGCAGGGCCTGAGAAGGCTGCAAATTAACCTCCAACCATCTTCCATCAGAAAAAAAATCATACAGTCATAGAATATCGCAAGTTGGAAGGGACGCATAAGGATTACCGAGTCCAAAGAAAACAAAAAAACACCACCCTCTAATACTACGAAATGTAAAGTGCAGTATTCCAAGAGTTGCTTCTGAGTACAGGAATGGTTGGGCAACCCAAAGAGTATCCTCTATTTTCACTTGGCTTACACGGTGCTTGCTTTTAGCTGCCATATAATGAGCATACATCCCCATACTCACTCTGTTGTTTTTGCCTAGCTTTGTCACATATGGCTGGCCTCAGGTAGATCTTCCTGCCATCCAAGGTGGAGCAGTCATTGCCACAGACCACCACCCCAAGACAGGACTTCTTTAAGATACGGGAGTTATGGTTGTTGGTGTTTCTCATCGCCCAGCTACTGTGATGCCTCTGAGCATTTTTATCCTCTGAGCTGTAAATATGTTTTGCATAGGAATCCGGCCATTCTTGAAACCAGTCTGTATGTCTTACGTCCTGAAAAAGGGACAAAAAGGAGACAAAAGTGTTAGGCTGGAGGAGTGCTCATGCACGAACCCAGCATGGCCTTGTGCTGGGTTTCCTGAGTCTGGGTCATTCCGGCACAGCAGTGGCAGCGCTGATCGGCATCTCAGCCCTCAGAGAATGAGGCAGGAAGAAGGTAGAACGAATGAGGCTCCTCATAAGCCCCAGAGAGTCAGGAAGGGTTGGCCAGGAGGCTTGACCTGTGGGTCCAGCTCAATGAAGTACTGCTCCAGGGGGGAAAGACAGGGTACTTGACAGAAAACAACACATGCTGTTCTGATTTGTCATTCAGGTCATGAAAACAGTGTTATACTGAGTCATCTGGCTTGTTTTATCTCAGTTCACTGGAAAAAGGGCAAATATTGAATCAGATTGAGTCTGTTCACACATCTGTAGGTCTCTCATTCTGGATTTTTGGCCTAAAAGTGCCACGGAAAACTTCCACAGTGATTTTTTGAAGTCCAAAACCAAAGGTCAGGTTTTATTTTCAACACTGTGGAATGAGCAGAAAAAACAAAGAAAAAAAAACCCAAAGATAATACTGTAAGGAATAATAAAAGAACAAAACATCTCAATGGAAAATAAAATAAGACAAAGGACTAATTATACAACTCCTTTATTGCTACAGTCAACACTGTAAAACGTAGTAAGCTGTAAAACATGAAGCATACCCACTGATGGTTTTTGAGGGGAAAGGTTGATCATAACAAAGGTATAAAAACTGAATAGGACTGTACTTAAAATTACTGTTCTCAGCCAATGAGAGCCATTATAGCAGTAAGAATATGAAGACAAAAACTGCTGAGCTACCTCACTGGAGAGCATAGAGAAGGCTACGGGGGAAGCCTCCAGGCTGAATGCAGGTGAAGGTGACCTTGGGGAGGTGGTAGCCTGGGACATGGAGGCTTTGGGTGAGTGGCAGTTACATAGCAGGGAAGAGACTGGACTCAGGAAAGAAGGCTGGGTTGAAAGGTGAAGGACAGAGCTGGATGGCAAAGGAGCATGGCAGGAGGAATCCAGTACATGTGTACCAAGGTAAGAGACAAGGAGATAGCTTTGAGGTGTGGGGTGCCATAGGTTTTCCGTGGAGGACACAAATAAGATTTGTAGGTAAAGGGACCAGAAAAGGATGGAAGATGGGGAAAGACCATTTTACTGGATATTTTCTAGCCCTTCAAGCAAAACAGTGTCCTATAGCTCAAGGTGACAAAGAGCATAAATGTAATGAGGCATAGATGAAAGAGAGTTCTGATGTGGAAAACACTAATCAGAATCAGGTAAATTTCTAAGACACAGACACGTACCTGGGGAAGTTTGATGTCATTGATATCCCAACTTGTCATTTCTCCATTTTGGGGAGCAGAGTCCTCCTGCTTCATAGCAAAATTGTCTGCAGCCTTCAGCACTTTTGAGTTCCTTCCCGAACTTTGCAAGAAAGTCTCTACTGGCTGCTTTTGAAGTTGTCAGCACTCTCAAGCAGTTTACAACCAGGAAGCTGTTTCCCAAAGCAAAATGATAGAGGCCGCTCATTAAAGATAAAAATCAGTGTTCTTCTGCCAGAAAAACTTGTTCCATTAAAAGTTTTGCAAGCCAGCAGTGCAGTAGAAAGTATAGCTTAGAGATAGACCATGAAGTTACAAAGGCATGGTGAATAGCAAGCAAATCATGCTTTCATCTGTGTTATTTTACTGTGTTTTCTCTCCCACCCAATCGTGCAACTCTGCTGACAGACTCCTTGTATGCAAGAACCCACTCTGGCTCAGTATTTTCAGGGCTAAACTAATGTGCTGCACAGGGCTCTTTGAGTTGCTGGTTGTTCATGAGGTGTTTCACATATGACGTGTGACAAAGGTGAGACGCAAGAATGCACTGCTGCATCACCCCAAATGAGATGGCTCTCAATCATTTCAGAAATAAATGGCATCTCTGAGAGCTTATCAACTGCATAGGGGAAGTGTGGAGAAGAAGGCTGGGCTACTCACATGTTTGTGCAGGGCTTTGAGCTGTTTCAGAGAGGGCACCACAGGTTCAAATGAAATGGTAGGCAGTAGGAGAGGGGGATATTGCTGCCTTGGAATACAAACGGCTGTAGGAAACATCAGGTCCTCAACTATTTCCGAATTGCATTACAACAGAGGTGGAGTTAGCAGAGTCAGGACAAACAAAATATGAGCTGCATTGGAAAACTAGGATGAATATGCTAAATAACTCTTGTCTATTGTGTACTCTAAAACATGAAATCAATTGTTACCTAATCCAAAATGGCAGTCCCATTTCTTTTAAAATAACTTTCCAAAATGAGACCTCTTAGAAATTGACTTCTAATTTCCACCCTATTAGAGAGAATAGAATATTTCTTCTTTTTATGTTATATTGATAAAGACTAAAGTACTATTTAATTATGGTTTTAAGCTTAATGAAAGACAATGATAGCTTCATGATATTAAGCAAAAAAAATCCACAATTTACCGTGAGTCATACATATCCAGCTACTTGCTGGCAAAGGCTGAGAGCAGCGAAAACTGTAAGTAATAATTACAGGATGATGCAACATATGACTTTTTTCAATACTGTTTGTGTTGCTAAGATTTTTACTGAGATGTCACAGCTTGATAAAATACAAGTTCTGAATTAGTTTTCTTCTTTGGGTTTTCTCCATCCCTTTTCCCTTCCCAAAGAGCAATACTGAGTGGCTTCCTGGGTTTATGAAGTGCTGGAGAAAGGCAGGTCTAGAACAAACAAGCAGTTTTCTGCTTCTCTTAGATAAAAAGCGATAATTAAAACATCAGTGCTGATTTATTTTGATTTGCAAAAACAAGCTGCAACTTCAGGATAGGCTTCCACTACCTCCAGAGGTAGTGGAACGTGAGATAAATTGTAACAGTAATTAGTTCTTCTCCTGCCCTTTGCTTTATTTTTGTTCTCTTTTGTCTTGTAGTCAAAACAGAGGGTAAACTGCTAGGTGTAGCAAGATGCTGGCTTTGGTCCAGTGTTTGTTGTATTTATTGATAATCTAGAAGGGAAGAAAGCAGAAAGGGACAAAAATATGGATTGCAAGAACATATCCAGACAAACCTGCCCATATTTCACCCTGTTAAAATATTTCAAGTTTAGAAGGGTAATATATACAGTACTTATTTCACAGAGGTTTAAATTAACTCATGGAAGCAACTGAGGGATATCCGTATGGGCAGTTCTGTAAATGCAAAGCATCAGGCAGAAAGCAGTTAGGCTGCAGATGATCCCTAAGATCCCTTACAACCCACGTACCTTGCAGCCAGTGCAGGCCCTCACTGCTTTCCTGTCCTCTCTTGGTCCTCATTTCATTACTGCTGAATGCAGTACAAGGAGCTGACAGCACCATACTAAGATGGTGCAGATACTCCTTGTAGGATAGTTCTTTAAGTTGATGAGAAAATGTGTTTTATTTTGACTTCGTTTTTCTTTTTTTTTTCCCAGTGTCATTCAGTAGACTTTAAAAATACTGATTTTATCATCATTCTCATTTGATCAACTGCGGCAGCAAGATAGAGCAATTTGATTAAACTCCCAGACATGAAGCATAAACTTTCTACAAGCAAACACTTCACTGGTAGTGAGAGAAGTTATGGCTTATGGCCAGTGCAAAACGTGGCAGGGATGTTTCTTATTTTCTGGAGACAGCCTTTGCCCCAGGTGGCTCCAGCACATTCTCAAGTTGCTGCCTCTGTACTTGACATCATCTGAAATGCTCATGGTGTCTTCACCACTCAAGGCTGCGAAGAGATGAGTGAAGTCTTCCCTGTGGTAATCTGGTTACTTTGTAAAAACAACAGATGCAATTTGAAATCTTGGTTTACTTTTTCTCTTTAATTACCTACTTGAAACTGGCTTTTTGAGACTGAATGCTTTCTTTTTTTAAACTTCAAAGATTAATCTCCCATTCTTTCCAAAACATCCTCTGTATAAAAGTGCTATGTGGACTAGCATATTCTATAGGGTCATAAATTCCCCTACTCTTGTTAAAATACGTGGTTCCTCCAAGCTACCCAAGATTTCAGTTGTAATGCATTCTGGGGGGTCTTATGCTTACACGTTGTAATAGTTTAGAGCAGTCAAAAAACAGATTTATTGTACAGACATTGTGATTACTTGTGAAGATTGCTAATCTTCACAGTCTAGTGCCTTCATACAGAGCACATCTTGATTTTACAGTCAGTTTTTTATCCTTTTGTTGTATCTGATGCAAATACATTTAATTTCTTCATCCTTCATAGCACAAACATTACTTCCAGACAAACCATGTTATGGACTGACACTTGCATATTGAACGTAGTTCTATTCCTCATAATTACGTATATTTTCCTTTTCTTGATCTGAAGAGCATCTGACTAATAAATGAGTATAACGTGAGGGAACATACAGCAAGAACAACACAAGGGGTGAGGAGACAAATTCCTAGGCTACAGCAAAAAGAGGACAAGCCCAAACACAGCAGTCATAGACATAGAAATGAAGGAAGAAAAACCTGCGTACCATTAGAAAGCCTGAGGTAGGTAGGGATTTCCAGAAACATACCCTTACCTTCACTGCCAACCCTGAAATGAAACCTAGGAAGGGGTGGATCCTGGCTCCACCCCTTCCGGTCACTCAGGTACATCGCATGCACCTGAGCTCCCCTGGGTTGGCCCTGTTTTCCCACCAGGTGCTCAATCACTGGTTCCAGCTGTGACTTAGCATTTGTGCTACGCATGTCCACATGAAATTTCGTGTGTCATGATGATTGTTGTCTTCCCTGTTCCTTGCAGGAGCTGATTCATTTCTAACATCGTCTCTGACAGCTCTTTATTTTCTTTTCCAGGGTGAGATGGAGCATCATCTCTGATGAATCCAGCCTCACCTATAGGTAATTCTAAAATAAATTCCTATCAGTTTCCCACATCCAAAATTCAGATCAGCTACTGTTGCTTGTATAATCATCTGCTACAGTGATCTAGTATGTACACACACTGTTGCAGTTTCTACAGAGTACATCTTGTCATGGATTCATGTTTTTGTGCAGAAATTCTAAAGCTTTGGTTAATTTGCTTTGTTTGGACTTAGTTTGTGTTGCCCCTGAGAAAGCATAGCTTATCTTCCAATTGAACCCATCTCAATATGTAAGGGATTGGTGAGAATTAGAACAACGATAAAAGATCAGGTCTTTTTCAGCTTTGGAAATACCAGATTACACTTAGCTATCTATCTGATCCCAGATCCTATCCCTGAAGCTCTTAGGAGAGAGGACTCTCAACCATGAGTGCAGGTTTAGCAGTACGAGGCAGCCTTTGGAGTTTTCTCTGTCATCCCTTGAAATCCCTCAGCTTGCTCCATGCACCTCACTGGCTTCATCTCATCCAACTAAAGCTGCTCCAAAATATTTTATTCAAACATTTTCCCCCTGGCCTTCACAGCAGCCCAAGCAAAGCTCAGTGACGGCAGGAAGACTAGTAGCCCTGGATACTTAATATACTCCTTAGCTCTGACCTCCCCTAAGTAGGCTCAACTAACTCAGTTGCATAAGCAGAATAATGACTATGTTGTGAAGCCCTCAAGAAACCTGAATAAAGCTCACTGAAATCTGGGTATATCGCTATAAAACAATGTAGTTGGTTGGGTACTGGAAGTTGTACAGGGTGCTCTGCCAGTGTTGGTTAGCTGTGCTGGATGTAGCAGTGTGTTGCACCACATCATGACATAGAGAGTGTCCCTCTGCCCTTCTACCCAATCTGATGGGTGCCTGACCAATGTTGCTATGAGAGTCCATCCACACAAGCAGCACAGTATTGCAGGCTGTTCTGAGTCTGCTCAGAACAGACCATTATTCTGTGTTTGAAAGTAAATGCATCACGGTTTCCGGTCTATCTAATAGCACAGTGCAGCAATTTTCTGGTAATCTGATGACACACTCCAGTGATGGCCTATGTATTTGCTATCGTGCTGCTGCACAAACTGCAGTAGGAGTTTAATAAGAATCACTGGCTTTTCTTACACCTTGTTCTCAGAGCAGAAGGGCAAGCCTGTCTTTCATTTTCTCTGTTTTTCACTTACCCATTTGTCCTTCACAAAGAGGAGTTACAAGAGGTTTATTTTTGCATAGGATATTGGTGAATTAAAACCCCTGGATTTGTAGCTGCCTTAATAGTGCAGTATGAGGGCAGTGCTGCACAGTCCTAGCCCCACAGATCTGGGCCCCTGCTGGTGGCACCAAAATGAAAAAAACAGAGACCAAGGTATGGAAAATCCAAGCTTTCTTTGGACAAATCTTGCCTTGAACAAAGCATTCAACACTAGCAATTCCTGATGGATTCCTACTGAAGATGGCCTCCTATTGCCCTAGATACTGTGCACATTTTGGCCTCCTCCTGCTGCACCTCCCACAGTGCAGGCAGTATGTCAGGAGAGACAAGAAACATATTTCACAGGTAGGCATTCTTCAGTGAAAATGTGACCTGTTGTTTCTAGGAAAGTGATGTCCATTATTGCTAACACCAGAAATTCAAGTCCTGGTAGGAGAGGCAGTGCAAAGCTGAGGACAGCAATAGGAAGGAAGGAAGGGCTTGATGTAAAAGCCATACATACATATAGACAGAACTAATGAGGTGCACAGGTGCCTACAGTTAAGGTCTAATGCTGACAAAATGCTTGGTGATGATGTGCATTTTATCCTCTTTGTTTTCTTTAGAATATCAAGCTATTAAAAAAAATATGGAGCTGAGGACAATTTAAACAAACTGGTCACCTACACATGTCTGGAGACTGGATGGAGTGCACCCAAGGACTGAGGGAACTGGCTGACACCGCTGCAAGGTCATCTCTGAAAGGCTGTGGTGGCTGCGAGAGAGTCCTGATGACTGGGAAGAGGCAGACATCAATCCCACAGCTGGGCTGGGACAGCCCCAGACACTCGTGTGAGAGAAACCTCAGCTCTCCCCCCAGGACGCTTCTAACTTTCCAGTTAACTAATCAGATGGGACCATCTCCAGTTTTCTTGTTACTGGCAGCATAACTGTATGATGAATCCTTATTCCTCTGAAGTCTTCCACCAGGTCTGTGATTCCTCTGAAGACCCGTGCTTCAGCTCAGCCAGCCTTCTAACTGAAAGGAAAACCTCATGTAGGGAGCCCTGCAGCCCACGTTAGGCCAGGCTCTGTGGTTGCACTTACACCTCCAAAACTGAAGGAAGCAACATACCAGTGCTGCCATTCAGCTCACACCAGAGACCAGAGGCAAAATTACTTTTCTGCTGCTTTCTTCAAGCTTCATTTATAACTCTTTTTTCCTCCCTAGCTGCATTTAACTAGTTTCTTCTTTGGGGATGGCTTTAATTTGTGGCAAAAATGCCTTTTTTCACTGCTATTGATAGAATGAAAAATTGCTTTAACACTCCCTTCTCTGAGCAACTTACAGTCTGCTGAATAGAGGACATTGCAAAGTGAGAAAGTCAGGATGTTCCCATCTATTCTTTGTGCAGTATGCGCGTGACTTCAGTTCACCTTGACAAAGGAGGCAAATTGATCTCTGTATGAGAAATTACATCTCCAGAAGTGATGTCCTCGTGCAGCTGCATCTAACTGGCAGCTGGTTTTATACCTTTGGAGACAGATGCCTCCAACCATCTAAGCCCTTCGTTCCTTCTGTAAGGACTGGCTGTGCATTAGCCAATTGACCATACAAGTGCTGGCTTCCACTCTCAGCTGCTGTTCGCCCACTTCGTTTTGCTGATCTCAGGTTAGATACAGAACACATTAAATGCCTTAATATTAAATAAGTGCAAGCAAGAGATGCTCTTGTAAATTCCAGAGATTATGTACTCTAATCCTGCTGCTACTTCGACTGTTTGGGGCTTCTAGCATGCACCATGCCCTGAGGCAGACAAATCTCAGAGAAGAGTCGTTAAAAGTGTCCGTGCAGAAAAACAGAGAACAGCAACGTCAAGAAATGGAGCAACAGTCTACTGACGGTAAGAACTGCCCCTGCAGCTTCTCTCCAGAGACATGTGGACAGCTCAGGTTGTGGTTGCCCATCAGCCCTTTAACAAGCAGCCATCACAGGCAGACTGCTGATGTCACTAAGCTCACTGCAGCTTTCTTTTTTTCTGAGCCATGAAACCCAGTTATTTGTGTGTAAAGGATTTGTGCAAAGGGACTATTTGACTGTAGACATAGCAACCACTACAACACTTATTAGTCATTTAACTGTGAAAAAAAAGCAGAATATGGAAGTATTCGGAATCCAGAGTTTAGGTGGTTACTCATTTGCTGGAAGCGTGTCCTCTCACTTGCACTCATCTAAATATTCAGAAGGAAAAAAAGGGTGAGTCAGTCATCTCATTCAGAACAACCATCTTCTTAAGTAAAGCAGTGAAATGAATGGATGGTTTGGGGATAAACCTCTACAACTGAGATCATACCTACCATAAAAAGAAGAGAAATGTGTGAGTCCGGGATGCACAACGGTCACTTTGGGCTGCTTCATTTCCTGCTGCTGTCTTTGGTAATGCATGAAGTGAAGTCATAACTAAAATGATGTCCGAACACCTTTGGAGCCTTTCTTTGCTGAACAGGCCAGGTGAGTACCGCTGGCTAAAGCAGCAGGGCCGGGAGCTGCTGGGTTTAGTTCCCTTGCTTCCCTTTCTTCCTTGACAGCGATTCCTCATTTCTACACATACTGGAGCTTTGCATAGACTGCAGGCAGGAGAAGACATGACAAGATTTTCAGGTTCCTGAGAAATCACCACAGAGACGGCACAGAAGATCCCCAGAGGCCCTCTGTGTTCCCTTTGCACGTGTGGAGCTTCACATCCAGGAGCTGTCATTACAATGGAGCTCTGCAAGGGGCACATTCCCATTTGAATCAGATGGAACTGGTATCAGATTTCAGAAGGAAGTTTACAACTAGATCCTGTTTTCCCTGGGAGTAGATGCGATCTGCTCGGTCCAAGTATTTCTGGTTCCCCTTCTGTGATGTGTCTTCTTATTTAGGACAACATGACATTTCAAAAATGATCCAGAATCCTAATAGCTGGGAGTATCAGGCTTTGAAAGTTACTGCTTAGTGGGTTTGCTTCTTTCTGCCCCGAGCTGAATGCCGTTTTTTGCCCCAAGGGCCAATAATTTTGCCTTAGGGAGGATGTGTTTTCCTAGGGGAAAGTGCTCTAACTGCCCTAATCAAATAAGTGATGGGCTCCAATGTTATGGAAGTTTTCCAAAATTACAGCAGAAAGTAAGCATTATGCAGCTAAGGTGTGCTTTACGTTCTTCAGTGGCAACTGAGTTATCTGAAAATCCCAGGAAGCTGTCAAATATTTCCAAGAGCTGAACAGGGCTGTGCAGCTGAGGTCAGTAACAAGGCCCAGAGGAGATGTGCTCAGTGCATTTCCCCATCTATTACATCGCTCTGCCCCTGCAGCAGACTCCAGAGAGAGCCTCTGGCTGCCTCTTATGGTCACTGAGTCATTGCACTGCAGTAGATGATCTCGCTAGCTGGAAAGGCTCTCCCTGCATGGATACAGCTGTGAGTCACGTTAATCCCTGCTTTCGTGGTGAGGATGCACCACGCCCAGCCTGCCTGCCGTGCTCTGTTGGCTTGGTCCTCCATTGTGTCCTGTTACTTTCCTTAGAGCATTGAACCGATACAGATCTGTGTATTTTTCACAGTCTGTGGATGGAAAAAGAAGACAGCAGAAGAAAATAAAGCAAACCCCTTCCAGTTGTGGTTCAGATTCCCTGCTTGCAGCAATCATTGGCTGTGCCACCCGTAGGCAATTACCAGAACCAGTTAGCAATGCTCCCGCAGGTCCCTGGCAGAGCAGGAGGACAAGGTGTCCCAGAGCAGGAACAAAGCTCTCCTCTGCATGACGTAAAGCTTGGAGACAGCAACTCTGGCAGCCAGGACATGGAAAGGCTTGCTGGTTTGAGAGCAGCTGACACACGTGGTTTAGCACACCATGTAATCAGTACCAGAAGAAAAGTCCCAGAAGCCAAGACTCCACCACAAGGCACAGCTGCGATCCAACCAACCGCATGGAGGAAGCAGCTTAACGCATCTTTGATGAATGCCCTCATTTCTCCTGAGCTGGAGACAGCAGGCAATTCCTATTGTGAAACAAATCCCTCAAGCCTTGTCTGCAAGACCTCAGTGACACTTCTCCTTACCCCCAAGTCCACAAGGCATTCCTCCTCCAACTGTGATAGTTAGTTCATCTCTGTTGCTTGCTTTTCTTTGAAGCTCAGCTCCACTTTTACTTAATCCCAGCAGGAGAGAGATGCAAGTAAACAACACTCAGTTATTAATAGAGTAATTTGTTAGTACTTATTGCAAACTGGGCTATTAACACTTCAATGCATTATTGCACAGGAGAGCTTTGTCAGGGTCTTGGGAGGCTAAGTGGCTTCTGATGGGAAGATTTGTCCTTATTTGTAAGAAGTAGAATAAAGAAGGAAGGAGCTCATAAAGGAACAAACAGAGCAAGTGCAGCCTGACTTTCTGGTGAAATGTTAAGGTAGCTGAACAGAGATAGGACAAATAGCAAAGGATTTAGGAAGTAAGTATAAATATTTCTTACAAGAAGTATTAACAGCCATGAAACAACCTCAAAATCTCAAAATGAAGATGGGACCGTTTGTCCAGTAAGCTGAACTTCATTTAGCTTCCTCTTAAAAAGACAGAAGAAAACCATGTTAATTTAGCAGTGATTGTGCAATAAATGTAACAGTTTGAGTGGTGGAATCAGATATGAAGACAAGACATGAAGAAATTGCAGAAAAAATTGAGTGCAAAGCAGGAGAGATGGCCACTGTGTGTTCCTGCTTACGTCTTTCCTAAGCTCCAGTGCAAAGGTGAAAACTTTGCTGCACCCAGTGGAAAAATTCCTGTGTGGAAACCCCTGAAAGCAATAAATACTTGCTTTGGCTGGTAGAAACCTAACTAAGTTCCAGCTTGTTTGAAAATTATAGTATAGCCCTTGCAGACTGTACTGAGATGAAGCATGCAGGAGAAGAAGCTCAGGAGGAGGAATGCCCAGCAGGTCAGCCTAGGAGGTATTAACAGCAGAGGAAACAGAAGCAGAAATTGTTTGGTGCCAGCCTTTGCATCTCATTGCAAACAGGAAGGTAGCTGGAGGAACAAGGTCATGCTATTTACCCTATTATTGCACAGCTGTTTTTAAAAAGTTCAGGTTTGAAACTGTTTGCTTTTAGTTGACATTTACTTCTATTACTTAGAGTTCATATATGCAAAGTTCATATGCTACTGACTTGCCTCTGGCTTTCACCTGCAGCAACTCCTGTGCAGACACACACGGCTTGGGCAAAGCCCGGAGTACTTCCCTCCACTTGCCTGGAGAAGAGAAACTACTTCAGTTGCTTCCCCCTTAAACAAAGTCTCTTCTCATTCTCTACACTGTCATGGTGAGAATAACATGTTGGGGAGCTCTCTGGAGACCATCCCTGCTCAAGGCAAGGCTAAGTAACTCCAACACTGCAGCAGGCTGTCCAGGGCCCGGACAGCTGAGCTTTGAATGCCTCCGTGGATGGAGATCCCATGGCCTCTCTGGGCATCCTGTGACACTCCACTGTGAAGAATTTTCCTCCTACATTTTATCTGAATTTCCCTTGCTGCAACCTGCACCTTTGTCCTTTCCTGCACAGAGAGGTGGTGGAGTCTCCTTCTCTGGAGACGTTCAAGACCCTCCTGGACACCTACCTGTGCGACCTGGGCTAGGGAGCTGCTTTGGCAGGAGGGTTGGACAAGATGATCCCTAGAGGTCCCTTCCAAGCCCTACAGTTCTGTGATTCTGTGTTCCTTGATTCCTTTTCTCCCTTTTCTTACTGTGTCCCTCCAAGCAGAACCTGGCTCTTCCTTCTGAGGACCTGGAAGCACAGATATTTTGCCAGTAGCCACCCTCACAATGTCAGGACACTGGAAGACTTTGACTACTTTAAGTAGGGATAAACTGTGGCAGCATATCCTGAGTTGCCCAAAGGTCGAGGGGAGCCAGTGGCAATGGCTGCCCTCCAACTCTTTTCAGGGATCTAGTTACCCAACCTCTCTCCATCAGAAATTAAGCACAGAATGTTGTCTTTAATTCTTCCATTCTTACACAGCTAACATACGATTTGATCTGGGATCTTCAGTTTCAAAGGACAAAAGAGTCAAGACCTCTAAGTTGGCATCTTGCAGACCTCTTCATTTCCTACCTGGATTACATTATTTTTAGAATGTGATCAGTCTCCTTATGACCTGGATTCTTCACATTGTACCACGAATAACGGATAACCTTTCCCTCAGGAGGAGTCGGCATCTCAACAGCCAGCAAAGTTATTACAGTTCTTCTCATCCTCTCATCAGATACATTTGCCATCATTATTTTAATGGGATGTTGCTGCACAGAAGTGATGTGATCTTTCAGCAGCCAGCAGGACAAGGCTTGTTTTACAAGTGGCTGCTGCAGTAGAGCAGGCTCCAGGCAAGCTCCTTGACACATGAGACCGTGATCTCTTCTGATTTGTCTTTCAATATTGGGAGTAGAAGAGTATTTTGGTTTTGTGTTTTTCCATAAATCATGTTGACAGAAATGGAAACACACTTTCCTTCTGAAAAAAGTGAGCTTTTTTTTCAGCAAAAGAACTGGCAAATTGCCACTGAGATAAATGGCAAAAAAAAAAAAAAAGATGTCTTAGGGTCTCTATGGTAATGGACACAATATTCTACCATTGAAAGTTCCCAGGAACTTTCCAGAGCATTGCTAGAGGTTCAATATTTTGATGAAAACATCAGAGAGGAGGGAGAAGGAAAACCTGGGAAGCCTGAGCCAGGCCAAGGGGATGTAACTACAGCTCTGAGCAGTAACTCATAATTGGGATGTTGGATTTTAGACAAAAAGTAAGCCAAAAATGCCCGAATTTCCTTTTTACTGTCAAGGATTGCTTAGTTGAGACCCACTACCTTCACTTCTGAATAGCAGATTGTATAAGAGGAAGCCAAAGGTAGCTGGGTCTGGGGAAAGGATAAGTTGAAACTGAATCCAGTGAAAAAGGGCAAGCTTGAGCCCAAGTTGTGGAAAGCAGCAGCTCCTGCTGTTCTCTACTTGAAAGCAAGAATCCAGTGGTAGGCATGGAAAAATCCCCACAAACTTGGAGGTGAAACAGAGAACATTAGAAAAGCGAAGCAGTGTGGCATGGGGCCAGGCCTGGTGCCAGGAGAGGGTGGCTCCTGCAGACCCCAGTGATCCCAATGGCTCTGTCTGAAATCTTCACAGGTTCATGTGGCTGTCAAGAGTCACGACCCCCATTTCAGGGTGAGCACTGGCTTACGATTCATGCCCCTCCATCTTTTCACAGAATTGCTGAATCATTTCAGTTGGAAAAGACCTCTATGATCATCTAGACCAGTCATCAACCCATCCCCACTGTGCCCACTAACCATGTCCCATATAGAGAGACTGGGGACAGCAGTTCCTAGGAAATGTCAGCATGGAACAGGGAAATAAGCACTGCACTGTGCTTCTTCTGGGCTGCAGTATGGCCATATGCTGCCCTGACCCATTGTAGGGGAACTGCTGAATCACAGCCTGAACCACTGATTGACCCCCTGAGGTGAGCATTGAGTCAGCCATGGGGGCACAGGTGAAGGCAATGATCCCTGTGTGATTGGAGGGGGGTGGAGTCTGGCTCCACCTCTCCCCAAGCCCCATTTAAGGGCTGACCACCACCAGGAAAGGATCTCTTCTTGGAGATCCCTCCTGCGTGGAGTCCTGCGAGCCTTCTCCATCTAAGGTGAGCCTTTTTCCTTTGTATCATCTTGTATACTACCTGTATAGATCCATTCAAATATACCATCTCTTATTATTCTTTGAAAGGATCATTCTTAAGATTTCTGGCCCTACACCCATGTACATGCCCATGAAGTGATACTGGACTTCTTCTGATCTGTTTCTCGCTCTGCTGGTGCTCCTTCAAGACAGACTTTGTAGGTTTTGCTCACGCATCTTTGTCTGATAGAGCACGATCAATACCGAATGCTATTAAGTAATTACAGCTGTTTCTATGTGTTGGGCAGCTGATGCTGTATTACGATAATAACCATTGCAGGATAGCCTTACATGAGTCTGATCTGAGATATAAGCAGAGTTTAACAATTTCTTTTTTTCTCTCCAGCCTGAACCGCCACCTGTAAAATGCTCTGAGTAGCCCTGAGCAGCAGAACACACAGACCTGCACTCCAGTCGTTTTTATCCTAACAGCTCCCGCTCTTCCCCCTGAATCGCTGCTCCCAAGTTGATTTGTGTAACTGGGGCCAGGTGCAATACCAAATCCATTATACAGGACACACTTCCTTTTAATCTCCTCTTCCTTTATGATCCCTTTATTTCACAGTAGGAAAAGCAGTAACCCTTGATTGCAAAGGCTTTGCAGCAGTGAAATAAAGGACAACATTATTTCATTCTCACCTCCACTTCGCAAAACTATAACTCCGCAACACTTTGCGTATCTATAACTACAGTGTTATAGAGCTAGAGCTGCCGTGGGTGCTTCAAATACAGAACACGAGCACTTTTCACCTAAAAATTTTCATTCTACTCAGTCCCCTCCTTCTATAGAGGACCCAAAGGCGGCCCAGCCTGTCTCCCCCACCCCCCGTCGCCTCCCTTGTGCCGCCAGGAGAGGGCATCCTGCCATAGCGAGATGTGCACCCCCAGCATGGTACTCACCTTCTTTATTGGGGCTGAAGCAGGCCGCAGGAAAAAGACGTCCTTACAGAAGGGTGGTAAAGGGTGGGGATTTTGGGGGGCCGTGGTAGGTTTTTGGGGTGGGCTTGTTTGGTGGGTTTGAGGTCATAGGTTGGCTTTGACTGGAAGAGACCCAGGAGGTTCTCCAGGCCGGGCTGGATGGGCCCTGGGCAGCCTGATCTGGGGGGCAGCTCTGCCCACAGCATGGGGTTGGAACTGGTAAACTTTAAGGCCCCCTCCAACCCAAGCCATCCTGTGATTCTATGATTGATAACAGTGGGCACTGCCAGCAGATTTCCCCAACATTTCCAACCGAGTTGTACTCATACAGAAAACAGAGATGCTAAGAGGACTTCTTAGCTCTTTATTTAAGCATCTGAAGCTAGGGGGATGTTTTTCACAACGACTTCCGAAAATATTAAAAAAAAAAGAAGGAAGCAAAGCTGATAACAGGCGACAATAGTTACTGCATCTGTATGCACAGGAGCTATTTCCTGCTCTTTTCTGCAAACTCATCGCTATTCCAGTGAGCAGAAGTTCATTTGCATCAGAGAGGCTGCTGCAGCTCTGCACCCCGAGCGGCTCCCGGCACTTCCCCGAGTGCTGTGGGAAGCAAAAGAAGCTGAGAAATGAGCAGATCTTTCGAAGAGGGAATCCTTTCCACAGCTACAGAAGAACATTAGGAACTTAGACCTCAAAAGGCCCCGAGGCACCGAGGTCTCATTGACTTTAATGGAAGTAATGTATTTTAAATAACTACCCAGGCTATGGGCTCTTTTTATTTATTTATTTATTTTCCCCAGAAGCTCCCATTTTTGCGGTGTGACCTGAGATGCTGATTTCCTACAGCAGCTGGTAAAATGGCATTCATAGCATTTAGTAAACATGGGCTTTGTGTGGCAGGTAGATTAGCTCATGAAGACAGGTTTCCTGCTTGCTCAATGCACTGTGACACCATGTGGTCAACCAGACACACAAATGCTGCAATGCTTCAGTATGCACGGAACATACATCCCTTGCTTTCTCTTTAAATACTTCTATGGGGTAATTTATCATCACACAGTGCTGATCATCACCATGTGCCAGTTAATCCTAGAGGGAGCGCTGTGAACATGGCAGAAACAGTGAAATCATCCCACAATATTTATGCATTCCTCTTCACACCAACTCAGCAGAAGCAAATGCTCAGATGACTCCATTTTGATGTGAACAGATTCATTTCCCACCAAGTTTCACCCGTTCCCAAACAAAATGCAATACGAATGATCTTCCTTTCCTGCTCTTGCACTGCTGCCCCATCCCTGTTTGTAAAGCAACAGGGCTCCTCCTGCCTTGTAGCGTGAGGCAATTCTTCCCACCAGGATAAGTAGGACCTTGCTTTCACCACACATGGTGCCACTGCTGTACCCCTCCTCAGCAGACAAGAGGTTCATCCATCTCCTTTAATACCTTTCCAAAAATTACAGGGCAGGTTCCTGGAAAAGGAACTGCCTTGACACGGGTTATACTTGGAAGAAACAAGGTGAAAGTATGCGGCTGCTTCTCTCCAGAGAGCGTGTTTTCCCAGGCACTGAAAGCTCTGGCTGCATCACAGCGATTGTTTCCCTTTAGAATCCCACTCTCTCACCACTCCTCCTCTACAGGGGGACAAGATACAGTGGTAAGTTTGAGGCTTGAGATAAGGACAGGGAGATCATTTACCAGTTACCATCATAGGCAACAACTCGAGCTTGGGGAATATGAATTTACTAACATTTAAAATAGGATTGGATAGTGAGAAACAAAGACACCACCTCTCTTCTGCCCAGGAGGCAGCCCAAGCAGTGCAGCACAGATTGGGAACGGGGCTGTGGTCAGTGCCTGACAGCTCCTCTCTGCTGCTCCTTCCTCCTCACTTCTGCCCTGCTCCAGTGCGGGGCCCTCATTCCCCTCGTGAGGCTCCTCCATTCCTCTGACCACTCCATCTGTACAGTTCCTTTTAAGCTCAGTTGTCTTGATGAGGGGTGACAGCAGTCAGGGGGATAAATGTATGCTCTGGAAGGAAACCTCACCAAAGCATCAGTGTCCTGCAGCAGCACATTCCCGTTTCTACTAAGTACAGACTGATTAGCAAATTAGATTTTTTTCCCTTCTCTTACGAGTTATGAGCAGGTGATTATGAAATCTCTTTCCCTCCTCTTTAGTAATTTCCAACTAAACTTGGAATTCTGGAGTTGGTCCCTGAGGGAATGACTTCACACACTGATCCTGTCTCTTTCTGCAGCCACTCAGGACTGGGACATTTGGTTGTTGCTGTAGGAAATGTAATCCCCCTTGCTTAGTACTGAGGCAGTTTCCTAGCATTGTCATCTGCCAATATTCCCACTTTTTATTGTCGTTACTGAAAGCATTGTTACTGGGCTGTCTTCGGCCGCCTCCTCACCAGTTTGACCCTTGCCCATGTCTGGGTCACCACACTCTTCATTTTAGATAACCAGTTGTGAGATTAAAATTTTTACCTATTGCAGATGGATGAAACATGTACTTCCTTTTTGACAATCTTTTTATTACCTAATATCAGTAAGACATGGGAATCGCTTTCATAGAATCAGAGTTACAGGGGTTGCAAGGGACCTGTTAAGAGATCCTCAAGTCCAACCCCCCTGCCAAAGCAGCTCCCTAGCCCAGGTTGCACAGGTAGGCGTCCAGGTGGGTCTTGAACATCTCCAGAGAAGGAGACTCCACCACCTCTCTGCGCAGCCTGTGCCAGTGCTCCATGCTTTCAGAAAACCCGATCTGTTTCTCCCCTTTTGTCTTTAGAATCCTTGGGTGCTCAGTTTCTCCTGCCCATCCACATTAGTTCTGCTGAAATCAAGAAATATACATACTTTGCATATCCTTCTACTTAAATGGTTTGAAAGTTTGAAATTGGATTGAAGTTCATTTCTTTTAAGGTCAGTTCTTGCAAGACGTTGATAATCACGACTAAACACCTTTGCTGGTTCAGCAGCTCTTGGCAACAGGGTGATTATGACAGTGTGAAGGTAATCTCATGTACCAACACAATTCTCAGCAGCACTGCTCTAGCAAGAGAGAGATCTCTGTCCATAATGTAATCACTTCCTGCCCTGTTTTCTAGCAGGTTCCCAGCAGAACCCCCCACTGTCAAAGCAATTCTGCAATGATTTATTCACATCATCCTTCAGCATCCAGTTTACTTTTACATTTTTTTAAATAATGCATTCCCTTTAACAATTCATTCCAGTCACAGAGAGCACACATTTTTATCAACCTGTGCCTCAACACAGCCATCAAATATCGAAGGTAGAGGCAACCCCTAGAAGACTCTATCAGGTGTAGGGCTTTAGGGGGTCTCTTTGCCCTAATTTTGGTTGTAAAAGGCCCATCAGAAGCTCCAGCACTTGTTTTAACGCCTGATCTGAGTCAGATGAAGTAAACAATGCAGAAGACTTCCTAAACTGTCACTGTCATTCTCAGCTTTTTCATCCTCTGCAAACTCCCCAGTCCAGTACCTGTGTGCCCCCAGTGTGAGGTGCTGTGTGCCACAGCAGCACAATGCTGGGGGACTGCTCTCAGAGCAGCTGTGCTGGGCAGACATGCTTATGTGGCCCCTTGGAGTTGAACAGAAGCATTGGCATCTCTTTCCACCTCAAAAACCTGCAAGGTTTGAACAAAGAAGAGAAACAGTCAGCTCACTAGCTACCCGAGATCTTAATGGATCAGCTTGCAGCTTGGTCATTTACTCTTTGCAAACTATCACTTAAGTGCTTTTTTCTCCTTGGCCTGCTTCATGGCAAACCTCTCCAGTCCTGTGGCAGCAGCTGGTCCTTTTTTCACCCTCTCCAGCCCTTACAACACCAAAGGACTGTTCAGAGGACTGTGACAATCCCAAGCCCCCAGCCAAGTTTGTATCTATGAACAGAGCAGCAGGCAGGCAGTGGAGGCAACCCAAAGGCTGCTACTTGCTCCGGGTTGGGCAGTGCATTGGAAGCACTACCAGGTACACAGGCCCAGGCTCGGCCCATGAGGTGGGCAGCTGGTTCTGGTCAGCTTCTTGACCTGCAGGTATGGCCAGGGTGGGCTTGAAGCACAGCTCCCTGGGCAAGGCTGGGTTGATGCTACATGCCGTAGTTGGGTTGATGCCTTCAAGGAACAACCTGCAGATTTGGCTCAGCATCCAAAGTACCGCATTGCCCTCGGTAAGCCTTCCAAGCCCTGCTCAGAGGAACACTCACTTTCACAGCTGAACCTGCACATACAGAAGGAAACTGCCTCAGGGGTCATCTGGAGCTCCCTGCCAGAAGAGATCAGAATGACACAAAACCTCGGAGCCATTCAAATAGAATGCAAAACCCATTTCATTGCTCTAGGTTCACTGTACTAAGAGCCTGCAAAGTAAAAGACAGCTATATTCTTACACAGTTCTGTTTTCACTAAGTCCATCACCAACCTCTCTGAGCTGCTCAGACCACACAGGGCTCAGAAGTGATCACTCAAAGGGCAACAGGAGCTATAGAGAAATGGCAAAAGTGCTTTTTACTTCTCACATTCTGGAGAGAGGTATCCTTTCCATTCTATAGAGAGTGTATATGAGGTAGAAAGCCCATGTTAAGTTTTGCTCCAAAAACTCAGCCTCGGAGCCACTCGAGGTGTTCTGCTTCCAGCGAGTCGCTAATTCCACTGGGAGGTTTAATCTGTCACACAGATAACCATTTCTGCAGCCAGGCAACGGATCGGTGTTCAGCCAAAGGTTTCCACACGGAACGTGACACCAAATCTCTGGGATGCTAAATTTCTCCACATCTCCCCCGCTGCCCTTTGGTCAAGACAACTTCTCGGCATTACACACGAAGCAGTGATAAAGTCTGTACAAACCCACTATAGAATTCAAGCAGAGGTCATCAAAAGTGTTTTAATGATTAAACCATGTCAAACATTAACAACATAGGTATACTCAGATGAGCCAAGAGTTTATTTCTAGCACATTTAGACAGCCTATTTTGAACAGTATAGCTGCTGTACTGAGCTATGTAAAGACTCTGCAAACCAGTACCTAGAAATGAAGACACACACACACGAGCTTTGATAATGTAAACATGACAGACACTGTCTCCTTCAAAACAAGGACTGAAAACCCACAAGGCTAGCAGGAAAACCTATTAATTCCCTAAGAGATGTGCAAAAAATTTTAAAAAGGTTTAATTAAAAAAAAAAAAAAGAAAATTGAAACAAGTTAAAACTGGCATTTATATAAATATCAAAAATAGCTAAACTTGAGCAATAACCAACTGAACATCTTGCACAATTTCATTTTTCAGAGCTTAGTGAACAAGATATTCCTAAGCCAGGCTCCACCACAGCAGATACCAGAGTAACATCCCAGCAACAGATACATCGGCGCTGCAGCTGGCTCCTCATATATGCAAGGCAAGATTCTACACAAGCAACTTTAAGAAGCCCTCTAAACAAATCCTCAGATAACAAGCCAAGACATTACTGGTGACATACACGACTCATGCTACAGAAACAGACATCTCCAGCACGTTTCAGTAACACTTAAAAAACATTACGTATGACTGAGACCATTTAATTTCACTTGTTTGGGAAAAGACATTTGTTAGGCACGTTTTAAAAATGAACATATGCTACATGAAGACCAACACAGATACCAACTCAAATACAGACGATTCCATCAGAAAAGCATCCTTCTGTCTTCATTTTTAAATACTCTTCTGGATATGTTACAGATTTATATGGTAGCTCTTAAAAGTGTGGATATGGCTATAGTAACAACACTTGAAATTCTGCCAGTTTCCATATTAAAAACCCACTCTTCATTTAGCATTGAAGGATTCCCAGAAATAAGAAAGAGAAAATAAAATGGGTCCACCCTGTATATACCCTAAACCTTAGAGACAAATATTTAAGTCTTACTGGACTGCGTAAGCGCCAATTAATTTTACAGTAGTGACATACTTCAAATAAAAAAATAAGATCTATTAAAAAGGTAAAATAACTTTTCCATCTGGTTTGTGACTGTTTAGTCAGTTAAAGCCAAATATACAAAACTAAATGCACCATTTCTAATTTCACTGTATCACGTAAGGGATACTGAACGCTGTGTATCACATACAGACCAGTAAAATGATAATGGATTCTTCTACATGACTTTTTAATAAAAAGTCAGTCAACTGAAAAGTTGAAACATACCCTAATTTTTAAACCAGTAATAAGCTTTGGGCCCTGCTTTTTAATTTAAGGCATGTGTGTTCAACTACCGAAACCAGCATCACACAAATTACCTCTACAATCACATGCATGATCTACAGTAAAAAAAATGGAGTTTAGATTACAGTGTTTTCAAATTGTGAATCATAATTCAGCACCTATTGTATTGACTAGTAAGGCAACAGCAGTGTCGTATACTACAATAATACTCCCTTCCACAGTCTATAGCGGGGTCAGTGACAGCCCAGAATTATTTTTAAACTTCAACCTACTTTTATGTTCTGTATACAGTTTCTAGGGTGTTTGCACTGGTTAAGTCCTACATAAGTCACACTATTCTAGGCAGGAATAGTTACAGTAGCCATTAGAGTATTAGTGCACAACTCTTATTGTGCTTTTACAATCAGATGATTTTGTTGTTGGGGTTACCAAAATGGTTTTTCAGTTTGGTCTTCAATCCTTCCTTTGTTTTCTTTGTTTCACATTGTTCTCAAGGGAAGAAAAGCTGTTTGTGTACCCGTTCACAGTGGCTGCAGAGCCATTCTGATACTCTTTCCTCCTCGAGGATGCCTTCTTGTTGTAAGTCTAGAATATATGGAAAGACACGTGGTTTTGCTTAAATAGATTTAAGACAGTTTTCTCACAGCAATTCAAGAAGCATAAAAGAAAACTTGCATCCATCATACTGAAGACCTTGTGCTGGCAGCAGAGTCTAACAAGCTAACACTTTTAGTCTGTGAGGCCATATTGTGTGTTTCATTCATCACAAGCAGAGAATTAGTTCACTGGCAAAGAACAAGGACTGCCGTACGCTGGTTGCACTGGTAGTACTATGTTAACAGTAAATTAGAAGCAGGAAAGCAATTTTATGAGCAGACCATGGCACAAGAATATACTCAAAATGACAAGGAAGGAGGGAGGTTTGATGCACTGCAGGTGACTGTCTCCAACAGTGCCAGAACAAGAAATGGGTAAACAAGGACAGCAAGGGAAGTTTCAGAGACAGAAATATGAAACAAGTTTGCTGCAGCGGACTTGCAAGGCAAGAAAGAAGTGAAAACTAACAGCTTTCAGGAGGCTCAGGGCACAAAAAATTACTGATAGTGAAAAAATACACGACTTAATTTTCGTCAAAGGGGTTCAATTGCCTGATGAGAGTGCATTTCCAGAACGTGCATGTGAAGGACAATTAAAATATGAGTAACACCGATGAAGAAAATAGATTAATATTTGTAATATGTGATCATCATAATTAGCATGTTCATAGCCAGGAAGTCATATGGACTGTGGAACTGATTTTAAGAAATACCAAAGACCAAAAAGGTGAAGCCTACTATGTTTTCTGCTGCTGCAGTCACTCTCACCAGACCTGAAATGTTCAGCTCTTTAAAGAGACATTTAAAACAGGTAACAGAGTTTGTCCGGGGTCAGTAGATTGCATGGGAGTATATTTCCTGAAGATGGGTTCATCTTGCCCAGAGCCTGATTATGACCTACCCTGAACAACATAAAGATTGTGTCTAGATCTGTTCAGACATGAAACAAATGTCACAGAAACACAATTCAAAATGCTAATTTTCCATATGGAAATACATCACAATGCTTATAAAGGTGAACCCAAACTGGATTTTTGTATGCTGATAGTTTCAGAAGTTTCACAGGAAATAAACTAAGCATTTACCCTTGTAAAAAAGTAAGGAACCATTCCTTTGTCTGCTTCAGAGGTTCACAGCTGCTGTTTTATTTCAGAATGAAAACCTGTTTCCTAAATTAAGCTCCTCCTCTCCCTTACCTGCAGTTAACACTACATTAGCAAAATGTGTTTCTGTGATACCCTGCTTCTTGAGATTTCTCATAGTTCTGCATTTTGTAGCCAGCACACCCAAAGCTTTCAAATTCGTGGGTAGACCAGAAAAATGCATATACATTGCTGGAAGAAAAATGGCACTTGGAGGAGATCATTCTATAAAATGGCCTTCCAATGATAAAAATCCAGCAGAAAGCTACAAAGAATCTATGAATATTACTTTTACCTGAATGTAGAAATTTGTGAAGAGGATAATCAAAGAAATCATATAAAAAATCTGGAAATACAGCCACCCCTGAGGAAATGCACATGGCCAAACAACACCACAGCTGGTCTGGAAGATTGTCAGGACAAACTGAATCTGGGAAAGAAAAAACAAAACACACACACACAAAAAAAAAAACAACAAAAGAAAACAGAGCATATTAGTGCAAGAAGGGAAAAAGTCATTACTTACCAAAATCTAATTAGGTATTTCCAAAACAAGCCCAAAAAAGAAAGTTTGATTAATTTATGTTTTAGTAAAACAGAGAAGAAAGTAAACATGATTTAGGAAGACTTTCAGGTTGTGATATTCTATTGTTTAAGTGTTTTTATTTAATATTTTTCCATGTTTGAACATTAGTGTAACCTATATAGAACCAGTTTATAAGTATCCTAAGTAAAAAGACCACCACCTCCAGAGGGAGTGCTCACCAGGGTTTGACTGCCAGCCTAACACAGCAGGCTAAAGATCCAGGGTCACCCCTTTCACAGGCTGAGACTACCCTATATGTGGCTCCAGTGAAAGAATTTTAGGTCAAAAACTGCACATACAAAAAAAGCACAGAAGCTGAGGGAGTGGGGACATGGAAGAGGCCAGAGCTTCATTACATCTGTTTACAACTATCTTTGGTTTTCTCTTTCGGAAAAAGAAGCAAACAGTTTGGGCTCCTGTGCTGCAAAAGCCTTTAGGCAAAAAATTCATCCTTACATGAAGGCTACCAGATTAGGGAATGTTTATTTTAAAAGAGAAAGACAGCTCTGTTCTGCTGTTTTGCTGGCCTAATAGTTATGCATGCAGAGCAGGCAGGGAAGTGGAAGTGCTGTGACAATAGCCAGGGGTACAGCTACACCGCAGAGACACTTGCACTCTGCAGCACTCAGACAGCATGGATGGAGAACAGGGCCTAAATTTGGAAGGGAGACAAAACAAAACAACCCTCTAAAGCTAAACCACATAGAACAATCCTGCTTTGCCATCCTCCTGGAAGAAACAGTGCTAAGATAAAAGATTTTGAGAATCAAACTCTGAATCGTTGATAATCACCAGCAAATGTTACTAAAGCTGATGAGAGGTCATGCTAAGTGGGGAGAAAAAGAATAAGTACTAATGATAATATAAAAAAAACTCTTGGTTTTGTTTTTCCCATCTATAAAATGAGGAGAACAAAATGCCCACGAGCATTTCCTTGTGTGGCTCTGAGATGTTATACACATTAAAACATGTAGCATCACTGCAGCATGTGCCTCACTGTTTCATTTCAGAGCTCTTTTTACCCTCAGTTCACAGCATTCAGGCTTCATCATTGTACACCTAGGAAGCAATATGAATGGATGCAGTGGGCTCAATGCAGAATCACAAGTGAAAAAAAATCCACCCATTTACAGTGCGGAAGGAGAACAGAAATATTGAACGGTTTTTAATAAACCACTTGCAACTGCATGCAAAAGGGGAACAGAAAATCCATTGTCCTGCAGGACTAGAATGAAGGGCCTTGTTAGTTGCAGACCATGTTGCACTCTGCTTCTGCTCTGCCCCCTCAGCATCAGCCTGAGCAACAAGCACCCTGAGGGGCACACTGTCTACACAGGCTCCTCCTCTCTAGCTCCCAAGTCTCTGAAAACCCAGTACTGTGATTCCCAAAAACCTCTTTCCACACAGTTTGGGGGAGGAAGAGAAAGATCCTACTAAGCTGCTTAGCACTGATTTGTGTATGCCATCAGCTCCTACCTCCCTTTTGCTCTGACAACAGTACAAACAGAGAGGATTAGCTGGATTGCTAAGTGATTTGTGTGCACAAAGATGTAAAAGGTATTCCATTTCATTTCCCCTTTTCTACCCATACCAAAGTTTTCTGTCGGTAAAGGCAAAAAGATCCCATTGAGAATACAAGAACCTGCTGAAGCACTACAAGAGCTCATCACTCACCAGCTGCCCCTGAGTGATGTACTTCTTCCACCACAGATAAGGACGCATCGCTGGAACAGCTGACAATCCATAGTAGGAGTACATGAGGACATGGATAAAGCTGTTCAGTGTGGCACCAAAATAAGCTGAAACAGCAAAGGAGAAAGAAAGTACACTGAATTACCAGGAAAATGCTGTTTCATGGAACCAAAAGTTCAAAATGTTACTGTTTAAAATATGATTTCTCCTCAAACAAAGGCAAACAACTCCACTCCCCTGAAACTTTCTGTGTTGACTCAACCGAGTGTTTGAGATGCTTTGCAACTCTGTTCTCTATACCAGCCTTCTGATTTTGTTTGCTCTGTTTATTATTTTTCTACACTCCATCTTTTCAATAGGAAGCTGATAAAACTGAATCATGTAAACATGCCCAACAATCCATAGCTTCTCCAATCTAATTTTAGGCCAGTTTCCCTTTCGGGGAGGGAGCCTATTTTGTCATTTATAAGCAAAAGCAACAAGTATCTTCTGAATGTGAAAGCTAACCATTCCCTTTGTCCTTGTTTACAGCACCTTTAGTCATCAAATACATTTCAGTTTTAGCTTAGCACCAAACTGTGTGGTACTAGATGACCAAGCACAACACAGAGATTGGTAAGGAAGAAGAAAAACACATCACCAGAAATAGCACAGAAGTATTTTCAAGACCACAAAAACTCAAGATAGACTCTAAGTACTTGCACTTTTGACTGTTCTATAAACAGAGATTGACTTATTTAGAGGAAAATGTGGTACTGGATGCACGCTTCCCATAAGTTCAACATTACTCACTGTTGTACTGACAACAGAAAACAAATACGAGTTTCTATGTTGTTTGGCTAGGAAGCAGATTCCTGAACAATCCAGCTACTTGGTTGCACTGCTGTTAGTTCACAATGAAAAGGTTTCTCTTGGATGAACATTCAAGAAAGCCAGAATCTATAAGCTGCATATCTGAACCACAACTAAACCATGCTAATACACTTAGTAAATTAGATGCCAGCTAAAAACAAAGGAAATTAAAGAACCTGGCAAGGTTGCCACAGGTTAGAAAGATTTAGACAAAAGAGACATGGAAACCTTTCACTTAAGATGCATTCAGTCAAGTTCATTAGTGCTCAGGGGACAGCATTTTAATTGAAATCATTTGTTGTCGTTACAAGTATAATGAGATTAATTTAAGAAAGTAACATCTCAAGTGAACTTTACGGATTTAAGGAGAAGAGTCACTATCAGACGTCTTGCAGCCACAAGAAACTTCTGGCTCTTACTTGGAAAAAAGTACTGTTTAATTTGAGGGTCTCCAAAAAATGAGAGAAAGGAAGGCTGACAGGTGCCAGACCTGGACTGCTGCAGTAGACAAAGGTCATACTGACAAGCAAAATCTCCAAGCTATATAGTCATGTATTTTCCAGACTCTTTGCAGGCATCTTAATATTTACAAGAACTAGTCACAATTCAGCAAAGTTGCTTAATGTCAGAAACAACATATCCTGCTGCTGAAGATACCAGAAATGTTTGATATGACCAAACAAAACCCAAAACAAGGCCTCTGATGCAAGCATACACCACCATAACCCAGTACTTACAGTGACCACAAGGCACCCAGTTCATAACAAACCACCAAATATTCAGCATCGTTGCATGGTGATAGACATGCAGGACAGTGATCTGATGATTATTTTTCCGCACAATGAAAAAGAAGGTATCCATGAACTCAATGAGTTTGGAGAAATAGTACCACCAGAGGACACGTATGATCTTAAAAGGAGGAAACAAGTTTTAGAAGTATTGCATATTGTGACCAGAAAATATTTAGCAAACTATGGCAAAAATGTGCTGCAAAAATGCCTGTAAAGGTGATGACTGAGAAGAAATAATCACCACATCTTCCCTCAGATAGAGAACAGATACACAGTGGCCAGATACGGGCTGAAGACCAACTGTTTTTTGAGCTGGGAACATATATGAAGGTATACATATAATTTATTCACTCAGTTTGTAAATATCAATGAATATACTGTTGATTAATTCTTATGTTTGAATATGCATCATCGTCCATATTGTGGAAGGAGAAAAAAACATACAGTTTGATCAAAAACTGCATAACCATTACCATTCTGCTTTCTACTTGCATTCAAGGAGATGATCTGAAATGCAATTGGCTTGAAGTCTTGATTACATTACCTTCATATCAGCTTCACCTCCACTGTGTGTATCCTGACAGTAGAAATTGTATCCTCCTTCCCATACTCCTGTCACCAACTGGGGAGAGAAAAGAACGAAGTGTCACTCGGTGCCAACATGGGGGCTGGCAGTGAGCACATACCCTGTCAGCTTTGGGAGACACTGGTGACAAGACATCTGTGAACACCTCACTGTGACACTAGGCTGGGCCCCAGTTCCAAGCACCAACTGAATCGTAATGGAGGGTGAATTAACAGAAATTCTTTCAATTGCAGCATACCAGAATACAAACAGGAGATAGCACTTCAGCTCATCCCACATAGCATGTGTTTGGTATAGACATCCGAGGCAGATCTTCCCTTCAGCTGACGATCTCATTGTTGGGGAAAGGGAGCAACCAAAGATTACAGATTGTCATTTATAATACCAAAGATTACAAAATACAAACACAGGGATCTGACTACAATTTCTTTCAACTGTGTAACACAGCAAACCTTTCAGCTTGGCTATCCTTAACAACTGACATTTTACCATATTTTGATTCTTCAGGATCTTTTAAAATAAATCCCTAATCCCAAGCACATTACCAACTTCACCATAGAAGTGATTTCCTCCGCAGTATCTGCCCTTGCCTGCCTGCCTTCCTGACATATGAAATAATACTGCCAATATGACAAAATTACATAGAACAGTAATGAGAGGGTGACGAGCAGTCCTGTGCCTGGGGCTGGCTGAAGCCACGGTGGTATCCAGATCCAGCTGCCCTCATCCCATTTTTCTCCCACAGCTGGCAGACCATGCTGCTGTCCCTGAGCTCTGCATATGAGGGCTCATGGGGAGCAAGCAGACTGCAAAGGGAGAAGCAGGCTCTGAAGGGGGAGATGGACGAGCACCCAGAAGGGGAGACTTTGACGGTAGCAGGTTTGAGGACACAAAATGAGAACAAGTGTCTTGGCTCATGCCATGGTCAGAAGGCAGCTTGCTATTTAAGCTATTTATTTTTAAAACCAAGGAGGATGTCCCAGTGGTTCTGGCCTCTGACTTTTAAGAGGTTGCCATCGATGCTTCTATTAAAGTTATACTTATGACAGAAGAGCTTGCTTGATGTTTACGAAGACATTTTTTCCTCTTGGAAATAGCATTAGTAGAGGAGTAACAAATTTAGACTACTTACAAGAATGGGAAGGCAGCAGAAAAAAAATCTTTTAGAAGCAGGGACAGACATCCTGCATAAGTGGCTTGTCCATTCTTGGTCTTATCTACACTCATGGAGAATTTAAAAAAAAAAAGGCTTTGTAAGGCCACAGTTAAAAACTCATTGTACCAGAAATCATTTAAAATAATTAGTTGATTAAAAGGCTACAATAACTGGTGCTATTAAATCCTGCCCAGAACTGTGAGCAGGAAATTAATTCTGAAAGGCACAATAAAGATTATCATTTAAATGACCTTTTCCTAACGTTATTTCTTTCATGGCTCATTTTCTCCCTAAATTACCTTTAAAAATACCCAATCAGTCTAGGTTGTTATTTTAGACCTCCTGAGATAGAATCAAGGCCACTATTTAGTGGGGAAAAAAAAAAGACATCCAGTTAAACCATAACATAAACACCTGCAATTACCTCATGTAATGGAGAAAAATCAATACTACCACACCACAGTGACAGCAAGGCAGTCTTGTGCATCAGCAGCAGACCCAAGCAATTTCTCTATCCAAGCAACAGAGAGCACTCATCCAGGTGCCAGCTACCTCTCTGGACAAGCCTTACACCGAGCTGCTCTGATGGTATTGAGGGAAAGCCTGTAAGGCTTCTTGGATGCCTGCTAGTCCATCTGACAGACAACACTGTGCTGTAATACTGCTGCTAAGAGCTTACAGATGTTTTCATACAGTTTTCACAGTTCAAAGCAGGGTAAGAAATAGAGGAGTAATCACAATGTTTGCACTCTGCTTATTCCAAACAGTGAGGGTCAGCTTCCATCTCCAACTCTTCATTAATTCCTTCAGAGCAAAGGTTAGCTCACATCCAGGGGGCTTTCCCTACACGGATACAGGTTCACTATCTAAAGCTTGACAGAAGGTGTCTGGATTGATTCTACTCTTTAAGGAATAATGGCATCAGTGTGGATCTAGGTAGCTTCAGTCAAACTCAAGTATTGCCTTGTTTCCAGGAGAGCATACTGTAATAGTAGTAGTGTTATCTCACAGCCATAATGCTTTAAATGATGCAAGCAAAGCAACATGTGTAGGAAACAGTAGTATCTTTTAACATAGAAATAGTATAGTTACAAAAACAAACTTAAGCCTTCCTTTCCAAAAGAAACTAAAATAAGCTGCTGTGAGCTGATACTACTGCCCATTAACATGGCTTTGAGTAACATACGGCACCCACAGGTAATGGTTTTCCAGAGGGATCCAGAACTCAAGGAGAGCACTGTGTTGGAGGACAACTTCACTCACTAGCTCTGAGAAAAAAAGCGATGTGGGTGAAGGCAGAAGTGCCTCTATGGCTTCAGCTCCCCTGGCAGCTTCCCCAGAGGAAGCAGTGTGAGGGCAGTACTGGTGTTCTTCACTGCTTTCAAGTTTGGGATTTAAATAACACGTCTGTTAATGACTTCTTCTGATTATAAAACAGATGTTTTAACAGCTCTTTGGGTAATTAACACTATCAGAGTCCACGTGGACTCTTTCAATGAACAGACATTGTGTAGTTACATAGAATAAAAAACCCATTATTTCCCTTTCATGAGCATGCCCTCTTCCTATAGTATTAGCATGATGATGCTGTGCTCCTCTGCCCTGACAGGGCTGTTGTGAGGAACCTTTCCCACTCCCCTGCTTTGCCTCTTAAATTATGTGGGACAAGCAGCCCACCACTCTCTTTTGATAGTACGAGAACACACCCGAGCTTTGTCCAGTTATTAAATGCTTGAATAAGTAATTTACAATTATTATGTACATAAAATACTAAACAGAAACTCCAAATAAGAAGTATAAGATTTTTAGTAATTTTAAAATAAGGTTATACCAAGACCAAGTGAGGCAAGAACACAGGAGCTGGAATTATGGCAATCCCACACTTTTTTTTTTTTTTTTCCCATGTTACTGTATACAAACACTCAGACAAAAAGGTCAGAAAACCAACTAGGTCATCTTTCTCATCCTGGTTGGCAGCATGCCTCACTTTAATGTCATGCTTTGGTCACACAACACTGAGCTGTGATGCTATGATTCACAAGCTGAGCCATGACAGTTATAACTCAGAAGAAACTCCCAGCCAGGTGTTTAATAGCAAGCTATTAGAACAGCTTGTTTTCAGACCGGATACTTAAGTTGGTATGCAGTGTTCTATGACTTTTCTCAAACTAAGTCAGATAAAAGTTTAATTCAGTTGAAATTCAATGTGATGAGGAAGGTGTAATACCTCCTTATTATCTTTATTTCATCATTTTAGCAGGAAAAAGAACATGTGTCATGAAGTGTGACTGATGATCACTCAAACTTTGCAGCTAAATTTCAGTGACAGACATGGTCTGAGTGAGGCTGCTGCTGTCTTTGCATTGACATGCATATTATGGAGGCACTCACTACAGCCAACAAATGTACCTGAAGTACTGGAACCTGACTTTTTCCCTATCAACTGGTCTTTTAGCTCTCATTCTGCAAACAGCAAGCAGTGTAGTGTTACGTCAGCAAGGCTATCTGCTTGCAACATTTTAAGAGATCAGTCCTTGCTGCAGATCACTGCTTGCCCCCAAGTCAGGGAATCACAGAGGCTGGAAGGGACCTCTGGAGATGTTCTAGTTCAATCCTCTGCTAAAGCAGGTTCCCTATAGTAAGCTGTACAGGAAAGCATCTGGGTGGGTTTTTATTATTTCCAGAGGAAAAGATTTTCTGGGCAGTCTGCTCCAGTGCTTTGTCACCATCACTATAAAGAAATTTTTTGTCATGTTTATATGGAACTTCCTATGCTTCAGTTTGTGTCTCTTGCCCCTCACCCTGTTGCTGGGCACCACTGAAAAGAGCCTGGCCACATCCACTTGACTCCCATCCTTTAGATAAGCACTGACAGGATCCTTTCTCAGTCTTCTCCAGCCTGAACAGTCCTGTGTCTCTCAGCCTTTTCTTGTGAGGGAGATGCTCCAGGCTCCTCATCACTTTTGTACACCTACAGTCCAACACATTGTTGCTGCATCAGCAGAAAAGCAACATGGAATGCCCACAGTAAAGGTCATCCAGTGGTCTCCTAAGAGAACATATGCTACAAAGGAGCAAACTCACTTAGAAGATGATCTCAAAAGCATTTTGCTGTAACTGTCATCATGAGTTTGTCTGAGTTGACATAACACTGTAGGTTTGTGTATTTCTATTTATAAGGAGAATGTATATTTATAGTGATGCCAACAAACATTCACATAACGTTACACTGAGAGCAATACTCAGAATGATGGTGTTTTTCTTTATAGAAAGCATAAAACTTAATACCCACTGTGTTTTAATTGTGAAGAATAAGACAATATAAAAGCTATTCAGGTGGTCTTAAGTACAAGGAACTTCAACATAGCCTTTTCTTAGTAACCTACTCACTATTTGCAAGGGAAGTCTTTCAAAGGCCTATAATCAACAGTTCAGATCTTTTCTATTGTTTAAATGTATACGGTAGTTTTCATTTGTAAACCATGAGCATTATTTCAAGTATTCAAGAAAAGAAGATTGGCTATTCTGAGAATTTTATCCATACTTAGTACAACTGAAGAAAAGCTGATAATTGTCAATATGAAGACAGGAAATTAAAATAATATGAATTACTGTATAATTATAAATAACCTCTGCATAAGCTAACAATGCAAATACTGTTGTTGAAGTCCATAGCAACACTATGTGTTAACATATCAATGGACAAATTCTGTATGTGCTCCTCACACACTTACATTTAGAGTATCCTAAAAGGAAGATTAGAAGCATAAGCAAATGGAATACAAATTGTTCTAAGTACCTACTGAATCCCACACTGCTCACCCTGATGAATTAAGTATCAAAATTGTCAATAATCCAAATCAATACATTAATTTTGACTAAACTCTTCACTATACAAGAGGAATTGCCTTTCAGTTTAAGTCGCTTTCCAACTAAATTCATCTCTTACAAGACTATAAACTATAAACTTTTAAGAATTATAGCTTTCATTTATTTCTAAGCAAATGTCCCCCTCCTCTTCTCAAGGAAAGCAGTAGTTTCAGTTCTTGTCTGTAATCCCATCTTGAAATTGAAATAACTCTGGTTAAAAGCAAGCCACAACATTCTGTACATTAAAGCCACATGCTGCATCATTTACTGACCACATTCTTATTTAAACTGCCATAGTTTTCCATTTTCACGTTAATCAAAGGCATGCAATTCCAATTACAAGCAGTTAAATTGCACTATGGAAGCAGAAATCTTCATAGTGCCTAAATCTTTGTTTTGTTAAGAAACAAAAGAAGTCCACAGGAAGTCCAGTGCAGTTTGAAATCTATTTCTACGTTCAGATTTTAACATTCAAAAACAGATGAATAACAACTGTCTAGATGCAACTGTTTCAGCAAAAATAAGAGGACGTGAGAAGCTACTCCAAGCTAACACAAACAGATGACAAGAGTGTGATTAAGCACATTTAGATAAAACACATTTTGCACTCCAAAACAAGATAAAGTTTTGCTACGAAGTATGTTGTACAATCTATCAGAGCAAACAAGTTAAGCCCATCTTCTAGGCAACAGGAGTATTCTCTGAGAAGCGACATCAATGAATGGTGCAACATTTTTTGCTGATACTTCCCCATGTTTAGGAGGACTATCTTCACAGATTAATTTCAACATAAGCCAATGTAATTAAAGCAGACACTGCAAAATAACCCCAACCTAAATTCTTTCTCCTACCTCATAAAACATATACAGAGAAAGCAGCGTGAGTCCAAGGTTGTAGATCACTAGAATACCCCTGCATGAGAATGGTTGTTTGTTCCGCATGTACTTTGGTCCTAGCCATACAATTAGTAAGTACAAGACTGAGAAGATAAAAGTAGGCGTATAATTCTCCAGAAGAAGCCATCCTTTTACTCTGGGGTCTGAAAAAAACAAACGAACAAAATTACAAACACTTAGATTTTCGTAAAGGAAAGAATTCAATGCACCCGGAAAAATCTTTACTCAAGAATGATTCTAGCATCAGAATTAACCAGAGAAGGACGAAGAAAGAACAGCAAGCCTTTTTATCAAGTCTTCTTATGCAAGTCTTTTTATGTTACTAATTACAACCAACTCCAGAAGCAAGATTTTAGTTATACAGTTGTTAAAGAAAATAGAAATCTTCATAAGGCAAAGATATTTCTAAACTATTATCTAATTATTATGAGTGAAATACTAACTACTGCTCAAAAGCTTTATCCATCCTGAACACCAAAGATGAGTTCAAATTATAAAGCAAAACTTCAGCAATCTTCTCTCCCTTGTTCTCTCAAAGAAACCTTCCCCAGCAGAACAATTTATATTCCCTCATAGAGTCAGCGAAGCTAGGAGTGAAGTGTTTAATAGCAAGCTATTAGAACAGCTTGTTTTCAGACCAGATACTTAGGTTGGTATGCAGTGTTCTATGACTTTTCTCAAGTCCTGAGGTTCTCAGTGGATGGTTCTGATGGCTTTTTGTAGTCTGCACTGTATCAATCTTAGCCTAATTAGATTAACAAATGTGCTACTGGTGATACTTAAATTTTGCAGTCCTTATGTTAGCAGTGAAACATGAAATAGTCACTCCTGTTTGACTAACAAGACCAGCTGGCAAAATATTGAACTCCTCAGAAAAAGCACATTAACTGCTCACAATGAGCATTTCAGAGAAATGCCTGAGACAAGTGTGTCACACCTTTTTCCACAGTCACTGCTGAACTACAGCACTGTGGTCCCTACCCAGTAGCAGCCTGGCCTTTAACTACCTTCACCTGAGCCCTGTCTACAGGACTGAAGCCATGCTTGCCAAACCATAAACCAGCAATATCTTCACTGTAAAGGAATCAAATGCAGCACCTGAATCCAAGAAATAAGGCCTTAAAATGTAGGTTGGGAAATGGCTAAAAAAGCCTAGGAATTGTTCAGATTTGCTGACTTTATTTCCTAAATATGGCAAATATAGGCTACGTGCAGTATGTCATATCACAACATCCTGACTGATCTGAGCAAGTTGACCATGAAGGTGAGCACAATCAGGGCATCAAGCAACTCAAGAGCAAGCAGAAAGCACTCTGAAAGATCAGAAGCCTGTTGCAGAGCAGAGCAGGAACTGCCCAATGGACCCTGTCCTGCAAGGCAACAGCAGGAGCTTCACTTGGATAGAGAAAGAGGGTAGGCTACAAGATGAAATATGCTACTGGAACAGGAAGAAGCACTGAGCAACACCACATGGGTTAACTATGCACAGCTACAGGATCACACGAGGCCTGGATGAAAGCCCTCACACAAGGACACTGCTCTGGTGCTACTGCCTCTCTCTACATGCTGAGCAGGATTCCTGCTCTCTAGTCGTGAACTTTTTCCCAGTGAAAAACCTACCAAAATCACTGTTCCTTTAAAAAGAATGATTTTGAGGAAGCAATGCATTCTACAAAATACCTTTTTTTTTTTTTTTAATTTATTTCAGTGAAAACTAAATAAGCAGCTCCAATGATGAGGGTAAGAGTATTTTTATTTCATCAAATTTAAATTCCAATAAGACTTTTTTTTTTTTTTTTCCAATACAACCTATTAACTTCTAAGATAAAACCTGCAAAGACTTGAGTGAGTTAAGTAGGTCACTGAGGTTAACACTGGCATGTAACTGCTAGTAAAGAAAACAGCATGTCTGACAGCTGAAAAATTATCAGGTCTCCAGGTCAGAAGAGAACAAGTACTAAGACATTTTTGATTTCTTATAGAATCACACACTACATTGTTGTACATACTAAGAAAACTGTTCACTTTTCAAAGTCAGGATGCTAGAAATGATCCTCCTTATGCTCCCATGTATGTTCTTTTGAATTAGTTATACTGTTTTATTTTCTGGAAAAGCCTACCTCTGGGTCCAAGCCAAACATCCAGGTAGCTATTGATTGTTTTATCCAGACGTTCCATTCTACAATCTGGTGAAATGGAAGAATGAAGAGAAAGTTAGTTATTTTTTATTGCACAGAAACGGTTTAATTATCTGAACATCAACTGCTCAGGTTAACAAAGAAAATACTAATATACAAAAATTGCAGACAGATGCTGGTCATTATTAGCAAGTATCAAGTACAGAAAACATATTCTAGTGTCAGAGAGCCACAGTTGTAAAGACCAGTATTTAATAACAGATACAGGAACAGAGTTTTAAAACAGTAAGTTCAGATTAACCTGAAGTTCCTTCTAGTGCACTTTTTAAGAGTTATAAACATAGGATGACAATATGCAACATCGCTTGACAAGGAGGCAGAGGGTTCGACCTTAAAAACATTGAGATCCCCAAATAAATACTATCCCAAAAAAATGAAGCTATTTTAACAAGGAGATCCAAATAGTTGGCAATGCTAGCCAGGGAGGAGGAAAGGAAGGAAAAATGTGAAAACTGGCTCTCTATTACTTTGTGAATAGATGACTGATTGCAGCTGTGATTAATAGCCCATAAAACTAACAGATGAACAACTATGGAATAACAGAGTTGCACAGGCAAGGAAGGAAAATACTGCAATTCACAGCATGAAGATCTTCACTTCCACAACTTCCTTACTGGCAGACTATTATGAAGGAACACTCTTCAGATAGAGGAGGGACCCAAAAGGATCTGAAATCCAGCTCCTGACTCCACACAGGAACATGCAAAATTCAAACTCTGCCTGAGGGCACAGTCCAAACACTCCTTGAACTCTGGCAGCTCGGGGCCGTGCCCACTGCCCTGTGCAGCCCGTCCCATGCCCACTGTCCTCTGGTGCCGACCCTGTTCCTGACCCCCAGCTGCCCCTCCCCTGGCACAGCTCCACGCCGTTCCCTCGGGCCCTGTCACTGTCACACAGAGCAGAGCTCAGCGCTGCCCCTCCGCTCCCTGTGAGGAGCTGATGAGGCCCATGAGGTCTCCCCTCAGCTCCTCTGCTCTGGGCTGAGCCAGCCAAGCATCCTCAGTCACTCTTCACACATCTTGTCCTCCAGACCCTCCTCCATCTTTGTAGCCCTCCTTGAGACGCTCACGAAATTCTTATGAGAACAGGAAGAAACGTTCTTTTTGCTTTATATCTATATAAACAATTTCCTCTTTTCTATGCAGAATTCCTTCCAATTTCTTCAAATTATAACACCTATACAAAGCTTTCACTAAAATAATTTTGCCCCTTTTCAGTAGGATAACTTTCACTTCTTGATGTTTCTCTCCCTTTAAGTACCCATATTAACAGCAATTTTTATTACATGGAAATAATGCAAGCAACCCATAAGATGTCAACGTACAGTGAGAACTGAAACCATTATACAGATTTTCAAGTTTGTATATAGCTAACAACAAACAAGGTTATCTTTATTTTTTTTTTCCTAGCTAAGGAAATATTTTACTTATCCTGTTAGAACACTGCCTTTAGGATGTTTCCAATTTACACAAGTTAAGTAAATATTAGGTCAGCTGGGACTAACACCTCAAATTCTCCTTGAGGGCAGCAGAACAGCAAAGCAGGATGCCAAGGAGATGTGGTGTGCAGGGCTGCATGTTTTCAGGGCAGGTGAGGCCTTCACTTTCATTTCAGCTTCTATTTCCCATGAGACAAGGAAAATTAAATGGATGAGAATGTATTTACATCACTTGTTGTTCTGTATAACCTCATATCCTTTCCACAGCATTGTAACCTTGAGGCTCCAGTGCTCCTAGAGGAGCTGTGCCCCAAACCCATCCTTACCAATTGCATGAGAAGAGCTTTCTTAATCTGTGCACACAAAGCCATTTCCAATGTTTTAAATGATAAATACTATAAATACGACATGATGACACAGAAATTTCCCTGAAATTTGGTCACCAAAAAAAATCAAACCAAACTAAGAACTCAATTAAAATAACAGGGAAAGTCAAAAGTCTTTTGAAGTCCAGATTCATGCCAGTTTTATTTCCCCATTCAGAATTTTGAAGGATTCTGGTCCAAATAAGTATCCAATTCACAAGAACATACTTTTTTTTTTTAATTGCTTTACAGCACCAATTATGACACAATTTATGAGTTCTGCTGGCACGTTGGTATCCTAGGAGCACTGACATCTAACTGAGAAGGCTACACTATCAGAAGCATGAGCATTGGGAAGACTTTTAGAAATAAGCACCTGATTTCAGGGAAAAAACAGAAAATCATCCAGGACAAGTTTCTTTCTTTAATCTGTTAGCGATTAACTATCCCCAGAAAAAGTGCCCACTCTGCAGCTGATAATTTATTTTGTTGTTTGAAACCCTCACCTACTCAAGTTTATCAGTTGCTCTTTTGATCCAATAATAATTTAGTTACACATTCATCTGATATGAATAACCCGCTTCTAACTTCAGCTTTCCACTTGGAAGGGGAAGACTTGAGAGGGTAGTCTGATTCAAAAACAAGGGTCTTCTTCACAGTGAGGGTGACAGAGCACTGGCACAGGCTGCACAGAGAGGTGGTGAAGACTCCTCTGGAGACGTTTAAGACCCGCCTGGACGCCTACCTGCGCAACCTGGGCTAGGGAGCTGCTTTGGCAGAGAGGTTGGACTCGACGATCTCTAGAGGTCCCTTCTGACTCCTACAATTCTGTGATTCTGTGATTTGTTACACAAACTGAGCTCAATTCATAACTGAATTGCTATTTGTTCTTTTTTTTTTTTCTTTCTTTTTTTTCTTTTTTTTTTTGATGGACACTGAAAGGAAATTCAGTTATGAAAACAACTCGGAAAGTAGAAACAAATCACACCAAGCTATATATAGCAAAGAAAGAAAGAAAGGAAACTCCATGTTTAGCCGTTCCATAAAACTGTAGGAAGAACTCATTCCCAAAAGGAGGCCTTCAGCAAAGGTCTCACCCGGGAGGGCTGCTGCCCCAGGTAGCTTTTGTTCCACGGTTATTATACAGCATACTGTAAAAGGAAGAATTACTCCTGGTGTCTATTTCCAGAATTTGCAGGAAAAAAAAAAAGAAACTGTTTCAAAAGGAACTCATTTGTATAATACAAAAACAGAGTGAAACAATCTGCTTTTGTTCCAGAGGGGGGTCATGTGAAAATGCATCAAGTCTGCTGCCAATAACTGCACAACATTAAACACTGCTTCAACTGCAGCAACTACAAGGGTTCTTTTTTAATTAGAATAGTTTCCCAATTCAGAGGTACATCAACTTCCAGAAAAATTAAACCAGTTGCTATTTGAAACACTGTAAGCAGCATGTTTCCTAATACTGAAAATAAACAAATCCTGCATCTCACCACATACCTGAACAGATAACTACAGTGCTCCTGACTCCTAGGAGTCATATCCCACAGCAATGCACCAACTGGCACCCGAAGTGAAAAGAAAATTACCCAATTATGTCACACTGTGCTTTCTAAAAACAGGTACTTTCGTATACATCATTTTTCCCTTCCAATCCCTGACGTTCTGTGTTTCTGTGATTCTCTAACTTGCCTTTCTACTGTGGACAGGAAGTGGATCATCTTCTCTGCTATCATATTTTATCAGCGCAGTAGAACCCCAGAACACCAGGGTAGGCTGGATCAGAATCTAGGAGTGCTCATGTTCATGGCCTACAACAGACTGTACTCCTTAAGGTCCAAATATTTAACCTAGGAAAACAAGGATCTGGTGTTTTAAGCAAAATAAAATAAAAAGAACTGATTTTTACAGATGCTGGAGTCTTCCATATAGGCACATGGAACATTTCTCAGAATTTACGGGTATTCCCATTAAAGGACAGAAACCAGACATCCAGCACACTCTGAAAAATGCATTGTATTTTAATTGCTCTCTTAGTACACACAAAAATCACTCCCAAATAAGCCTCATCAAGGTCAAGAATGATTCTCATAAATGAAGAATCCTAATTACTTGAGTTTATCAATTACGTTCAGCAGAATTAAACCAGATCTTACTTTCTCTTTCCCTATCATTTTTAGAACGATAAGTGAGCAGAGTTTGGAAATCCATCAAAAAAGCCATTAAGGCTTCCAGCAAAAAGAAGTCTGTAATGTGTCCAGATCCAATTCTGCTAATGTTACTGTGAAATTCTTTACAAGTATTAAGATATGCTAATGCCAGATATAAAATTGCCAGATGTCTGATCAGAACTCAGAAGAACTTGGGTATCTACCCACTCACAGGTGATCAGTACATTAGAAGTCTTAGTTCAGGGCACTGTGAAGATGAAGGCCATGAGGTATCACTTCGTATTATGCCACAAAACACAGAAGGAACCAAAACTGCTAACAAGCTGGGAGAGATGGAAGGACAAAGGTCTTGTCAGATGATGGAAGAAACTCAGTCCCAGTGAAAACATGAACACCTTTCCATTCCCAGAAGAAAGAAAGGAAAAAAGCAACATATAGACTGCTAATTTGTCCGTACTAGGAAGAGATGTGTCACTATTCCAGGTTATTATTTCAAAGTACCTAATAACTGTTTCCTTGGCTAATATTCAAACTCTTCTATGACTTGCACACTATAAGCAGAGAGACACAGTATTGCTAGGCTGTAAAGTACCCATTACAGATTGTATGTTACAAGAACACTTGGTAAAGCAATAACAAATCCAGACAACCACTGATTTCTGAAAATGAGATAAAGCTAGCAGGCAGGCAAGGGGCTGTGGCCTTGGCTGCTGCAGCTACTTGCACAGCATCACCTGCCCTAGCTGAGGCAAGCTGCATTAAGCACTAACAGACCCAGGACGAGCACACTGAAGAAAAGGTTCTATGTGGAGAAAGGTATAAACAGACATAACAAAAACCCCTATTTTTTTTCAGAGGTTGGTTATTTTCAGCTTTATCTCTTGAGGTCTGGTGTTCCACCATACCGAAGAGGGAAAATTCACATTGACTAGGTGGCACAGAACATGAACATATCCAAGTTATGTTCATATAGCTCAAGAGAAAAAAAAAAAAGTCTACATTTTTCAGTTGTAACTAGAGTAGAGAAGAGCACAAAGTTGTCCTTAGGAGGACAGGAGATATTAACAGGAAGCACAGAGTGGAGGTGACTTTAACTAGGCCTTCACCTTCTTGTAGCAGCCAGTACTATATCAAAGAAGTAACAAACACACGGAGAGATCACATTTTTCACTTTTTTTTTCTGTATTTTTAAAGCTATTAGGCATCTCCAGGCAACCCTGATTTTCATAAAACCGTTCCCAGGCCCTTCTAATTACTGACCTTCCAAGTGTGCAACACAAACATAACAAAGGCTATAGTTTCATGTTGTCCCACACAGATCAAAGCCTATCATCAAAATATATATTTTCAAAACTCCTCTGGACTTATCTAAATAGGGTTTTTGGACAACTACAGAATGTTTTGTATGCTTTGTCTACTTCTAGCACTTCACACACACACTCAGTACAGTGCCGGTAGAAAACGTGAATGCTACTGAGATGCTCAGCTTGGGCACCAGTAAAGCTTGGCAGCTGAAAGCACAGGCCAAAGGCTACACTCAGATGTGTTTTTTCTCAGGACATTTTATTAATCTATCAGTATTTTTCATACAGCAGTGGGAACTCGCCCTTCTAATGAACATCATGACTAAAGAGCTGCTAAATAGTGTTTTACTAGCTTATTCCATTCAAAGGAAATTCTTCTCCTACGCTTTCAACAGAAAACACATTTTGGAGGTTTTATGCCAAATGTTGATGTAATAATTCTTGGTTGCATTTTCTTGTTGTTTTTTTTTCTTTATTTTCCACGTCCAAATTTCAGTTTCTAGTTCCAAAGACCAGCCACTAGAACTTGAAGGTTTGCACCCTTTTATCAACAAACCAAACGACAGCAACAAAACATTCTGGGCTAAATGCTCAACGCGTTAGAAGCCCACTCCCCTTAAGCAGGATGCTTCAGCTTTTATCCCAGTGCTCCAGAACTCCCTGAAATAACAGATCCCATTTATTAAATCTAAGTGCCTCAAGTAGAGCTCAAAAAAAAAATCCTAAAATAGACATGTAAATAATTGTTCTGACTTCTGAGTGCAATGCATAGTCAGGCCTGGCTGCTCTGCATTCTTGGAAATCAGCCACTTTCTCAGTTCTTAAATTAGGACTTCAAAGCCTAATTTTAGGCACTTGATTTTGAAAATCTTGAATGATGTTTTCTAGTTGATGTTTCCCAGTCCTCACCACTGCAGCGTAGCTCTTCTTTTTTCTCCTCCTGAAGTACCAGTGGTCCCTCATCCAAATACAGTCATCACTGTATACTGCTGTTTGCAAGAGCTCATCTGGTTTGATAATGGGAAGGCAGCATCAATAACCAAAGGTGGCAACATTTTACTGTCCATTTGCCAAAGCTGTCCAGTTTCCCTTTTGCATTTCCAAATCCTTCCCCGTCCCTTGCATGTTTTCTTTGTTTTCCAACTTGCCACCAGCTCCAGATGCCCTTTCTTCCCCTTTTTGAACACCCTTGTAGGCCCCAAGCATGCTTCCTGTTAGCACTGACATGAAATTTAGAATAACTCATAGTCCATTTGATCTGAAAGCATAGGTATGCTTGTTTTATGGGAAGCCGCATGAAGTGTGAGTGTTGCAGATTTTGCTTATTTTTAAAAAATGCATTAAACTATTTTTAAACTTCAGTTTGCAACTGTATCTCTAGCAAAGCATAGCAGATTTTCGGCCCAACTTGCATTGGTGGTAAATCATTCCCTCTGCTGCTGACTCGTCAGGACTCACTGCGCTGAGCTTTCATCAGCACAAACGTAAGGAAGCTTAGAAATAAATTATCTGTACAAAACTCAGGGACGTGTTAAAAAAAAAAAAAAGCAGGACAAAGGAGGAAGCTAGTCTCAAGCAGTTTAGCCTCAATGGGACTTTAAAAAATGTGAAAATGAAGGGGTAAGGGAGAGCTTTGCCCAGATAATTAGGGGGATGATTTCATGCCATTACTTTTTCCTGTCATTCTTCCCACACCTTGCCAAATCCTTCGGCAGTGACTGCCTGTACAATGAAGTACAACTGTGGTAATTGAAGTGTTTAACAGGGTAGAAACAAACATAAGAAAGAGTACAGCAAAATGGAATAGTTAATTGCCCTCCATACCCCATACCTCATTAAATCTAATCATCATCAGATAGATGAGGTAAGACAAATTGTAGATCTCCGATTTAAATCACACTCTCAGCAGATCACAACTAGCTCGATTTAGCTTGAATTAGGATCTGAATGTCCTAGGATTAGGACATTCACACGCATTTCATCCCCTTGCAGCCAATAGTTTGTGCTACACCACAGGATAACTTTAGCCTTAGGGAGGGCTTTGAGGATGACAGCCAAGAGGGAAGAACAAGCTGGAAGCAGCCAAACAAATGATCCCATGGAAGTGCTGAGAACAGGTGAAATAGGGGTACACCATCCCCTCTTAAACCCAGAAGGATGCATCCAGCTAGAAATAATAGTTTCTCCACGCTGCAAAGTGCCCATTAGCAGCACAGAATCCAGTATCCTTTGGTGCTACGGTAAAATGCATTTAGCAACAGTATGCATTTTCCAGAAATCAGGTGTTCGATGCAGTATCCTTTGCCCGGCTGCTGCTCGTGTTATCCAATAACCACAGAACCACTCATTGCAGCTGCCAGCCTATAACGTGGTGTTGGAGTCATACAGTGCACGCTGCAAAAGTATTTTACAGAAATAAAATGAGGAAGAAAAGGCAAAGCATGCAGGTTTATTCAATAGCTTTGTTTGGAACAGCACACACCTCCAAAACGTGCAAGGACACAGCACAACCAACCACACCTCTTGGCTATTAAGGAACTCCTATTTTAAAAATGGGAAATGAAGCAGGAGAATGGATAAATATGTATCAAACTAGGCTGGATGGAGATGGAGAATATGTATGTCTATATATGGCACAATACTTAGAGGCTGACTATTTTGGAAGTAAAGCTGAAGCGTAGCATTTCCTATACAGCTCTGCTCCAAACCCCTCCTCCCCACACAGCATACAAGTATTTAGTAAACAGCTGCTGTTTTAATGTGAAGCACTCTTTTTATTTCTTTCCCCAAAGCTTTGCTGGTACTGCAATTGAGAAAATACTTCTAGCTGAGTTTAGTTTGCTGCAAGCCAGCAACAAGCAGCCTGGGAAGCTAAAGAGACCTGACAGAAGGGAGGAGCCAGGAGCTAAGTGCCAAGGGCCATGAGGGCTACAGCTTTTACTTCCCAACATTTGAGTGCCACCTGCAACAAGGACTGCAAAACTCTTATCCGTTAATAAAGCAGCCCCTCTCATCCCAGATTGTACTCATCCTTGAGTTAACCGATTATATCCACAGGAGAAAATATAGGTCTGGTTCCTGAAGCCTATTTCCATGAGCCTTCTTGGTTGTGGGACTGGCACCCCGCCACCCACAAACACTGAGCTGTATCAGCAATACACAGTGAAGTTATTTTCTAGTAACAGTTGCTGAGACCACAGCCAACGAAGTCCAAAGGACAAAGAAGACCGGTCCTGAGTGACCACCAGCAGCACTCAGCGCTGACAGCAGAGTTCAGGGGCACTGTGCAGCTTCAGTGCTGAGCTCCAGCTTATGCTTTCCTTTCTTTATAAACAAACAAACAAAAAGTCACATTTCATAACTGCATATTAAAAAACAAAGAAACAAACACCAAAATCACAGTGATTAGCAATATAAGAAGTTATAAGTGAAGCCACTCCTCCATGCAAGCCATCATCTATGATCTCCTTCAGCATCACACAGCAGCCACACTGCCTTGGTTAGCCCAGTGGGTATCTCAGGAGTGAAACAAAGACGCAGGAGGAGAAGAATCTGTAATTCTTAATTATTACATTTGCACTCGATAGCTTCATATGCAAAGGCTTGCAATCAGCCCCATAACAGTATGTGGGATTTTACTGCAGATGTGAAGCACCATGCTAAGCAAAGAGTGCTGAGCACAGCTAACAGGATTAGAGACTAAGAGATTATCTAGGGTCCACAGAGTGACTAGATGCAGTGATCACCAAAAAGCCAAGAAATCAGAGGAAGACCATGAAAAAGGGTGACAGTCACAAAGAAAAAGCTACACCACGCCATACTGATGAGTACAGGGATAACCAAGCACACAAAACCAAAATCAAGATGCCCTGTTAAGCCACGTAGCTACAGTCCAAGTTCAGATGGGTAAATGATATCTTTTGGAGGACAACTTGTGCTTGGGTAAACAAAAAAAAAAACAACTCCACATGTCATCTTTAGGCGAGTTACTGCATGTTAGTTATTTGTGTGCTTGTTCTTATCTCCAGTAAAAAAATGAAATTCGCCAGCAGGATGCAATGCACAGACAAATATGTGTAGTCCACAAAAAAAGCGGCCTCAAAAAGTGATTTTCTACGATTTTAACTGGAAGCCCAGCTCACAGCTTGACTTGCTGACATCTCTTCACAGAGGCAGACACATTACCAGAAGTCAATCTTGAAACTTATGCATTTTCCTGGAAGACATGAGCTAATGCTGCGTGGCTGAAGCTGCACTGATCCTCGGTACCTTCAGTGTAAGATGCTGAGCACTGTGCCAGGCAGCACTGTTCACTGCAAGCAGTTGTGCTATCAAAAAATAATCAGACAGGTACAAACAGCTTTAAATAGAAGAAGGTACCAAAACAATTCTCAGAATGGTGGGCAAAGTAACATGGAGAAGAAAGGAAAAAGTTTTGTTGAGATACAACTGTTAGTCCATGACATTATGCTGCTCAGAACAAAACTCTGCAGCTACCATTCTCTGGGTTATCTGTAAATGCTTTCCTGGTGTGGTTGATGCATTCAAGAATATTTTAGACTCTTGCAAAACACAGACTTGTTTCTATCTCTCTTGCCTTCAAAATGGTATAAACACAGAGCTCATCGTTCAGAAAAAGCAACTGCCCTTGAAGCATTCAGAACTCAGACTCTTTTCCGTGGGATAAAGGAGGTAAAACACTTCTATGGAAAACAAGATGGATTTTTCCCTGCCCAGGACTGACAAGCAGTGTCAGAAGTGAAGCTGACACGGAATAGTGGCAGAGGAAGGGGACACAGGAGATTTCTAACAAAAGCCTTGTTCCCATCTCTCCCACTCCTTTGCCTTCCTGTATAACATGGGCACCTGACAGCATTTCATTCACAGATTTGCCAAAAATGCCAACAGGCAGCCAGCTGGTGGCATTTCTGCTGCAGAAGCTGAGAGCTGAAAAGTCTGGGGGGTCCCAAAGGGCTGTGAGGCTGTACCTGTGTGAGACTCCGCAGTGGCTGTGCCCCCAAAGTCCTGTGCTAAGTCAGTGAAGTGCACATGATGCAGGGCACCAGGTTAGCAGCCCAAAGAGGGATGCTGGAACTTAGATCTGACTCCATGATAAACTAGGAAATAAAGCATTTCTATGTATAGGTACTTTGGTCTTCATTGGGATGCAAGCACTGCAGTTCCTTATCACTTGCTTTCAGGTGAGGAAGACCAATGAGTTGAGAAGATAGCAGTAAGGCTTGGTGTGATCACATCACTGACAGTTTCTATTAACTTTAAGATTACTCAAAAAAAAAAAAAGCATTGTCCACACATCTGGCAGCTGCCACGCCATTTTCTATGAGATTACAATACAAAAAATTCAGGCAACTGCAGAAATCCCATCTCCAAAACTTTGCTGCTCTTTTCGTTCAACAAGACACCACAAATTCCTGGTGCAAGTGAAACCCTCTTGACATTAAAATCTCTCCTAATGAAACCAGCTGCACTAGAACTGCAGCTTTGGGGTTGACCCTGTACTCTATCCAGTATCCAACAAAATGACCGTGCCAACACAAATGTTACTAAGTTGCGTAAGCTTTTCTAGTTCACTACCTTAAAGCAATGAAACACACTGCTGCTGCTCTCCTACCAGTAACGTGTACAATCTCCTCTACAACAAATGGTGCAGCCAGCAAGATGGCAAGTGGTATTTCGGCTTATAATGAGGCATGGAGTGAGCTTGAGTCCCAGCTCCTCAGCAGAGTGGGCTCATGACAACTGGCATAAGTGGAAAGTCACTGAAGAGCACCTAAAGGCAGCTAGGGGCTGCACTATAGATGGAAAAGGAAAGGAGTTATCTGGGTTAGGTTCCTGGTTAGAAGCTGTGTATGGAGGAGAATAGAAGTAAAAAGGAACAGGACCTAGAGAAAGAAACAGAGGATAGGAAGGCTATGGAGTTGTTAAGGCTGTGGGGTCTTTAAAAGCCGAACAATTGCAGAAACAGTTACAGGAGGAAAAGGAGAAAAGAAAAAATTTGGAAAGGGTTGAGATGATCCTTATGGAGGCTTCCTCCCACCCAGTAATGCACATTTTAAAGGAAACTAAGAGTATCCCCTGAAGACTAGGATGGGGATATCTGGGGTGATCCCAGTGGCAGCGAGCCAGAGGAAAATGATCCTTTGTTTCCCATAAATCCTCCTAAATATGAAGCCAGACCTACTGCTCAAACAAAAAGAACAGAGGGACCTTGGGGTGTACCTGCAACATAATACAAAAACCATGCCTCAGGATCCAATGCAATTTATACATTTGCAAGAGACATATAGCAGAAAACCAGGTGAAACTGAAACTGAACACTTGAGGCAACTATGCTTAAGTGACAGGGACTGAAAAATGTCGAGTGGGAACAAAGCAAACAGCTATTGGGAGCTTCCTTGAATTTGGGACCTGGTCTGGCAAATTCTATCCCTAGTGCAACAGCTCTCCAGGGCATGTGCACAGACCCCATAGAGCAAGGTAAACCCCATCCCATAATCCCCATCACAGGGGTTCCCTTCCAAACCCCATGATGCAGTGGGAGGCCCTTCCCAGCACCCTTGTCTGACCCTGTTCTCCAGTTAGCACACAAAGGCAGGGTCAGTACTGTAATTCAGCATGGTATACTTGTTCCAAACACAGGGACAGGACACCCATATTCATCAAGGTGATGAGTTTCCTCTCTCTGCCCTACAACCATTGCTTCCTCTATAGGGGCAGTACCAGACAGGAACCTTCTGCCTTACAGCTTTCTGGCTTGAGGAAGACAGTATAGAAATACAAGAGGCACCCCTGCCTCTGCATGGCTTGAGAGAAAAAAAAACAGAGGAAATGAGGATAGCCCCCCAAAACAACCCAGTGAGGAGAGGAGCTTTTGACCGTGTCCATTCCACCACCAGTTTCTCACCACTTGGCAGGAAACCAAGGCTGCAGCAAAAAGGAAGGTAAAGAAAGAATACAGACAAAGAGGAAGATGTCTCTGTTTTTAAGGCAGAATTATAAAACACTATTCAAGTACAGCCAGAATAAAATGCATTGTACATACTGCATCTTACATATTGGAAGTGTTCTGGGGGAAAGCACGAGATCTGTAGAAAAAATGTGGAATGTTAAGTCACAGAAGGTCATACAGAACATGCTGACATCATACAAAGCTACCTTATAGAGATATAGTACATGTAAACACTACAGCACAAGCTGACAGATTACTGCACTGGAAAAGAAGCAATAAAAGAGGAACAAGGTGTTCACAATACAAAAGACAGATTTTAAGATGCATTAGTATCTGCCCTGCTGAACACAGGACCAAGGATGGATGCAATCCAAACCAGCTGTGAGAGAGCAGGATGTAAAGAGGAGGAAGAGAGAGCCAACCATCAAGAGATTGCACAGACAGGGATCAAGGACAGGCTTCTTCACAAAGGGATGGCCTGAGTGCTTTGTTCAGTCTGCAAGAATATTCCAACAGGGACAGAAACAGTGGGGAAGAAAAGAAAATGATAAAAACAAAGGGCTAAACACGGGGAGTCAGGTGAATCTGAACAAAAACACGTTAGTCAGTCTGAAGCTGAGGATCTTGGAAGATGGAGGAGATACTCATCAGTAAATCTTAATGCTCAGTATTAAAGCATATTATACTACAAGAAGCAATAATTAAGTCCTCAGTAACGATGTGAGACAAGCCTCAAGTGCAGGAGCCTGAGAAAAAATGTCAGTGACTTTGATTTTCTGATAATTCCAAGCAGTTTAACTCAATGCCCAGATCTTATAATTAAATTCATTATATAAGAAAAACCCATTGCTAGATAATTAGAAAGTGATTTATATATGGAAAATGACACTTTCTCCTTTCTGCTTACAGCAAAGTGAAAACCTAACTTACAATGTATTTTATAAGTGTTAATCTTTTGCCAGGAGTGAAAAACGGGAAGGAATTAAGTTTTGTTTCATTAGCCACTCTTGTAGAACAACTCTTTGAACTCTATGGAAAAGAGAAGCTCTTCAGCCCGCACAGAACTCTGTGCACATGAATGGTAACATAACAAGTTGCCTAGGAAGCAAAACCAGAGCTTTACCTTCCAAGGTGCACCTGCTTCCAGAGAGGTTGTGGATGGCTCCACCCTGGAGGTGTTCGAGGCCAGGCTGGATGGGGCTGTAGGTAGGTGATAGTCACGAAGCAAAACCAGAGCTTTACGTTCCAAGGTGCACCTGCTACCAGAGAGGTTGTGGATCGCTCCACCCTGGAGGTGATCGAGGCCAGGCTGGATGGGGCTGTAGGTAGGTGATAGTCACGAAGCAAAACCAGAGCTTTACGTTCCAAGGTGCACCTGCTACCAGAGAGGTTGTGGATCGCTCCACCCTGGAGGTGATCGAGGCCAGGCTGGATGGGGCTGTAGGTAGGTGATAGTCACGAAGCAAAACCAGAGCTTTACGTTCCAAGGTGCACCTGCTACCAGAGAGGTTGTGGATCGCTCCACCCTGGAGGTGATCGAGGCCAGGCTGGATGGGGCTGTAGGTAGGTGATAGTCACGAAGCAAAACCAGAGCTTTACGTTCCAAGGTGCACCTGCTACCAGAGAGGTTGTGGATCGCTCCACCCTGGAGGTGATCGAGGCCAGGCTGGATGGGGCTGTAGGTAGGTGATAGTCACGAAGCAAAACCAGAGCTTTACGTTCCAAGGTGCACCTGCTACCAGAGAGGTTGTGGATCGCTCCACCCTGGAGGTGATCGAGGCCAGGCTGGATGGGGCTGTAGGTAGGTGATAGTCACGAAGCAAAACCAGAGCTTTACGTTCCAAGGTGCACCTGCTACCAGAGAGGTTGTGGATCGCTCCACCCTGGAGGTGATCGAGGCCAGGCTGGATGGGGCTGTAGGTAGGTGATAGTCACGAAGCAAAACCAGAGCTTTACGTTCCAAGGTGCACCTGCTACCAGAGAGGTTGTGGATCGCTCCACCCTGGAGGTGATCGAGGCCAGGCTGGATGGGGCTGTAGGTAGGTGATAGTCACGAAGCAAAACCAGAGCTTTACGTTCCAAGGTGCACCTGCTACCAGAGAGGTTGTGGATCGCTCCACCCTGGAGGTGATCGAGGCCAGGCTGGATGGGGCTGTAGGTAGGTGATAGTCACGAAGCAAAACCAGAGCTTTACGTTCCAAGGTGCACCTGCTACCAGAGAGGTTGTGGATCGCTCCACCCTGGAGGTGATCGAGGCCAGGCTGGATGGGGCTGTAGGTAGGTGATAGTCACGAAGCAAAACCAGAGCTTTACGTTCCAAGGTGCACCTGCTACCAGAGAGGTTGTGGATCGCTCCACCCTGGAGGTGATCGAGGCCAGGCTGGATGGGGCTGTAGGTAGGTGATAGTCACGAAGCAAAACCAGAGCTTTACGTTCCAAGGTGCACCTGCTACCAGAGAGGTTGTGGATCGCTCCACCCTGGAGGTGATCGAGGCCAGGCTGGATGGGGCTGTAGGTAGGTGATAGTCACGAAGCAAAACCAGAGCTTTACGTTCCAAGGTGCACCTGCTACCAGAGAGGTTGTGGATCGCTCCACCCTGGAGGTGATCGAGGCCAGGCTGGATGGGGCTGTAGGTAGGTGATAGTCACGAAGCAAAACCAGAGCTTTACGTTCCAAGGTGCACCTGCTACCAGAGAGGTTGTGGATCGCTCCACCCTGGAGGTGATCGAGGCCAGGCTGGATGGGGCTGTAGGTAGGTGATAGTCACGAAGCAAAACCAGAGCTTTACCATGCACACATTTGGCAGATGGGGCTGTGAACAACCTGATTTAGGGGGAGATGTCCCTACCTATAGCAGAGGGTTGGATCCAGTGACTTTGATTTTCAGAACTCTGTGCACATGAGAAAGGGGAAGAAGGGTTTCATTAGCCACTCTTGTAGATAGTCACCTCCTCCTCCACATCGATCTTGGTGCTTGGAGCTTGTTGTTCCACTGGCTAAAACCCGGTGAGCAAAACCAGAGCTTTACCTTCCAAGGTGCACCTGCTACCAGAGAGGTTGTGGCTGGCTCCACCCTGGAGGAGTTCAAGGCCAGGCTCCCATTGCTAGATAATCTGTTCTGCAGAACCACCTTAGAGCACCTGCTGAGCCGTGTTCAAGGCCAGGCTCCCATTGCTAGATAATCTGTTCTGCAGAACCACCTTAGAGCACCTGCTGAGCCGTGTTCAAGGCCAGGCTCCCATTGCTAGATAATCTGTTCTGCAGAACCACCTTAGAGCACCTGCTGAGCCGTGTTCAAGGCCAGGCTCCCATTGCTAGATAATCTGTTCTGCAGAACCACCTTAGAGCACCTGCTGAGCCGTGTTCAAGGCCAGGCTCCCATTGCTAGATAATCTGTTCTGCAGAACCACCTTAGAGCACCTGCTGAGCCGTGTTCAAGGCCAGGCTCCCATTGCTAGATAATCTGTTCTGCAGAACCACCTTAGAGCACCTGCTGAGCCGTGTTCAAGGCCAGGCTCCCATTGCTAGATAATCTGTTCTGCAGAACCACCTTAGAGCACCTGCTGAGCCGTGTTCAAGGCCAGGCTCCCATTGCTAGATAATCTGTTCTGCAGAACCACCTTAGAGCACCTGCTGAGCCGTGTTCAAGGCCAGGCTCCCATTGCTAGATAATCTGTTCTGCAGAACCACCTTAGAGCACCTGCTGAGCCGTGTTCAAGGCCAGGCTCCCATTGCTAGATAATCTGTTCTGCAGAACCACCTTAGAGCACCTGCTGAGCCGTGTTCAAGGCCAGGCTCCCATTGCTAGATAATCTGTTCTGCAGAACCACCTTAGAGCACCTGCTGAGCCGTGTTCAAGGCCAGGCTCCCATTGCTAGATAATCTGTTCTGCAGAACCACCTTAGAGCACCTGCTGAGCCGTGTTCAAGGCCAGGCTCCCATTGCTAGATAATCTGTTCTGCAGAACCACCTTAGAGCACCTGCTGAGCCGTGTTCAAGGCCAGGCTCCCATTGCTAGATAATCTGTTCTGCAGAACCACCTTAGAGCACCTGCTGAGCCGTGTTCAAGGCCAGGCTCCCATTGCTAGATAATCTGTTCTGCAGAACCACCTTAGAGCACCTGCTGAGCCGTGTTCAAGGCCAGGCTCCCATTGCTAGATAATCTGTTCTGCAGAACCACCTTAGAGCACCTGCTGAGCCGTGTTCAAGGCCAGGCTCCCATTGCTAGATAATCTGTTCTGCAGAACCACCTTAGAGCACCTGCTGAGCCGTGTTCAAGGCCAGGCTCCCATTGCTAGATAATCTGTTCTGCAGAACCACCTTAGAGCACCTGCTGAGCCGTGTTCAAGGCCAGGCTCCCATTGCTAGATAATCTGTTCTGCAGAACCACCTTAGAGCACCTGCTGAGCCGTGTTCAAGGCCAGGCTCCCATTGCTAGATAATCTGTTCTGCAGAACCACCTTAGAGCACCTGCTGAGCCAGTTTGTTTCATTAGCCACTCTTGTAGATAGTCACCTCCTCCTCCACATCGATCTTGGTGATTGGAGCTTGTTGTTCCACAGCGTTTTATCGCCATGGCATATGGATCCTGCACACAGGCATGACGCCTCTAAACAAACAGAAGAAAGGGACTCTCCACTAGGTAGACCTGTTATATCAGACGGGAAGCACGGTGCTCAAGCCCACGGCCTCACTAATGTCCTTCACCTGCTGACCCCAGCCAGGACTCCTCCAATGGCTCAGCACACAGCCCAGCTCTGCTCACCTGTTCTGCAGAACCACCTTAGAGCACCTGCTGAGCCAGCTTCCAAAGGGCAATGCTGGGAAACTGGCAGAGAGAAATGGAGAAGAGAGAAATGGAAAAATGAAAGGGGAAGAAGGGTAGAAAAGCCCTTAGTGTTACTGATGATCTACCACATGCACACATTTGGCAATTCACTTACAGCCCTAATGCTGTAGGTAGGTGATAGTCACCTCCTCCAAAGGCAGCAAACAGCACTGCAGCAAACACATTACTCCGAGGCGATCATTTCCCACACACTCTACAAGTTGGCTAAAACCCGGTGAAAGCCCTGTGTTCCCATCTACTGTGTCCTTCAGGACTCAAAGCTCTATTTTAAGTTTCTTAAGTCCCTGTTTTAGCACACAGAGCCAGCCCACACAAACACTCAGAGAACAGACCTGTGCTACATGCAACTGATACCCAGCCCTGCACATCATTCAAGCCTGATGTGCGCTTGGTAAAACCAAGGAGCATTTAGTGTGCACATCTGAAAGTTCACGATAGCTCTGCAGTTACTCAGCTGGAGCTTATATCTGAATACATTATCTAAATGAGCTCTGTACTGTACGCAGAAGCAATGAGTCAATTAGGTGGGGGACTTGAAAAAAATGATACAAAACCTTAGAAAAGAACATTAGTGATCCCGTTCTGTATCGTAATGCAACCACTTAGCAGTGGTGATAGAGCAAGAAATCAATACAGAAGATAAAAAAGCACCAAAGTATGTTATTTTTGTTCTGCAAAGCATTGTCAGGCTTGCATTTTGCCTTTGCTTGCTTCAAAGGCAGATGATGATGGCTTTGAAAGGGCAGAAGAAAGGGTAACAGAAGTCAGGGGATTCAGGAGCCTGCCAAGGAGAAGCCAGGGCTGAGTGGTGCCTCAAGGACCCCCGGACATTTCAGGATTACTTGGGAANAAACCAGAGCTTTACCTTCCAAGGTGCACCTGCTTCCAGAGAGGTTGTGGATGGCTCCACCCTGGAGGTGTTCAAGGCCAGGCTGGATGGGGCTGTGAACAACCTGATTTAGGGGGAGATGTCCCTACCTATAGCAGAGGGTTGGATCTAGATGACTTTAAAGGTCTTTTCCACATCGATCTTGGTGATTGGAGCTTGTTGTTCCACAGCGTTTTATCGCCGTGGCATATGGATCCTGCACACAGGCATGACGCCTCTAAACAAACAGAAGAAAGGGACTCTCCACTAGGTAGACCTGTTATATCAGACGGGAAGCACGGTGCTCAAGCCCACGGCCTCACTAATGTCCTTCACCTGCTGACCCCAGCCAGGACTCCTCCAATGGCTCAGCACACAGCCCAGCTCTGCTCACCTGTTCTGCAGAACCACCTTAGAGCACCTGCTGAGCCAGCTTCCAAAGGGCAATGCTGGGAAACTGGCAGAGAGAAATGGAGAAGAGAGAAATGGAAAAATGAAAGGGGAAGAAGGGTAGAAAAGCCCTTAGTGTTACTGATGATCTACCACATGCACACATTTGGCAATTCACTTACAGCCCTAATGCTGTAGGTAGGTGATAGTCACCTCCTCCAAAGGCAGCAAACAGCACTGCAGCAAACACATTACTCCGAGGCGATCATTTCCCACACACTCTACAAGTTGGCTAAAACCCGGTGAAAGCCCTGTGTTCCCATCTACTGTGTCCTTCAGGACTCAAAGCTCTATTTTAAGTTTCTTAAGTACCTGTTTTAGCACACAGAGCCAGCCCACACAAACACTCAGAGAACAGACCTGTGCTACATGCAACTGATACCCAGCCCTGCACATCATTCAAGCCTGATGTGCGTTTGGTAAAACCAAGGAGCATTTAGTGTGCACATCTGAAAGTTCACGATAGCTCTGCAGTTACTCAGCTGGAGCTTATATCTGAATACATTATCTAAATGAGCTCTGTACTGTACGCAGAAGCAATGAGTCAATTAGGTGGGGGACTTGAAAAAAATGATACAAAACCTTAGAAAAGAACATTAGTGATCCCGTTCTGTATCGTAATGCAACCACTTAGCAGTGGTGATAGAGCAAGAAATCAATACAGAAGATAAAAAAGCACCAAAGTATGTTATTTTTGTTCTGCAAAGCATTGTCAGGCTTGCATTTTGCCTTTGCTTGCTTCAAAGGCAGATGATGATGGCTTTGAAAGGGCAGAAGAAAGGGTAACAGAAGTCAGGGGATTCAGGAGCCTGCCAAGGAGAAGCCAGGGCTGAGTGGTGCCTCAAGGACCCCCGGACATTTCAGGATTACTTGGGAACTTGGGAATGGTTGCAAAACCAGAAGACAGAGCTAACATCACATAAACTCTCATGGTAAGTGGCACAACACAACTGGCTCTAACAGTGGCATATGTGTATGCAAAACTTTAATGTACAAACAGCTACTATATTAACAGAGCCATGATCTACACTGAAATGTGGTGACCTTCCTGGGACCACTTGCATTTCTTTTTTCCTCTCTGTTTTTAACAGGACAAGGCTTCTGAAATGCATCAATCCTTACTGACTCACACGGTGCCTTCTGTCTCCTATCACCAAGCAATGGGTCTGCCACTACATACATTGCTAGTGCTCCCCACACGTGTCCTACAGCAACCATGCTGTTCTTTAACCTCTTGCAGAAGGTGACAGGGATGCCTGCCCAGAATTTCACTATAAACAGCTGTGACCGTGCAACCCACACAGCATCACAATATATACATACAAATGCAAGTGTAAGATTCTATATAGTTTATTGATTCTATGTTTTTTACTCAGAGGGCATTGAGGCACTGGCATAGTATGCCCAGAGAACCTGCGGATGTCCCAACCCTGGAGATGTTCAAGTCTGGGTTGGATGGGGCCCTGGGCAGCTTCATCTGGTGGGGGGCAGCCCTGCCTATGGCAAGGGAGGTGTAACTGGATGGGCTTTAAGGTCCCTCCCAAGCCTGTGATTCTATGATTCTAGGATATGACACATAACTTGTGGCTGCATCCTTCAAAGCCACATCCAGCTTCATGTCCTGCCTGCAGTTGTCCTACAACTCCCATGGGAGGCCTAGCACAGAAGCACCACACAGCTGAGCTGAACACGTGCACATTTAGGTACCGATAAGAGCCACACACTGTAACTGGCATACAAGCTAAAACTTCAGCATGCAGAAAGGTTTCTCAAATTTATTTTCTTTAAAAGGTAGGGCTAAATGTTGTAGAATGCCACCCTGCTAACTGGTTAATGGTTGTTTAAGTCAAAGGTTCTCCTTACTGTTTGTCTAGGAAATGATCAGCACTTCTAAAAGCCAGCTGGGAACAAGAAGTAATCCTTCAGGAGAAGGTTAAGAGAAGCTTCTTGATTGAATTACACGCATACAAACAGCACTCCTGAGGGGAAGTCTTCAAGATCACAGTATGAAGATTTACAGTTTCCCAGATGTTGACCGCCTTGACTGAAATCAAAGTGGAGGACACAGGACTGACGCAAGACTGCAGCCCTGTGCTGGGAGAAGTCTACCAAGAGCTGATCAAGTAGTGGCAAATACACAAGGAGATTTTTTTCCTCATTTCTAAGAGCTTCAAAACCGGATTTGCCCCTGTCCACAGAGAAACGCCAGTTTTAGTTTATTTTGAAGCCTGGTGGCAGGTGGTGTTAGCTAGAATTGCCTCAGACTTCCAATGGGCTGGCAGAGCCTCTCAGTGCTCAAATTCCTGCAAATGTACAGCAGCTGAGGGAGGGACACATCTTTCACCACTCGGCCCACCCAGGGGATCCTCAGCTAGCAGGGGCATGGCACGCACACTGCCTTAACCCTAAATGCTCCCCAGCATGTCTGTACTAGTATTTAAAAAAAAGAAAAAGCATTAGTAAATAATGCAAATTTGCACGTTTATGAATTAAGTAGTTATACACGTGGCCTAAAACCATAAGATACTGGGATGTGTTCTGGTCTCTTACTGGGAACATTCCTAAAATCATGACACCAACAGAAACATGCATCAGCACATTGATCCCCCAAAAGCTAGCATGGTATCTGAACTCAACACTATGGCATTTCTTTTACAGCAGAGCGCCTCAATTTGTGCAGGGGGAAGGAAGCAGTTATCCTCCAATCAACACAAATGCAGCTGGCAAGAAGAATAACAGTTTTGTCAAGGTCACAAGGGGGAGAAAGGAGCACGGAAGCAGGACAGGGACAGTTGCTCTGCATAAATGAAACTGTAAATTCACAGATACCATTAGGAAGGAACCACCGAAGCATAACCTATATAGCTGCTTTAATAAGGGCATGCAAAATATCCAGATGCACTGGGATGCTGCGACCCGACCCTAGTTTACAGCAGTGAGTCCAGCATTAGTAGTGTGATTCATTTGTTCTTGGAGGAGCGACAGCTTCACTGAGCAGCATGCATCTGTAGTGCTGCACCTGGTAAGGGAATTTACTGAGCTGCCATCGTGCTTCCTCAATGCTTGATGCTTTGTGCTCTGCGTGAGTCAGCCATCGCAGCGAGGAAATGAAATAATTCCTTAGCGTGTTGACCGCACTGGGGGAGCATTCACAGGTCACATACTTAGGGCAAGTTTGTTCTTGTGCTCTTATTTACCCTGTAAAATAACGTGTCCCAAACACCAAAATATAAACAGAGAAACCATGGCAGTACATTTTAATAAACAAAATCAATTTCAATAGTCGACTGCATACACACACACTGCAACTGTGAGAGGTATGTTGACAGCAAGATTCAAGGCAGCATTCGTCTGATTTGACCACTTATTTGAACAAAGAAAAGCAATTGAACTGGAAGCAAGACTTCAAACAGCCTAACCTCTACTCAGTTCCTTACTTATTCTCTTGATTTGTCTGGGTTTGGAGGAATGTTTGCCATCTTTAAGGGAAAAATTGTCTCAGATGCTAGCATGCATAAATCCTTCAAAGTGCAGGAATCTGTGTGCTGTTAATGCATTTGGGAATCACAAAACAAATTAGAGACTAAACTGTACATGACGGAACAGCTACAGATTACAAGGATTGTTGTCAGTTTTGTGAAGCGTTTTGAAGTCTGAGTGGCACACAGAAAGCATCAATTTCTGAAGTCTATTATACAGCTTTCAGAACCATATGTTGTGTCCCGGAAGGATATAATTTGGTACATTGTAAAAGCAGAATGTTACTGCTGGAGCTGAGGCTGACAGCCTCAAAAGTATCACATGTATCAGGCTAATTCCAGATAGAGCCATGAGGGAGGACAGATTAAGAAGACAGAATGAGCAAGCTGACTGATTGCTCAGGGAAGCTTATGGCAAAAAGCATCAAAATAAATAGGTGTCTTCATGACTTCTACAAAGAGCTAGCAAATCTCAAACAGAATTCAAGACCTTTGAAAAGGAAACAGCTTGTGAAACATGTCAGGATAGCACACCATTTGCAGGAGTATTCCCTGAAGGCATTCAATGCAGGTTGGATAAGGTCTAGGAAGCCTCATTAATGGGGGGCAATCCTGCTGTGGGCAGGTGCGTTGGAAAGGGATTATCTCTAAGGTTCTTTCCAACCCACACCATCTATGATTCTACGTGTTTCTGCTCCTCAGCAATGAAATTAAAGGCTTTTCAGGTTTGAGGGAGTATATCCAGCACTGCCCACTCCAGCAGACAATTCCACCTAAGACAAGAGCAGCTTGGCTTCTTGACTCAGAGGGGGTCACTTCTGGCCAGGCAGCAAGCTGACAGCATGGTGACAGTTGGATGCCTCTCAGCTGCCCTCCTGCACAGTCACTGCCCAGGAGACTCACTCCTCCAACTACTGCTGAGACCAGTACAGGGCGGGTAGGAGACAGTAAGGACAGGAATTGTTTTGGCCTTGTAAGTCACTCTTGTATTTGAGCGCTGCCATGTCGCTGTACCCTGGTGGGCATTTAAAGCTCTACAGCCACAGAAGTGTTTCATGTTGCAACGTTTGTGGCCCAGAAATGAGGAAGGTAAAGGAATGAGGTCTGTTTGCTATGTGAAAGCATTTAAGCAGTTACCAGTGGAACAGCATTTACAAAGAACGTGCTCACCGACAGCTCAGCGCTGGGCTTTCCACATGTGACCACCCAAACAGGAACACCACAGCAGTTTGGAAACCTACAATGGTCAGATCTGCATCCAAAAAATCAGAACCTTAAAAAGTCTTTCCAAAAACCTGCACAAGAATGAGCAATTGAAGTTACTGTACAAAGTAAAGTCTGCCAAAGTCACGGTATTATTTCCCACTGACAGATTTTTCTGCTATTGTTCTGTTAACTGTATTTTCTCCAAATTAACTCCTCTTACAAGCAACATAAAATGAAGGTCAACGTGGAAAGAACAGATAAGATGAGAGAATTCAAAATATTTAATTTTAGCTCTGACTGTACTAAGGCAAGGAATGCAGCGATGCATTCTTGCTGAGAAACTTAAAGACAACAACTTATTGCAATACTGCACTAAGTATACTGAAAGGTCAGTCAAAAAGCACACCAGCTAAATACCCCTAACGATGCTATATTTATGTTACAGGTACACGTGAGTTTCACCCTAAGATGCTTTATCAACTGCTGATACAGAAAGTACACCAAACTACACAAATTGTAATTGTCCTTTAAATGAGTATGACCACAGTGGGACAAACAGATCAACTCCTCCTGAACTTGCAAGGCAAAGCTCCATGGCATGTTAACTTCATGACTGCTCTCCAATTGCTTTTGAATGCTACAATACTGGAGGCTTAGAATCATAGAATTATTAAGGTTGAAAAAGACCTCTAGGATCATATAGTCCAACCATCAACTCATCACCACTGTACCCACTAAACCACATCTCTAAAACCATGCCGCTTACCTTAGTTCACTTACGATTTCCTGTGCTCCTTATAGACAAGAAAACATACAAAGGAACCCTCAAATGCTTCCAGCATGCATTACTCATGTAGTTTGTAGCCTGTAAGAAAGCCAGCACAGGATCCCAAATTCTGGCATTTTTTGTAGTGTCCTGGATCCTTAAGCCCTGTTGGTTGGTATCTTTGATGGCAAACCCATTGCACTGCTTGGTGCACTGCTCTCTTTGACACGTGCAGAAAGCTGGCAGGGATTTCCAGTACACCAAGCGTAGCCATCCACAGGCACACAAGCTTCAAGGGAAACCCTTCATCTGCGCCTGCCAACACAGCCATCCCAGCCAGCAAACTGGCCACGTTCTGGAACACGCTTTTGTTACCTGCTGCTCCCAGATTCACGCACATTCCCAACAGATTTTGCCTGCTGCAGCCCAGATTCACGCACACTATGGAAGCTTCAGTCTTGCTGTAGCAGGAGATAATGCAGTGCACCGCAGGCTTACCGCCCTGATGCTGTTTGTGCCGCTGCTCCTGGCAGCAGGGGCACGCCAGCACCCAGCGCGAGCCACGAACCCTTCCAACAAACCCTCAGGCAAAGGAACGAGGCAGGCTTAGGCTGGAACACCTACATTAGATTCCGTGCTATTCATTACTTGGCATTAAAAACAAACAAACCCCTTTCCTCTCTGCCTGAACCCGCATCCGTGCTGCGTCCCGCTGGCACAGCCCTCCGTCCCAGGGCCACCAGCTTCAGGCGCGCAGGGGTTGCAGGCCGGGCGCTGCCTTACCCGAGCATCAAACTCGGCTCAGGGCCGAGCAGCCCGAGCTCCCCCTCGCCCGGCTGCAGCTGCAGGGCGTGAGTCGCTCACACGGAGCGGTTTCGAGACTTCCTGTTCGGAAGCATCCTGAACACACCAGTACCCCCGCCTTTTTCTCGTGCTGTTTTTCCCTCCTCGCCATCCCCGCCGGCCGGGACACGCGTCAGTCCGTCTTCAGCACCGACCGGAGCCCGCAGCGAGCGGCGGTGCCCGGCGGGAGAGCTCGGCCACGCAGAGCCCCCTTTGTCTGCGGACGGGGAGCAGCCGGGAGCCGACCCGCGATCCCGGGACGGAGGGCAGCGGCACACAGCGGAGCGGGGAAGGTCCCAGCGGAGCCCACGCGCACCCTCGGCACGTGGCCGCGTCCCCGCGCCGCCCCCGGCCCGGCCTGGCAGCGCTCCCGCCCCGCGCGGGGCTCGGGATGCTCCGAGCGACTTCCGCGGGGCACAGAGCGGCTCCCGTTAGCTTTTGATTCCGCCTTTTGTTTTCTTTAATTCTTGTTGTTGGTTTTTTGGGGGTTTTGTTTTTCTCGCCCTTCCCCCCCACCCCCGCGCAGC
>VXAB01011893.1:4418-89740 GCA_013399175.1 Odontophorus gujanensis
AAGAGTGGGCATGGGCACCCTGGGGTCTGAAGGTGGCCAAATGGGCCTGGAGGGACCTGTGTGGATTTGGCTGGTCCCAGATTGGATACAGATTGTAAACAGATTGACAGGACAAGAGGTAATGGCTTCAAGTTGTGCCATGGAGAGTTTGAGTTGTACGTTAGGAACCATTTCTGCTTGGAAAGAGTGAACAGACACTGACACAGGCTGCCCCAGGAGGTAGTGGATACCCCTGGGATGTTCAAGAACTGTGGATGTGTCACTCGGGGACGTGGTCAGTAGGTATGGTTGGGATGGGCTGGGGTTGAACTTGGGGATCTTAGAGATCTTCTCCAGCATTAACGACTCTGTGGTTTCATGTAGGATCATCACTGGGGGGGTGGGTTGGGGTGAGACTCAAGGATCTTGGAGGTCTTTTCCAACTCTAATGATTCTGTGATTCTACAAGCCAGGTTGGAGGCAGGTTGAACCCAGCTGTGCCAGGCTGTATCCAGCTAGACTCAGTTTGGAGCAAGCAGGGAACCAGCCTGGAAACAGCTTGCATCGAGGCCGGACCCAGCTGCACCTGGCTGCACCAGGCTGTCTCAGCACCAGAGCCTCTCCAGTTTCCCTGAGTCATTCTCTTGAACAAAAGCCCCAAATTTTCTGCTGATACAGTGCCTCAGGTATCTAAATGCTTTATTGAACGTCTGCCCAAGTGTGCGTAAGTGCTTTCAGGTTAGGCAGCTGCTGAACTTGGTTTCCTGGGACAATTATTTTGAACATAAGTACCAAAAGCCTGCTCTAGTCCTTTTTAAGCGCTTGAGTTGTTTTGTTTTAAAAAGCTGGTGCTGTATCCTTATACCTGTGGTCAGAGCAGTCCCAGATACATATCTATTTTAATTACATTTGCAAAAACACTTGCTGGACTCCCCTGCACGCAATGTTAGCTTCCCATGCATGGAGCTGGCCCAGGACACAGCCCCTATCTCCCCAAGGATGAACAACTCTACTGGGGAAAATACTGATGAAAGGGCTAAAGCTGGGAAGAGTAGAGGAGCGAATAGTGGTGTGCATGCAGCTGAGCTTCCTGCAGATTACTTGTATTTAGTCCTAATCCCCCGCTTTGAAAAAAAAATTCCAAATCTCTTCATTTTTTTAATGGAGTGATTATCACAGACTCCAGAATGATTGTGTAAAAATTATCCCCGGGGGATGATGTCGGGTTTGGAGCTGTCCTGTGGCACTGGTGAACAAACCTGTTCCCTTGGGCTCGCAGCCTGGGCACAGCGCTGATCCAAGAGGGTGCTGCCGATGGCTGAGATGGATCCATGGCTGCCCCAGAGGGGCTGTGAATTTTACACGATACAGGGATGCCTCTCTCTGCTCTGACAGCAACCTCCAGGACATGCAGCCAGGGGAAAGACAGTTTGCGGTCAGCCCCTCTGCACCCAGCTGCAGGGCTTCTTATGGGGCAGCAGGGCCAGGGGGAGCACGGTGTCACGTGGTCACCTTTCTCTTCCCATTTACACCTGTGTGGCTCCACTGATTTCATTATGATTCACCAGGCAGAGATGAGAGCGGAACTTGGCCCTTTAATTAAGACAGAACGATGGGAAACGATTAACCCTGTACAAAAACATGGTGCTGCAAAGGAGCAGCAGCAGCACATCGTTCAGGGATCAGGGACTCTCTGCAGTGCTGATGCACTGAGGGACATCCAGCGGGGGGACAGATGTGCTGCCTCCCCCTGCCAATTTCATTAATTAAAGTTCTAATTGTGCTAAGAGAGCTCTGACCTCCTAGGAGGACCCTTGCCCTTTTTTGAGAAGAAAATTGGATTATTCCTACCACTGCTGATTGTTGGTGCCTTCTTCACTGCTAAAATATTCTCTCTCCTTCCCAACCAAATGACTTTAAAAGGCCAAATGTGGAACTTTCTACCATGATAATAAATACACCTATTTATACAGGCACGGGGAATAGTCATTCAATAGGCAGTTTCTGGAGAGGGCTACACATGAACACAGCAGAGGTTCTGGTTCTGCTCATCCCTGATGATGTTTTAAGGGTTGTAAACTGGATTTGAAGGCTCCTTTGGCATCTTTTTTTTAGCACAAAAACATCGTGGGAACTGGGATTGTTTAGTCTGGAGAAGAGGAAGCTGAGGGGAGACCTCATCGCTCCTTACAACTCCTGAAAGTCAGGAGTGAGGTGGGTGTTGGCCTCTCTTCCCAGGTAACAGCAATGACATGAGAGGTGATAGCATCACATTGCCCCAGGGGAGGTTCAAGGTGCATATTAGGAGCAATTTCTTCTCCAAAGAAGGCACAGGCTGCCCAGGGAGTGGGAGAGTCCCTGTCCCTGGGGGTGTCCCAGAACTCTGGAGATGTGGCACTTGGGGACATGGTCAGTGGGTATGATGGGGTGGGTTGGGTTCAGGCTTGGGGATCCTGGAGGGCTTTTCCAACCTTAATGAATTCTGTGATTCTATGGTTCCACAGTTCTATGACTGCGAGCCGTAGGAGCAAAGCACGTCACTGCTGCTTGCCCACGTGGCCTGGGGTCTAACACACCACAGTGGAGCTTGTTTATCGCATCGTCTCCAATATGTTACACTCAAAGGCAGCTCTGTAATTGTTGTGGGAGGGAAAGATTCTGGTGAAAAAAATCAATTAATGCTCATTTCCTGTATCACTGTCACTAACAGCAGAACTGCTAAGAGCCATCCCCTCATTTAATTGCTGGTGGGTAGAAGTTATGCACTGAGGAGGGGAAGCAGAAGCTGCAGAGCAGAACTGTGGTGCTGACTGGACCTGTGCCCTGAGCTACAGGGATGCAGGTAATGCCACAGGCTTAGGGATGCAGATTGTCCCACAGTCCATATCAGGCTGTGTGCAGACTGTGTCCCATTGCAGGGTGACTCTTGGCAGCGCTGCAGATCCAGGTGTTTGGCAACGTGCAGTCATGTTAAAAAGAAGCTAGGAGTCATCGGTGATAACGTGAAATAACAAGATTGCAAAATTGCTTCTGAGAAAACAATTTATCTTGGAGCTTATCCTGTGCCAAGCCCTCCTGCTGGTGGCTGTCTGCAGCCTCGGGTGCCCATTGACTATGACTGGGGCAGAAACTCCACAGGCACAGACAGCAGCAGCGCTGCCATGGGGCCACGAGCAGCTTGGGACTGTCCCTCACCTTCCTGTTGGAGTCTATCAAAAGCTGCCAAATTTCAACAGATTGAAGTCTGTGCAATTAAAGCATTACCTATTATCATCCACAGCTTTTAACAAGTGTTTGGCAGTCTTTTTACAGCACAAGGAAGTGCAAAGGTGGAAGAAAGTAGATGTTTCAGGGTTTAGTGGCACTGAGTCACTGCCTGCCTCATGGGCAGGGGAACTTTGTATCCCCACAGCCCCATAGGCAGCCCTCAACCTCCAGCACAGGGTCTCCAGGCAGATGCCCCATGCCCATCACGTGGTCTCGCTTTCTTAAATACTAAATCAAGGGATTATTCCTTAAATGACTGTAATTTTATTTTCTTGTTCTGGCTAATGAGCTATTTGTGTAATGAATCATAAATTACTTAGAGCAAAATCTTTCTTTTACTTAGAATGGGTAAAAAATATGTGGCTGCGGCCCCAGCCTACGCCTGCGGTGGTGGATTGCTCCAGCTGAACCCTCCGATATACACAGCCCTAATTTTGCAGATGAACAGCTTCTATTTCATTAAATGAGCTCTGCACAGAATGTTTGTCTTAGTTATATCCAGAAAATTAATTCATAGAACTTAATCTGTTTAGCATCTGATTAATGGGATTTTTAATCACCCATAATAATGATAATAAAAGGCTTAAAGCAATAACAGAGGAAAAGGTGTGTATTTGTCTTGGCTGTTGTCATTGTCCTGACCGTCGTCAGTGCCATGCTGTAACTCATGGCATTTGGCATTGTTTCGTTCAGATCTATTGATCAGGAGAAGAAACAGCCCTCGTTTGAATCTGATTCATTTAACCATTTTTGTAATGTTACCTCTTATCAGGAGGGGCCGCTGGGAAGCAGGCAGTGCAGCGCCTTGAGCCGAGGTACATCTGTACACCGCTCCTGTGACACAAACCCCATTAAGCCCGTGTCTCTGATAATTAAATGCCTGCTGCGTGACACCTAAAATCATATTTGTTGTCAGATATGGCACAGGGCACCGTAGTGATGCATCGCAGCGTAAATCCAGGGCAGGAGCAACCGTGCTGCGGCGAAGGTGTTTGCCTCCAGAATGTGACTGTGGTGGATATCTGACTTTTATTTTGTTAACTAGCTAAAAAATGTCTATTATGCAAAACACCAAAGCCATCAGTGCTTGCATTGTTAAGGATACAGTTGTTCAGGGCTGTGAAAATCAGCACCATGTGCTGCACGGGCTGAGCTGGAGTGCTGCCCAATGTGCCTGCACATGTGCCCAACGTGTCCCCCCCAGATCTGCCGTGCTCCCATGGCTGTGTGCGGGGCTCTGAGCACACAGCATCCCCCTCCTCACTCCGGCCTGAAATTGGAATCGATGCGGTACTCTTTTCGGGGTGAGGGGAAATTGCAGACTGAAGATGTCTTGAAAGAATGAGATGGATGGCAGTAACAGAAGCTCATCCTCCGCAGGGGGAGAAAAATGCAGCAAAAAGGATCGTGGCAGCAATCTGCCCTCAGTCAGTGCTTTGTATGGAGAGCGCAGGGTGGGAGCTCTGCTCATGGACGTGGCTCTGTGGTGTACACAATTTGTGGCAGCAATTAGGCACAGTGGTGAGAAAAATTAAAACTAGTGTGCACAGAGCCATCATGGGCAGTGGGACATCCAGTACCCAGTGCCTGGTGCCAAAGCCCGGCACCTGGTGCATGGTGTGCCACACACACTGTGCCATGTGCCATGTGTCTGTGCCGTGTATCACGAGACGCCCCCACAGGGTCTTTACCCATTCGCAGCACAGCAGCTTTCAGGCTGATTGCCTTTCCTCCTGGTGTCTCTCTGTAAATGAGACTGTTCATAGATGACAGATAGAGCTGCTCTCCATGAGCATCCATCCTCAACGAGGCAGTGCCACAAACCATGCAGTTGCTTTGCTTCCTGCCAGCCCCAGGTTCAGCACTGGGTGTGACAAGGGTGGTTTCGGGACAGTTCTCCATCAGATGACTGAATCTCCACAGCTGGCATCTCCTCGGCTGTGAGGACATCGAGCTGCAGGGGCTGTGGGGACACTGTGGGTGTGTTGGAGCTCTACATGTGTTGTGTAGCTGTGGGCCTGTGGGTGTCCCACAGAGCAGCCCCATGCTACCCACCCCATATTGGTGGGTGCTGGTGTAAGGATGCTGAGCCCAGCAGCTGAGAGCAGTGGGCATCCTCCAGCAAAAGCCAATCATTTCAGAAACAATTGGTGTTTTGGAAGAACTGTGGGTCGCAGCCTCTCTGAGGGCGTGCCCGCGTTGCCGCCAAGCCAGAGCACGGCCGCTGTTCATTACCCTGCTCCCAGATGAACAGTAAGTCTCTGGAACAGTACTTACAGCCTGTAATAATATTACTGCTCGGCCTGCTACATGGTCCCTCCGTCATTTTTTCAATTAAAAAAGGACCGATGCTCTATTAACCTTTTGGCTGCTACTCCATTCTTCATACAGCCGCTGGACTGAGATTGCAAGCCATGTATTAAAAAAGGCATATATTACTGTAAACCGTCTCCAAGTTTTCTGTCACTGGAAAGATGAAGTATCATTTTTTCCATTGAAAAATATGAGACAGTTTATCAAAAGGCTGACCTCTGAACCGGCGGCGAATCCCTTTGTTACCTCAAAGCACACAGTAACGTCCACAACACACTGCTGCCACTCTACCCCAGTGCCAGCCCCGCCAGGCCGTGACGCACGCGGGTTGTCATTGCTCTTCCCCTTGATTTGTTGCATTTCTCTCTTCTCAAGTCTCTGGCTGCTGGCTGTAAGTACAGAGAGCTGCCAGACAGCCACTCGTATTTAACAGCCCCAAACACTGCGCTTGTGGATATATCATCATCCCCTTAGATTTGTGCAGAGCACTTACTGTGCCCCACAGAGCCTGGCTGGTGTCCTGCTGGGACAGCGTTGTCCCATAGAGTCTCACTGATGTCCTGTGGGGATGGTATTGTCCCATAGCATCTGTTGGTGTCCTGCTGGGACAGTGCTGTCCCATAGAGCCTGGTTCACAGCACAGAGATCACCACCCGCTGCCTTGCGTGGCGAGTTATAAACATTTTATACACTTACCATGAGGTTGCGCTCGGCTGTTTTATACTTCCCACTGCACCTGAGGTAAAGTACACAAATTAACTGTAAAATTTTAGAGCCTTCTTCCTCTATTGACACAGGGAATGTAAATTGGTGTGGACCCCTGATTTGTACCCTCTCTTTCTGCTGATGCCATGATCCCTGGGTTTTCATGCTGTGTTTTATCATCTGCTCTTCTTGTTGCTGTAAATTCGTGCTGGTCTCCTCCACGCCAACCTGCAGTGGGAGGCAATAAACTTGTTTTAAACAGCCGCACTTGGCCCTGTGATGTTTTCTCCTGTAACAACACATGCTTTATTTTCGAGTGCACGTGCATGCCACCAGCCCCACCAGGACCTCGGGGGCTGTCAAGATGGCCATGCACACATCTGTGCATCACCTTCCTTCTTTCCAGTCACAACCAGGGGCTTCGTTCACTACAGTGGCCAACGTGGCCCTACGTGAAAGGTAAGGAGGTCCCAGCAATCAGTGTGCAGCGAACTGTACAGTGGTTTGAACTGTGGAGCCAGAGCAGCATCCAGGCTGTGCCCTGTTGACTTCCAGCACATCCACAACACAGGCACAAAGCAGGAGAAGCACAGGGTGGGGCTCAGCACAAACCCACTAACATCCATCAGCCGGCTCTTCTGGCAACTGCTGCAAACTGGATCCGCTGCAATTGACCCAGGGAACTCATTGGATGCGTTCAGAGAATATTGTAGGGGATAAAGTGTAATATATTGCAGCTCTGCTCTCTAAACTCAGCCAGGCGGTGATCCGTCAGGAGGAGAGCAGGAATGGCCGCAGCCACAGCACAGCTCGGTGTGGGGCAGGAGGAGGCTGCTGTGCAGCAGTGGGTCGCTCTGAGGGACTGTTTGGCTCTCCCATAAACCCAATTGAAAAGTAACACGCTCGGTGATGCTGGGCTCCCTCTTACCAGAACCTTCTCTGAAGCATGTGTGCATGGGAGAAGCCTGGGCACACAGGTTCGATTTTCAGGATCCACAATTGTTTGCTAGAAATTACCTGAAGCTCAGCTCTTCTGAGATCATTCTGCTGCACAGAAAAGAGGCCCTGTTGCAATCAATAGGTTCGCCATGGTCTCTGACTGTCCACTGGCTATTATTTTACCGGGTTTATTTTGCTTGCGGTCCCAGCTGCATCGATATAAACATTCAAACAGTTCCTGGGTTTAATCGTTGTAGCAGTGATCAGCATGTGCATGCTTTCTTTTTTTTTTAATGTTATTTTTTTCCAGAGGTAGCACTGGTCTTCAGTCTAGAGAGGAGGAGAGGGGTTGAGATGTCTGCTCCAATGCTTTGCCCTGGTTCATGCTCATTCCTTGGCTGCTGACAGCTCCTGCACACTGCACCACATTCCTACCATAGAGAAAACAGAAATGATGGAATAATATGCATTTAGTGTAGCTTTGGACCTAGGCAGCACCTACACGTGTGCATCTTGATAACGTATGAAATGACTCAGAGAAAATGAGAGTCAAAGCAGTCAGTCTTATACCTCATAAATTGGGAGATAACTCAGTATGAATATTGCTATTGAACTTTCATCCTGCGATGCCATGTCAAAGTCCATGGATTGTTCATTAGGATAAGCCCTTGAATTTCACTCATGATCTACTGGTGCTGGGTCTGCGTGGGAGTTCTGCTCCAGAGGGCAGCCAGTCCTGTGGGCACCACAGAGCCACCACTGCAGAACACATCCCCACGGCTGCGGCTTGGGTCCCTCATGCTTCATGCAGCTGGTCACACTCCACTCCCCTGTCAAGGTACAGATATCACCTTATTCCATTGGTTTTCCTGCAGAAGTTCTCATGTTCTGCAATCAGGACCTCTCTTACTCTCTCTTGACAAGCTCCACACATCAGGCTCTTTTAGTCTGGTTCTGCATGGTGTATTTTTGGCTTGAAAGTAATTTTATGACTATTTTCTGTTCCCTCCCCGATTTCTCAGCATCCTTTTGAGCTGTAAGTACCACAACAGCCTGTAGCATTGCAATATCTGTCTACAAGTGCCACATACTGAGCTAGGAGCAGCTCACCTCCTTCTCACCCACAGCTTTCACATTTAGACAGGGCTTCCATTAGCCCATTTTCCCACAGCATCATTTTGGGTATCATGTTCCATTATATATTGGAGGATAAACACCTGAGAGCTGAGTAGCCCCTCGTCAGCACCCTCCTGCTCTGCATCATGGCACCCAGCAGGCTGGAAGCAGCCCCAGGACCCAGCCCCACTGCAAACCCTGCCAAGTTCTGACTCATCCTTGAGGTGATCCCATCCCAGCAGCTGTTTGCTGAGTTTTAGCAGGTGCCATTCTCCTTTCCTGCTTGCTCTGATGCCACTCTGTGCTGATGTTTCAGCCAATGTTATGTGGGCTGAGCACGATGTTTTGTGACAGGCCTGAGCCCTGAGTTCCATGACCAGAGTGTTCAAAGGAAACTGTACTTGCTTTTTCTCGAGGTGCTGCCACCAGTGTCCTCAGCAAAAAAAATAAATAAATAAATAAATCTGTTAGTATCTGGGTTTGTCCCAACCCAAGCATAGCACCTTGCACTTGGGCTTGTTGAATCTTTTTTGGTTCATACGGACCCACTTCTCCAGCCTGTCCAGGTCCCTCCAGATGCCATCTCCTCCTTCTGTTGTGTCACTTCCACCCCACAGCTTGGTGTCATCAGCAAACTGCTGGGGGTGCACCTGGTCCCACTGTCTGTGTCGCTGATAAAGATGTTGAAGAGCCCTGATCCCGAGAAGGACCCCTAGTGGACACCGCTCATGACAGCCTCCACCTGTGCGCAGGGACACGGCAACAGCCCATCTGGCTACGACCTTCCAACCAATTCCCTTCTCACCGAATATTCCACTCCTTGAATCCATATTTCTCCAACTTAGAGACAAGGATGTGGTGTGGGACCATGTCCCACATGTCCAGGTAGATCGCAGATGGCATCAGTTGTCCTTCCTTTGTCCACCTATACTGTTACTCCATTATGGAGCGCCAGCAGATGGGTCATGCAAGATCTGCCCTTGGTGAAAGGTTAGGTGCTTGTGAGCATGTATGCTGGGGGAACTGAAAGGCTCCATTAGCAGCCCCTGCCTGTCCCACTGCATCTCCTAAGCTGAATCCTTTTCTAGTGCCATCTTTTGAACTCCCATTACCAGCCCTGCAACCACCTGATTTCCCCCAGTACCAGAGACACGCAGCTCAGGTTGTCAGCTCCTTCTCTCTCCAAGGGATTGATGGTATCAGTGGAACCCATCACATTAGCCATAAACCTCCCTGAGCACTCAGCAGCTCCCCTGATGGGGTAGAGCCCAACTTTTGCAGCCCGGCCCCGCACCTTTAGTAGATAGTCACAAGGATAGGGATGGTGACGGGGATGAGCTGGGGACCAGAGTCCTTCATCCTCCTCACTCCTGCTGCCTGCACTCGCCTAGTGGTGCTCCTCCTGTGCCTTTGCCCCGAGATTTATTATTCTACAGTGATTGTGTTGAATTGCATTTGAAATCAATTAGCACAGGTACTCAAAGATGAATGTTCATGCTTGGAAAAAAGGTGATGAAAACATACCATTTAAATAGAAATCAATTTCCCTTTCATGTATTTCTTCCTAGCTGCTGCCCCGAAATTAATAGTTTTTAGATATTTGTGCAGAAGAGGTGCCTGCTCTCATAAAGCACTTCCCTCGCCTCCTCCTGCCCACTCACGCTCCCCGGGAGCATCGCACCGCAGTGGCACTGCACAGCAGAGAGTGTTTTGTTTGAGCAAGCACAGCAGCTGGGTCGGGGCAGGTGGGATTTCCTCCTCCCTCCTCGTATTTCTGTGACATCATTAGCCAGTTCTCCATGGGAAACTGCTTAATTCAAGCAATAATAAACACAGGCACCGTACTGAAAGCCACAGGCAAAGCTCACTGTTACCTGGTGGGTTCCCTCTTATCAGACACCCCCTGGGCCAATTATGCCAGGACCGGCAGGGATGGAGAAGCTTTGGGACCCCGTTTTAGTATTCTGTTGTGTTCCTGGGACACCAGGTACCACCTGCAGTTCAGCGGGGAGGCAGAACAGGGGCACTCGGTAAATGCAGACCCTCCTGCTCTCGTGGCCAGGTACACACCGCCTCCACCTTTACATCACTCCATGTCTTCCTGCATCCACCTTGCAGTCCTGCAGGACTCTCCCCTGAAGCAACATTTACCAAAGTGTATCTCCTTTGTTTGTGGACAAGACAGGGATAGGACGAGGGGGAGTGGCTTCAAACTAAAAGAAGGGAGACTGAGTGCAGACGGGAAGAGGAAAAATCTTGACCAGGATGGTGAGGCTCTGGCACTGCTGCCTGGAGCTGTGGGTGACCTATGCCTGGTGGTGCCTGAGGACATGGATGGGCGCTGGGCAGCCATAGCTGGGGGTGGGCAGGCAGCCCATGGCAAGGGAGGGGATGTTGTGAGGTCCCTCAGTACTCAGCCTTTCTATGGTTCTATGATTTTTAAGGAACACTCCAGCCTAAGACATCCTATGGTTCTTTGATCTTTATCAACCATTCCAATCCAAGACATGAAAAGGAGGGAAAGGCTCCATGCTAAAGAATGATGTTAGCAGAACTGTGACTGGTTCCCATGGACCTGCGGGATGTGTCTGCTGGTGGGGCTGTGATGATGACCCCAGGGCCATGCCCAGCCCTGCCAGTGGGTGTCTACTAGTGTCTATCCCAAGTCCGGGGTGAGCATTCCTCTGGCTGCTGCTCTGCTGGACAGCAACTTCTTAATGCTGTAATCATTTCATTTATTATCTTCTGTAGTTGCGGAAATCTAATCCCGAAATTCAAGCAAGCATCTGTCCTATTCATTTACTATAGAGACATCAAATTATTGTTTGTCCTCTCTGTGGCTGCCTGATCCCTTCGATCTGGTTCTCTATCAGTATTATTATTAATCTCCACCCATCGTTTTTCCCTGCCATCTGTTTGACAGCAGGCACCCTGCGCTCAGACCAGGGCAGGGCTCCTGGTAAAGCCATGGGGTGCCAGAGCTGGAGGGCTGTGCTCTGACCACGGTCCCAGTGGTAGCCTGCTCCATCCTTTGGCTATTGCTGCATTTTCTCTAGGAGAAAATAGGTCTGCAGTTCAGGCCCCTTGTTGCACAGGCCTGGAATAAAAATTGTTCACGGTTCTCTCTTTGTCTCTTGTCTTCAGGTATTGATCAGCTTCTCCATTTTCCCCTTTCTCTGCTTTCCTCCTGCCGCGGTGTGGTTTTGGCTCATGCTCCCCACCAGCAGTCCCTCCAGAAGCTGTTCCTGAGATATGGATGTTTGCAAAAAGTATGGATTTTTACAGGGACATCTGCAGGAACCAGTAATCACTGCTGGTTTGGGGAGGATGGCAAAACTCGAGTTATTAAAGCTTTCTATAACACGGTCCCCTGTTGAGAGAAATCACCTGGGTGATGTTTGTTTATAGGAGTTTTCCTCATAACATCGGCTGCAAGCACATAACCAGGGCAAGAGCTATTTGTTATGTATGAGGCATTAATAGCTCTTCCAGGTGCCATGTGTTTCTCCTGGCAAGCACTCTCAGTTAGCAGTACATGGCAGCCAGTGCCCAGTGCCTGCTCACACTCCATCTTGTGTGCTGCCTGTGCCCGATGCATTTCTTTTCCTGTGACTCTAATCTCCTTTCTGGTTTCCTAATTTTTCCTTCTCTCCTCTGCGTTATTCGTTACCATCTCCAGCCTAGCACGGACTGGTGAACTCAGAAATCAATTCAGCACTGGAGTTTCAGTCTCGGAAGAGCTGTATGGGAAAGGCCTGCTACCTTCCTGGGATGGCCTCTGACAGAGCATAAATCACAGCAGATTTTTAGCCAACATACCATATTTCAAACTCATAATCAGTCTGCTATCACCCTCAGGTTTCCTTCAGCACCGTGCTATCTCCCTCCAGCTGCACGTGATTTATTATGTTGGGGTACTGACACCAATTGTACATCTCTAATCCTCTCTTGTATAATTTCTCTCCGCTGCATTTCCTTAATTACCCTCTTTCTGACCTTCCTTCTCCTTTCCTACTCCTCCTCAGGGCTTGCTCTCAGACTCCCTTGCCCTCCTTTGGCTCCTTTGCTCAATTTACAGCACTGACGCCGTTTGCTTGCCCCAAACAGCACCCACCACCATTTCTGTGGGCTGAAGCCATACCAGATGCCTGGGACCCGGCTCATGGCCAGGACCTCGTGGCCAGCAGGAGCCCCAGTGCTGCCCATGGCACTGGAGTTGCTGCCAAAGACACACAGTGAAGGAGGTGGAGAATTGCTCATTCGGGGCATTTAGAGGCCACAGCATCCCTTCCCTGTGTGCAAATGACTTCCTGACCCCCACGCGGGATTTGTCATCTCTGATGTCAATAACTCCCAGCAATAAAAGTGATGGAGACATCCCATTTGTTCAGCGCACAGATGTGCCTGGGCTCTGTGGTCCTGGGATGCAGCTTCTGGTGCACGTTAACGGGTTCTGCTGGTGACAACAGGGGAGCATCACCATGGCCCTGAAAAGCATCCAGTTGTCATGGAGATGTGCATCCCTGCATCCTGGGGAGGGGAATGGGGGTTGTTCAGGAAAGAGCAGGCATTCGGTGAAACAGCAAGCCTTTTTTTTCTTTTTTGATAAAAGCTTTTCACTGAGTATCGAGCAGCATGCTGTACTTCAGTGCCTCGTGCCTGCACTTTCCTGCCCAGCTGGTCCGAGAGATGCCCATGCAGATGCCACCTGCCAGGCCATGGGTGGCTTTGAGCTGAGCAGTGCCAGGCACGGAGCCAGCACCACCCCTTCCAGTTCTTCTGACTGGAAAAGCTCCAGAGAAACGTTTGGTTATCTGGAAAACATGACATTTCTGAGGAGAATTACAAGACGAATTGCAGAACATTGCAGACCTTTGCCAAGGAAGCTGAATGTCAAGCAGGGTTGAACAAGCTTGGAAAAATCCTCACCTAAACCCAAGCATGCCTGAAAGCATGAGGGCTTCCTGTTGGGATTCTGCTTCAGCCCGGCTCTGCTGCATGAAGGTTTGGAGGAGTAAATGCTGCCTGTGAGAGGAGCGCAAGTGGTCAGAGCAACCTCGGAGCTGTGCTGGGAGGAGGATGATGTGAGAGTGGGAACATCACAATAGTTAACTTTAAGGAAGTGCTGGAACATCTTCTTCATAATTAATAAATGAAAAATGTTACTGCAGCTAATCAATTCAGTTGTTAGAGGGAATTGATCAGATGGGGAATTCTTTTTGTGGGTACAATTTTTCACCTATTCAGAACAAAAGACTCCCTGGGGGGCTATCAGACAGATCGACTCTTAGGAGCCTGACCCCAAGCGCTCAGCTCTCCCTGCCTGGGGCTGAGCTGCCCCGGGGCAGCCCCTGCCCTCTCCATAAATCTTTGGGAACAGCAGTGGGCACATCCCACGCTGTCACCCCGCCAGGCCACGTGGCATGTCCCCAGGAGCAGGGCACTGGGATCGACTCCTGAGGCTGGGTCTGCTCTTCCCTACCCAGACAACCATGTTGAGAAACAAGTCCTGATTTGGAGAGCTCGTAGAGTGATAATGGGCATCAAAATGTACCAGGGATTGACCATTCTCATTCTACCTTTTTCCTGGCAGACATAACACAAAGAGCTATGGAGGCATCATCTAAGGACTGATGGAGGAAAACCTTAAGGAGAAATGGCAACATAATTCAAGGACTTATGAGGACATAATTTAAAGAACTATGGAGACCTAATTTAAAGACATGTTTAAGATATATATATGTATGTATTTACATCCTTTGATTGGTTTTCCTCTCAGAAGAACTTTGAACAAAATTCAAAGCCTATTTCAGGGCCAGCACATGCCAGATCCCCCGACCAGCCCAGGCCTCTTCATCCTGCCTGATAGACCCCGTTGGTCACTCGCCTTTAATTTTCCATGGAGGAAGAGAAGAGGGATGGGGAATGCAGCAGTGTGCCGGGCAGTGCAGGGCCCGCATGGGGTCAGCACCGTGAGCATCCCTAGGGTGGCCACATGCAGGCGAGCCCCAGCCTGTGGGGATCAATGAACAATTAATTACTGTCATCAAGCAGTACTCTACGCAGGGAAGACAGCGCACTTATATTTATCAATTCCTAATTAGTAGCTCTTGCCTCTCTGACAGTTGTCTGTCAACCAGGAGGAGAGCCACACACGTGGCTCGCGAGGAGTCCGCTTCTCAGCAGCAATTAAAGGCAGATGAACTTGTCTGGGAAAGGCTGAAAGCCTAGATCACCACTGTGACTTAGAGGGGAAATCCTGGCAGCTAAGACTGGGATCTTCCAAGGAGTATTCAGATGTTGCAGATACCAGCATCCCACCTGGGGTCAGCTCTCAGCAAGGTTGGTCAGCGGTGTTTTACCATCTGCTGAGTGTGCTCCTATGGATGAATGTTTTCTGTGGGGTGCTGCAACCTCATAGAAAATTTTTCTTCCTTTTGCACCATTTTGAAAAAGTCAGTGGTTAACCAGTTCTTTCTGCTGTCTGAAAATTAATGCCTTGAGCTCTCTCATCTTAAGGAAACAGCATGTTAAGTTTGACTTTGCTAAATGTTCTAAGTCAGGTTGGTTTCTAATGATGATTTGGCTGCAGGTGAATGACCCACGCCCATGGTGAGCACTGATGCATGCAGTACCACGGCTGCTGGACCACACAGCAAGTTGCCGCTGAGTTTTGCTTGATAAAGCAAAACTCCCATAGATCAGTCATGGCCTGGCTAATAAGTAAATCTTTGATCAATTACTGCCTTCAGAATGCATGGACAAGGGTCAGTTTCTCTGGTTTACCACTGACTTGTACAATCAGCGATGAATGCCATGAGGGACAGTGGTGATCCAAAGGCAATACATTATTTAAAATGTCAGCAATCATAACAATTTTTAGGAGACCAGCCCATTAGCTCAGCTTTCCCATTGGCTGCTCTTCCTCCACAGCAAGAGTTATTATTTCACACCTAACATCCCCTCGCTTGTTTTCCTCTGTCTGTGCCTCCGGTCCTCATGCAAAGAGCCCAGCTTCAACGTGAGAAGGGAAATGCTGTGTTCATAGGGTGACCCATCCTCAGTGCTGTGAGGTTTGGGATGCTCTGGGCACCGCTGATATCTCATCTTCAGCAGCACAGCCCCAGAGCATGTATTTTCATTCTGGCTGAGGGTACAGTGTCAGCAGATGACCTTTGTCACATCCCAGCGCTTTCTGGGATGTAAATTAGGGGCTTTTTTCCCCCCATCTGGACAGATAAGATGGACTCTTACTTGTACATCTCGAAAGCAGATATTTATTGTAAGCCCACCGCTATTTGCAGCAGGTGGATGGAGATAATACCATCATTATGTGCTCAGAAAATGCTTTGTAAAATTTGGTAAAGTATGCGACGGACTCTGAAGCAGATAACATCTGCCTTAAAGGACTGTACGGCTGTAAACAGGGTTTAGAAAAATAGCACCCACTGCTTCTCCACAGGAGTATTGATTTTTAGTGTTGGAAAGGGTCAAATTCAAATTGCTGGCACAAAGCGCGGCCGCAGCTCCGGTAACAAAGAGCAGAGCTGCGCGCCGGGAGCAGCAGCACTGGGGTAGCAGCATTCCCACGGGAGCAGCCAGCTGCACTGCTGGGACAAAACACCCACACCAGACTCCTGCCCGTGGTAGATCCATTCCGGGAGATGGAGCTGGGTGCATCCCAGCAGCGGGGGCATCCACAGGGGCCACTGCATTGCACCTCGCTGGTGAAGATGACATTTTGATGCCTGACCCTGAGGAGTAGAGACTTTTCCTTTTCTTACAGGTCAGAGAGAGCAGAGAGGTGGCTGCTCTGGAGCTGGTGAAGGAGGAAAGCAGAGCAGCACGGTGCTCCTTGGTGCTGCAGGAAGGGGTTGGGCTGCACAGGGTAGGCAGTGCATCCCAAGGGCTGAGAGCAGCCTGAGCCACCCTGTGCCAACGTATGTTACCATATGTCATTCCATGCCACCATATGGTGGCCCGTGCCATCATATACAACTCAGGCTGGATATTAGGAACAATTTATTCTTGGAAAGAGCAGTGATGCAGTGGCACAGGCTGCTCAGGGAGTGGAGGAGTCCCCATCCCTGCAGGGATTCAAGAACTGTGGGGATGTGGCACCTGGGGATGTGGTCAGTGGGAATGGTGGGGTGGAGTTGGACCTGGGGATCTTGGAGGTCTTCTCCAGCCTTAATGATCCTAAGGTTCTGTGATTCTGTGATGCAGGATGGCAGGAGGGCACTCGGTCATAGAACACTGATGGGCGCCTGTCTGTGCAGAGTCCTGTTTGTTCACCATCCCGATCAACTTTTAGCACATGAGTAATTATTCAAAGTGGACATCTTTCTAAAGCAAAGCACTTGGGAAGATGCTGGTGCCCCGAAATCCCACACGCTGCCGCAGCTGCGCAGGGCAGTTTGAAGCCCTTTAAAAATCACTCTCTCGCCTCATTATTATGCAGAGCAATTTTTCATTCATCGGGAATCTACAGCAGCATTTTAATGTGAGAAGCTCCCTACTCTGTTTCTCTTCCCCTGAAGAAAAATAGCTTAATTTCTGCAGTTTGATAGATTTTCCTGATCCTTCAAACAGTAGAAAAAGACTCTTGAAAATCGGTCGTTGGACTATCCACAGGCATTTTATAATGGCAGTAAATAGGTCTATACTGAATAGCTCTCCAGGCATCAACTTGAATGGTGTCCTTGACACTGTTATTATTATCCTCAGTTAAAAAAGAAAGAAAAAAGAAAAGAAAAGAAAAGAAAAGAAAAGAAAAGAAAAGAAAAGAAAAGAAAAGAAAAGAAAAGAAAAGAAAAGAAAAGAAAAGAAAAGAAAAGAAAAGAAAAGAAAAGAAAAGAAAAGAAAAGAAAAGAAAAGAAAAGAAAAGAAAAGAGAAAAGACAAAGAAAGCCTANAAGAAAAGGAAAGAAAAGAAAAGGAAAAAAAAGAGAAAAGAAAAAGAAAGTCTGTGGGCCTCCACATGCTCTGCAGGTTGCATGTGCTGAGTTGGGAGAAGGCTGTCAATTCCCCTCACCACATATGTAAGCCACAGAAGTCAGCAAACAGTGCTGCTTTTCACCCACACTTCACAGGGCTCCATGCAGAAAATAAAATCAATTCATATGAGCAATTTTGCATAATCTGAAGGTATGGGGAAGGGAAGTTTGGGTTTTTTTATTTCTTGTCATTTGCCCTGCTGACCATTTGCTGTTTTGTGCTGAACTCCGTGCTCAGAAGCCACTGGAGAATGTCTTTAGGAGCTTCTTGTGCCATTGTGTCACACTGCCCTTTGCCAGGAGACAGCTGCAGAGCATTCCTCCTGGACTGTGTATGGAAACTGCTGAATCTCAACCTGAACCACTGACTGATCACCCGAGTCAGCTGCGGGAGCACAGGTGAAGGCAATGCACCTGTGTGACCAGAAGGGGTGGAGTCTGTCTCCACCTCTCCCAGACCTCATTTAAGGGCTGACCACAACTAAGGAAGGATCTCTTTCTGGAGACTGCTCCTTTGGAGTTTCCTACCATAAGCCTAGGACTCAGGTGAGCATTTTTCTCCATTTCAGTTGTCTTTTTCCATCCTGATAATCTTTCTAACCATACCATCTGCAAAATATCTCAGTTACAATACTGTCTGACATTGTTCACTCTGTTAACCGTACAGAGTGGTTGTTCTTAACGGCCTTTACAATGCTGCAGCACATTTCCACATTCATAGGTTGTACAACATTTGTGCTCATCTATACCACCTCCAGACTTTTCCTTAACACCATCCTTTTAACCTTAGACCTCATGGGATTAAGCCTCATGTCGAGAGAGCCATGGTGGGAAAGCTGGAGGTTAATCAGGGAGAGCTGTTTTCTCAGAATAAATAAGGTGCTTTCATTTCTTGAAAGCCACTCTGATTTTTCCAGCCCACTCATAAGGCAAAAATAGTGTGCCCTAAAAATGTCACCGTGCTTTCACAGATTTATCTCTGTCAAGACCCAGTACAGCACCGGCTGCCTCCTGGTGCAGCCTGCAGCCTGGGTGCCGTGCTGTGCTTTGCGGAGCATTGCCTGCCTGTGGGGGAGAGCAGACTGTGGGGGGGAAATGCAGGCTGCGGTGAGACTGTGGATATTGGCATGGTTTGGTGTATTATTTAGAGTACAGTTAATGCTAACACTTGAGGACATAGCAGCACCCAGTGATATTTACGTATTTATCATGCAATAAATGTTGTTCTTGCCACCAGAGTCAGTACCTCTGTCAGAGTTGCTATCACCAGCATTAGTGCCTCTAATGCCACCACTGCCATCAGCACTGGTGTCCCCACCATCCCGCTGCCGCTTGACTGGTGTGATCTGGTGACATCCTGATGTCCCTGCACATGTTCACTGGAAGCTGAGAACTTTAGGGTTACTGTGTGACACTGTGCCTGTTGAGGGTCCTTTTGATTTTCTTCTCAGGAAGGGTTGTAAGGATAGGCTGGGGACACCACATAGTTTCACAAAACTCTAGAACTAGCACTAGTTTAACAGAGCTCAGAATCAAACTCCTGCCCTCAGGACTCCTCCTTGCTCTCTCCCTGCAGAGAGAGTCCCTAAGGTTGAGGACTTCATGAATTCATCTCCAGAACTCAGGAACCACCATGGCTGCCCAGTAAATGGTCCCAGCAGCAATACAGGACTGACTGCATGCTCCCAGGGCCCCCTTCCTGCTCTGTTTTGCTCCACCCAGGAGTTACAAATTACGTGTATTCTCTGGGGAACCATGATCAGGGCAAGTCTCTTGTTTAACTCTGCGTACCCACTTTCCCCTCTCTGACCATGTGCTCACAGGGCTGAGCACCAGCCCTTCTGGGGATGCTGCCTTTGCAACCGAACATCTGCTACAGAGTTTCTGTGTCCTCGTATTTTTCCATGCAAACCACTTAGAAACAAAACAAGATAGCAAACACAAATCAATTCAATTGTCCTAGAATATGACAGGTTGACTTGCGACCTGTCTCATCTGCTACATGACAATGTTGTTTGCATCCTATTAAAGCGGATGACTTGTGCACTATTTATACAGACCAGAGGTTCCTTCTGATGACAGTTTTTGAATCATAGCTCTTTCTTCATCGTACAATTCACCACCAAACCCCTCCACCAATTGATATTGTAACATGAGTGTCACTACACAAAGCAGTTTATCCTTCAACACCAACAATGCCCCAGTAATTTTCCCATACCCTTTTGCATCCCTCACTTGCTCAGCTGCTGCACGAGCAGAGTTTCACAGCCATGAACGATCCGTTGCTCTCTTGCCAGCAGCAGCCTGTCTCTAGTGGACTGCTCTGAAGACCATGGGAGATCTGCAGAAGATGCCACCTTTAATCTATCACCTTGACCAAGGCTCCCTGATTTTTGGCTTACCTTGGCCACATTGAGGCAAGAGGAGTTGTCTTGGGGCAGCATATAAAATGCATAATACAGTTAATCTATATATGTTACAAATCTTATTTTTTAATATATATATATATTTATTAAAACATAAAAAAGAGGGCAACAGAATCATAAAACCAGTGGGAGATTCAGATTGGATATCAGAAATGGGGTCTTCTCCAGAGGGTGATCCAGCACAGAGTGGGCTGCCTATGGAAATGACCGTGGCACTGAGCTGCCAGAGTTCAAGAACAACACCTGGACAATGCTCTGAGACACGTGGTCTGATTTTTGGGTGGTCCTGCATGGAGCTGGGAGGTGGAGCTGTGATCCTTATGGGCCCCTTCCAACTTGGGTNCATTTGCCCTGCTGACCATTTGCTGTTTTGTGCTGAACTCCGTGCTCAGAAGCCACTGGAGAATGTCTTTAGGAGCTTCTTGTGCCATTGTGTCACACTGCCCTTTGCCAGGAGACAGCTGCAGAGCATTCCTCCTGGACTGTGTATGGAAACTGCTGAATCTCAACCTGAACCACTGACTGATCACCCGAGTCAGCTGCGGGAGCACAGGTGAAGGCAATGCACCTGTGTGACCAGAAGGGGTGGAGTCTGTCTCCACCTCTCCCAGACCTCATTTAAGGGCTGACCACAACTAAGGAAGGATCTCTTTCTGGAGACTGCTCCTTTGGAGTTTCCTACCATAAGCCTAGGACTCAGGTGAGCATTTTTCTCCATTTCAGTTGTCTTTTTCCATCCTGATAATCTTTCTAACCATACCATCTGCAAAATATCTCAGTTACAATACTGTCTGACATTGTTCACTCTGTTAACCGTACAGAGTGGTTGTTCTTAACGGCCTTTACAATGCTGCAGCACATTTCCACATTCATAGGTTGTACAACATTTGTGCTCATCTATACCACCTCCAGACTTTTCCTTAACACCATCCTTTTAACCTTAGACCTCATGGGATTAAGCCTCATGTCGAGAGAGCCATGGTGGGAAAGCTGGAGGTTAATCAGGGAGAGCTGTTTTCTCAGAATAAATAAGGTGCTTTCATTTCTTGAAAGCCACTCTGATTTTTCCAGCCCACTCATAAGGCAAAAATAGTGTGCCCTAAAAATGTCACCGTGCTTTCACAGATTTATCTCTGTCAAGACCCAGTACAGCACCGGCTGCCTCCTGGTGCAGCCTGCAGCCTGGGTGCCGTGCTGTGCTTTGCGGAGCATTGCCTGCCTGTGGGGGAGAGCAGACTGTGGGGGGGAAATGCAGGCTGCGGTGAGACTGTGGATATTGGCATGGTTTGGTGTATTATTTAGAGTACAGTTAATGCTAACACTTGAGGACATAGCAGCACCCAGTGATATTTACGTATTTATCATGCAATAAATGTTGTTCTTGCCACCAGAGTCAGTACCTCTGTCAGAGTTGCTATCACCAGCATTAGTGCCTCTAATGCCACCACTGCCATCAGCACTGGTGTCCCCACCATCCCGCTGCCGCTTGACTGGTGTGATCTGGTGACATCCTGATGTCCCTGCACATGTTCACTGGAAGCTGAGAACTTTAGGGTTACTGTGTGACACTGTGCCTGTTGAGGGTCCTTTTGATTTTCTTCTCAGGAAGGGTTGTAAGGATAGGCTGGGGACACCACATAGTTTCACAAAACTCTAGAACTAGCACTAGTTTAACAGAGCTCAGAATCAAACTCCTGCCCTCAGGACTCCTCCTTGCTCTCTCCCTGCAGAGAGAGTCCCTAAGGTTGAGGACTTCATGAATTCATCTCCAGAACTCAGGAACCACCATGGCTGCCCAGTAAATGGTCCCAGCAGCAATACAGGACTGACTGCATGCTCCCAGGGCCCCCTTCCTGCTCTGTTTTGCTCCACCCAGGAGTTACAAATTACGTGTATTCTCTGGGGAACCATGATCAGGGCAAGTCTCTTGTTTAACTCTGCGTACCCACTTTCCCCTCTCTGACCATGTGCTCACAGGGCTGAGCACCAGCCCTTCTGGGGATGCTGCCTTTGCAACCGAACATCTGCTACAGAGTTTCTGTGTCCTCGTATTTTTCCATGCAAACCACTTAGAAACAAAACAAGATAGCAAACACAAATCAATTCAATTGTCCTAGAATATGACAGGTTGACTTGCGACCTGTCTCATCTGCTACATGACAATGTTGTTTGCATCCTATTAAAGCGGATGACTTGTGCACTATTTATACAGACCAGAGGTTCCTTCTGATGACAGTTTTTGAATCATAGCTCTTTCTTCATCGTACAATTCACCACCAAACCCCTCCACCAATTGATATTGTAACATGAGTGTCACTACACAAAGCAGTTTATCCTTCAACACCAACAATGCCCCAGTAATTTTCCCATACCCTTTTGCATCCCTCACTTGCTCAGCTGCTGCACGAGCAGAGTTTCACAGCCATGAACGATCCGTTGCTCTCTTGCCAGCAGCAGCCTGTCTCTAGTGGACTGCTCTGAAGACCATGGGAGATCTGCAGAAGATGCCACCTTTAATCTATCACCTTGACCAAGGCTCCCTGATTTTTGGCTTACCTTGGCCACATTGAGGCAAGAGGAGTTGTCTTGGGGCAGCATATAAAATGCATAATACAGTTAATCTATATATGTTACAAATCTTATTTTTTAATATATATATATATTTATTAAAACATAAAAAAGAGGGCAACAGAATCATAAAACCAGTGGGAGATTCAGATTGGATATCAGAAATGGGGTCTTCTCCAGAGGGTGATCCAGCACAGAGTGGGCTGCCTATGGAAATGACCGTGGCACTGAGCTGCCAGAGTTCAAGAACAACACCTGGACAATGCTCTGAGACACGTGGTCTGATTTTTGGGTGGTCCTGCATGGAGCTGGGAGGTGGAGCTGTGATCCTTATGGGCCCCTTCCAACTTGGGTTGTTCTGTTTTCACAATATTTGGAACTAATTTTGTGAAACTGAAGCATTGTTCTGGTTTGATGGAACTCATGGCAATCCTTAGTGAGTTCTCAAGGTGCTCACTGGAGATTTTTCATCCAGTTTTACTCCTCCCATGCTTCATCCTTGACAACAATTGCTCACAAATGTACACTCTGCCAAAAAGAGCTGACATGAAGAAGGCACCACTGTGAAGGGTGGGATATTTCTCTCTGGTAAGAGCGGGCTTATGAAAGTCTGGTAAAGAGATGATCAAATTTTTGAGTTGAATACCTGACTGCAACTCCATACATTCCATTCAGAAACTCACAGGTAGAGTATTTGTGTCAACTGAAAATGGAGTCACAAATATACCAAAAAATTGAAGACAGTTCCAGGAATCTCGAAGCTTATTCTCAAATTCCTTTGTCAGAATGGAAAGCAAGTCTGCATATTCTTTTGCTGTTTGCTGTGTTTACTCAAGGTATCAAAATGCATAAAATTATTTGCCATAACATGAGCTTGCCGTAATTTAAGTTTCATTTTCCCTCCCAGTGACAATCCCTTTTGTCTGCTGCTGCAGTCCTTGCTAATGGTGGCATAACTGCTCTAACATCATTTTTGCTCGTGCAAGGTGCTCACCAACCTTTGCAAAGTGCTCCTCTGCATTGTTTCTCTGGTGCTATTTTCTCTTTAACCACCTCTGTTCTCATGGTGGGTGCAAAACTTCATGCTGCTCTTCCCAGCTCTGATCTGCTGCCCTCTGATGCACCATCAACTGAAGGACTACCGCTCCTCCTGGGTACACAGGGCAACTGATACAGATGAAATGTAACTCAGTACTGTGGCTCAGTAGGGCACCACCAGGGCACCACCACCACCACCAGCAGCAGCTTTTCCACGGGTGAGTTCCGAAGTGAGGAGCAGCGGTGGTGGTGGTGCCCTGGGTCAGGACAGGACAGCCTGGTCCTCATCACAGCTGTCCCTCGCACCCTGCTGGTCACCTCAGTCCTCCTTTGCACTTCAGTACTTCAGATTGAATAAGGGATGAGGTTCTGCACAGAGCGCAGAGAGCATTTGGACACTGTTTTCAGCCACAGAGTTCGGGTTTGGCTGGTGGTCCATGGGGACAGAGGTTGGACTCGGCACTGTTGTGCTCTCCCCCACCTCTGACACCTCCCTATTGCATCCACCTCCCTGCAGTTTTGCTAATTACAGCCAACACCATGCCAGCTTGGCACCGCCACCACCCTTCCTGTAAGTGGCAGTGGCTAATCATTCCCTGCTTCGTTAGGGTGTGAGACTCTCCCTCCCTATGGGCCCCGTGCATGGTTTACTGGAAGTTTTTTCTCCCATGGCCCAGACCCTGTGCATCAATGCATAACCGGTGCCAGGCTTCGTGGTGCTGGGGCTGAATGTGTGTGCCATGGGTCAGGGTGAGCGGTGCTAGCTCTGCTGCACCACTTTCTCTCCCATTTGCCATAGTTTAACATTCTTTCACTTCCAATGCAAGGCATGACTTCCAACGTGACTTCTGCCTTAGAGACGTCCAGCCCTCCTGCTGCCCTGTGGCTGCAAGGTTGGGGGCAGAAGCAGGGGCCCACAGAGGACAGAATAGCAGAGGGAGTGCTGAGGGATGTTGCTGGTGGCTGTGCCAGACCTCACACGGGCAGGGAATCCCACAGACTTCGCATCACTGATGCTGCTGGGGGACTCTGACAGTTCCCTTCTTACCCCATGCTGGGTGGACGTAGGGCTGCTGTATGCCAGCAGTGGGGCTGGGGGCTGCTCCTTGGGTATCCCCAATGCTCCCAACACAGGGCTAGGCACAGTGCTGGGGAAGGAGGGGATGCAGGAACTGAGGACCCTGTCCACCCCAGGCTGTGCCTTGATCACCTCTGCTGTCACCTTGGGAGATGGCCCCACCTCAGTCATACGGACAACACTTAGTGGTGGGAGTTGAAACCATCCAGGATTTAGATTAACTCAGAAAGAAGGGAGGTGAATTGAGAGCACTGAATTGGGATGTTCGGCAGTAAATTACAGCCCTTGGTCTGCAAACTGCCTGATTCAATGCCAGTCAGATGAGAGAACCCCTGCTTGGACACTCTCATGGAGGGACCCGGAGTCCAGTGGGTTTGGCAGAACACAAACACGGATTTCTAACCAGGTTAATCACCGGTTCTGCCTTTTTTTTTCTTCTTTTTTTTTGTTTCTTCTCCCGTTTTCTACAAATTTGAGCCCATTATTCACGCAACTGGGAACTGACTTTTCAGCTGTGTCAGTCCCTTGCCTTGCTGGGAAACCTAATATCCAAAAATAAAAATCTATATTTAATACCCAAAGCGCATCCAGCAGTTACATAATTCACATCTCTTAGCTAAGCACAGTAATGAGTGCTCTGCATTTTTAAACCATCAGTTAATTGTCCGCCTCCTCCCTCGCAGCACAGATCAGACAGAAAAGGCACAAAATGAATCCCACAAAACCACATCTGACAGGTTTAAAAATCTATTTTCCTACAAGGAAATATGGGAAGGATGGGTGATTAATGAGAGACCACGGAGGAAAGGTTTTATCCAGCAGATTAATTCCAATGTGTGTTTAAAGCTGTGGCAGTGCAGCACCGCCGGGATGCGGGGTTTGGTTACCTGGAAAATCCTGTGAGCCCAATGAGCAGAATGTGAACTTGGCCAGAGTTAGGGTTTTGTAGATAAAGCAAACAGACTTGTGTTTTTAACATCTGCTCAGGCTTTCCCATGCAGAGACAAATAACAAGGGAAAGTGAATGAATCTGGCATCTCAGAAAGGGCAATCATTTAAAGCTCCCATGTTCAGGGAGCAATTAATTATCCAAACCTGCAGTTTTGGAGAAGAAGATATTTAATCTCTTTGAGTCCCTGGCGATTCGGACCTCTGACCTCAGAACCACGACCTCAGCACCACGCGCTGCTTCCCGCGGGATGGGGGAACTGCAGGGCCATTGTTTTGTAAACAATGCTCCCATAAATCTGGGAGGTGCTGCCCAGGAGCCTTTGTGCATGCGATGGGCTCACAGGCACGAAATGGACTCCGTGCAGCGCAGCTCACAGCTCAGACATTGCTTTCCTGGCTCGGTGTCATGCTTATTGCCTCAAGGCCGAGCAATGGCAGGACCTGGGAGCTGCTCGCTGCTGGTGCTGCGTAACCTTTTCTTGTGATACACTACCAGCTGCATTATTGACATCAGCTTTAACTACTTGCATTGTCCTCCGTGTACACAATTCGAAGCTGGTATTACTTTGTGCAAAATAAACTCAGATATGAGTGGGGCTATGGGACATTTTCTAGTAAAATTCTTTGACTGAATTATGCTCCTGTATCCAGAAGCTGGGATGGGGCTTATTTTCTGTGTGCAAAAACAGTCTCTGAGGAACGACTGCATGAGCGCTGGAAAAGGAACCAGCACAGATCAGGAAAAGGGAACTCAACGTTTAGGATAATTTCTTTTAAAAAACAGTGGAAGACTGCATTATGCAGTTGCTTTCCTGCATATGGTTTTTCCCGCGTAATTTTTCTACCAGAGCATCTATCTGAAGCCACAGGAAACGTGATTTCTTCCAGAATTGCTGAGAGAATCTTGCCTGCAAGCCACGCACTGCGGGTTCATGAGGGATTGTGGTATTGAGTGTCTGCAGGAGGTGTGAAAGGCAGGTGACAAAACCTGAAGGATTATTTCCTCTCAAACAGAATAATTACTCATCATTGCAGATCGAATAAATAAGATGTCCCTGATAGGTGGTTTGTGGTTCCAAGTTCACACGTCCTATTTATGCTCCTTCCAAATATCTTATATCATTTGTGAGACAGCACACCATTAGGGAGTTGATATTAGCCTTACCTGCAGGCTGATATGTGCAGATGAATTACTGAACATAGTCAAAGTATCTCTTCTGCAGAAAAACAGTACTGAGATACACATGAGGAAAATGAGAGCACTGAGTGATGGTTTCATTCAGTTTCTCCATGGATGGTGCAGTGTGTTGGCTTTAACCATGGGGAGGAGTGTCACAGGAACTACAGCAAGGAGTGTGCAGGTTTGATAATTAATATCGTGTGTAGTGTCATAGTCAGAGCTTTATCATACTTTATGAGCAGGTAGACGTCCTCGGTTAACTGAAAAGTACGGAGAATTGACACTGAAAAGAGTAATCATGGTGGCGTTGTCTGAAGACTCCTCTGCTTCCAATTTTCCATGGTAAGCGTTCCCCCGAGAACATGTACGCCTGACCCGAAACTTTCCCCATTTTCCAAGTCAGTGCACTTGATGGGAACTCATCGTGCTGCTCTCTCTTTGATTACGAACCCTGTAGATCTTCCGCAGTGGAACTGTTGCCAATTTTGAGTTGGCTGAGTTCATTTCACTCATGGAGCTCCTAAAGGACGCAGCTTGGTTTTGGGCTCCTGGTTTTATTCGTTTGTTTTTGTCTCTTGCAGAGGCCCTGGCCTGCAAAATAAACGCCGTTCAGTGTTGCTCCTGTCCCTCACAGCAGACAAGGAAGCAAACATATTGCGTTTCCTCTAAAACAAACCACTGACCAATGCTTAAACATCAGCTTCTTGAGGGTTTTTGCTCTCCCTTTCCCGATTTTAAGCCAGCTAGTAAAAATCAATAGGCTTGTGTTCCCATCCGTGAGCCACCTGACGTCCTGTGCAGAAAGTCACTGCCATGAGGCCTGGCTGAGGAGCGGGGCAGCCGGAGGGGATGGAGGTGATGAGCGGAGGCATGAGGTGTGTGAAGCAGCACCACTGCTGCACGCTGTCCGGTGAGAGCAGCGCGGCGTTATTTCGGGAAGCAATTTAATGGTTTGCTGATAACTTTGATTGCTTTCATGTCAGGTTAGCTTCTAATCTGGGTTCCGCTTCACTTCTTTCTCTAAAATAGCTCCGTGTGATTAAACCACACCGGAGCAGCACCGCACACGCGCTGATGGCCGTGCTCCTGCTCACAGTCCTCTGACCACATGCTGGGCTCCACGAGCATGCTGGGCTCCGTGCCCTCTGCTCCTGCAGTGGCACAAACAGCAGAGCTTGCAGCACCTCAGTGATAAACACACACTCCCGCCAGCAGCAAATGCTGCCGAGCAAATGCTGGCTCTGCACGTGGAGGGCATGGCATTTACAATGGGTTTCTTCAGCTCTTGCGTGATGTTTGATACAATATATACATTTTAATAGGATCCTACATGAGCAGAAAAATGAAGATCACGTACTTCATTAAACCAAACTGGAAGAGCCAGCAGGAAGCAGCCATCACATCTCATCTCTCTGCTCAGGAGATACAAAGCAGATGGTTTACTTGGGCACACTGCATAGAGGCTCACCTGGAACGGGAGTGCAACCTGCCCTGTGTCATCACAGCAGCAAAACTGCAGGGGGGCATTTGCCAGTGAAGGGACACTCCCTAATTTAAGAGCTCCTCTTGTTGCAATTCTAGGCTCTTGGAAAGCTCGCTTTTAAAGGTTAGCTCCTCCAAGAATGTGCAAACAGCACAACAGTTTCCACGGCACTGAACAACCACAGCACTGTGCTCTGCTGGGGGCTGTCCCCAGCAGCTGGAGCAGTGCTGGCACACACAGCTGGGTACACTGCAGGTTGGGGTGATGCTGTCCCCCCCCTGCATGGCTGCACAGCCACTGCCCTGTGAAGTCTTTGCTGCAAAGGGAAGCAGCTCCTGTTCCCACACTGAGCTCCTCAGTAGACAAACACTGGCTTGGGGGAACCCCTTCTGTACCGAGGTTTCCCAGCATGTGCCCAAGGACAAGAGCAAGGGCTGTTCTTTCATCATGTGCAGACTTCCCGAACATGCTTCATGTTGCCAGAAGTCTGGGAACTAATGCCACAGGTGAAATAATTGTTCCGGCCATACTTGATGCTTCAATTCCCACCCTACTGCATGGGATACTCCAGCTGGAGCATCTTCTCCAATGTGGGGCCACGCAGAGCTCTCACCCCAGCATCTCTGGTTTTGTCTCTGCTGGTGGTGTCAGTACTGAGAGCCACAGGGAAGAGCATTTTCCAGAAAAAGAACAATTTGCTAAAACAATTTTGCCTGGCCTGAGTTTTTTGGCAGAGCTGGCAGGAGGCCGAGCAGCTTGCTCTCATAAAGAAAACATGATCTAGGTTTAAAAATCTGCTTCATCTGGTGGAACAATAGCTGCGCTTACTGCTGCAATAAACCTGTAATTGCTTTTAAATGAATTTTAATCCAATTTCTGGCTAAACTGCAAATGAAGTAATCATATACAACCTAAAATCTTAACCACTTCTCTGTCAAGCAGAATTCTGCTGTGATTCCATAGTGGTGCTGTGTATTGCTGAACAGGTGCCCGTGCAACTCCGCACTTTCGTACATTTCATTGCAGTTCATTACCATAAAATCTGTCTTGGAATATTTGTTCCAGCATTGCAGGTGCAGACTGACCTCGGGGTACATCAAAGGCTGCAGCTCGCTGGTGGCCCCAGTGCTGGGGCATGCTGTTTAAAATAGTTACTGCAGTAAATAAACATCTGCCCTCCCCACCTCCACTTTTTAAGCCACTCCAGCTCTTTGCAAATTGGTTTCTAATTTACAGAAATCAATTACAACCATATATTCTAAATGCAACAATCAACAAGGATCTTCCCGTAGATGTCACTCAGGCTTCATTTTTAAAAACAAAATCAACATTCAAAAAGCTGCGCTGCCGCAGCAGAAAGTTTCACCTTTTAATTTTTCATACAAGATTAATTTTTAATTTTCAGACATCAGAGATAGAGAGAAGTTCCCCAGGAGCCCTCCTGTTCAAAGAGCACTCCAGGCAACTATTGCCATCAAGTGTCAATTCATCACAGCAAAGGCTTGTACTGCCCAGTGCACATTTTTACCGATATGTTTGATAAGACCCAACCACGATTGCTGTTTAAGTTGTGGTGTTTGCTAAAGGCCAGGCTCAGACAGGACAAGAAGTCTCATCTTCCCAGCTGCAGTACGTCGGGTCAGACCTTTGTCTTCTGCGCAGGCATGGTTACCAGCTCCACAGCATTGCCTCCATAGCTCTGTTCAAGCATTCCCCTCACTCCTATTGTGCTCCATTTTCTTGGCTGCCATGTGCTGCAGTTCTGTCATGCAAACTTTTGTCTTTCATGGTCTGAATGTCTGACTGCATTCACGGGGGCAAGTGGGATTCTAGGTGTTGATCAATGCTCACTACTGCTCCAAGTGTGACATGACTCAATTCACACATGTTCAGGAATGCTTGCTGGAAAATGGGTCTCTTGCAAGCTCTGGAAGCTGAACGTGGTACCTCTCCTTTCAGGGAGTTCCTGGCCAGCAGCAGCCCCTCCACGTCCCATTCTGGACAGTTCCATGAAGTGCAGGTGGGAAGGTGGCATGGGCAGTGGTGATGGCCAAAGGGCACTCTTGGTTTTGGGTTCTGCCACACCAGAACCCGGAGATTCAAGGCAAGGGGTTTCTAAGAGTTCTAAGTGTTTTCTGAGGAAAGTTCCTGCAGAACTCGGTGGACTTGGTCCACCTCTGGGTCCTATCCAGTTTCTGCTACCAATACGTTGGCTTTTAAATATATAAGCAACGGGCAAAAAATAAAAATAAAAAAAAATTAAATGTTTTCCATTCACACTGCTTTGTTTGAGTGCGACTCATTAATTTGAAAAAGGATTATGACTACAAAGATTTGCTAAAAAAATCACTTTTTTGAGACCAAATTCAGCCCACTCCAGAACACTGGTGAGATCACTGGTAGACACTGCTGTATCCATCTCCACACAGAGGAATGCTGTGCTCTCCATATGGGGGTTTCAGTGGATGCCTGGGATCCTGGCATGAACTGAAGGCAAGCCTGGAGATAGCCTCCACCTCCAGAATCATTAAAGTTGGAAAAGACCTCTAGAATCACCGAGTTCAAACCCTACCCATCCCCACTGACCAGGTCTGTGTGTACCACACCTCTGCTTTTATTTCCCCATTGTGAACCTGCTTCATTTAAGGCATGGTGTCCTTTCCATCCACTTCACACAGGGTTGGAAACAGGGCTCTCTCTGCCCTGGTTCTGCACTTGCCCATGCTGCCCTCGCACTCAGGAGGATGCAGAGGGACTGCACATACCCCGGCACCTGTCTGAGGAGGCCGAATGTGTGTGGATGGATTTCTGAGTCAGCTGCAAGGAATGCTGATGGGCCACAAGACGCACACGCAATGTAAAACAGGAACATTACAATCTCTGGAAAAAAAAACTCTTTGATCAATACATTTGATGCAGTTTGCACCAACCTCAGCGGCCCACATCTTCGGACAGCTTTGTTTTCACACAGGTCTGACACACTGTAAAGAGGACAGAAGCCAAACACACGCTGGGAAGGAAGCTTTGTCACCCCTGCGATGGCCCCGTATCCCTTGCCACCAAAGGCAGCAAACTGGATGCGCCTGGCAGAGCTTTCCTTCCTTTTGTTTTTCCCCTACAAATCTCAGGTGATTTCTCATTTCCAGTATCTTGTTCCAAATACCGCTAATGAGTGGACAAACGCTGCTGCACCAGTTCAAGCAGCATATTGTGTGACAGTTCGGAGGCGATCACGCATACGCAATTAATAATGTAGAAGTACATCGCTCCTTATCTCCATCACCTTCTCTCAGGCCGGTTCATCTCCCCCAGCCTTAATGCATGCTCTTTTAAGCTGGAAAAGAGAGCACCTTCGCAATTGATCTCATCTGGCTCTTCCTCTGCCTCCGTGCTCTGGATTACACCCATCGGGAGACACTGCCCGTGATGGGATTTTGCCCCTTTAAGTTCAGCACCAGAACAGGGACCGGAGCACCGCGCGGCAGTGACAGAGGGGACGTGCTGCTCCTACCCGGGCTCAGCTGAACCTGGCAGCAGCTTTTGGTCATTTCGTTGTAGAACTTGAGCACACAGCCAGATATTAAATTATCAAAAAAATGATGCTGCATAAATGAAGAAAATATTGATCTTTTGGCATCAAAATGCAATCATGCCGAATCAAAAACAATTAATGTCCCTGAATGCAGATATATAGCAGGAAATAGGCATGTACTTTTTATAGGCAAATTGCTTAAGGTACAATATAGGCTCTGGCATGTTTTCATTTCTATTAAATGAGGAGACTGCAGCTCCGAGCTCAGCGAACTGCCCACATTTGAGCATTCCTATGCACAAATCACAGTTTATATTTTGCAAAGTAAACAGCAAAACCCAGCACATCTAATTTCTGAGATTCTTCTGGCTTTTCTTTTTGACCTTTGGTATTTGTACGTATCGATGCTCTCTAAAGCACTGCACAAAAACACCTTGAAGTGTCAAGCTTTAAAAATGAGTCTTCTTTTCTCTTTCTCCTGTGTAGCCTGGATTATCTTGGCCTTGTCAAAATACATTCTCTAGTTAGAGGTTGGAAATATTTCCCTCCTGGCTCCCAGGTATTGATTTTTCACCACTCAGCTCTCCGCTGTCAGCGGCGAGGGGAAAGGTGAAAGTTCAGCTGGTTCTGCCCCCCGCCAGCACCGTGCCCCCCACACCAGCTCCACATCAGCACTGCTGCCGGCTGCCATCCACCTAAAAGGAAACCCCGGGGCCACCAATACTTGAACGTGCTCACGCACTGTGAAAACTGAGCATTCACCCAATTCCTTTGTGTTGCTTTTTTGTGTTTTTGTTTTTTTTTTCTTTTTTCCCCTCCTCTTTGCTTTGTTTGGTACGGTTATTTGGTAAGGTCTTTGCCCATGCAGACCCGTCCCTTGGTGCCCAAGGATAGCACAGCACACCTCTACCCACCCCATCTCGCTCAGGATTCTTTGTCAAGCAGAAGGAACTGCTGGTCGCAAAATAATCTGTATTGCAAATTCTAACCCAAACGCACTTTATATCTTCTCAGGACCCCGCGTTTCATGCTAGGAAGCATTGCTATTTGTATCAGTTACCTTCTCTGGAGGAATCTGAAGCAGATGACAAGGGAACTATCACCTTGCAAACCCTGGTGGTGGTGAATTCCTGGCAGACTGCAGTTCCTTTGTCTGCTTTATCCACACTGCCAGAGAGTTACAAGAACCACACTGCAACACCTTCCTCCCTTTGTGCTGAGGGCTGCAGGTCCCCCCAGCATGGTAGACAGGATGGCAATGAAGATGACTTTCAAATGAGAAAGGAAAAGTTGGTGAAAAAACTTAGGATTCATAAATCAGAGGCAGGGAATTATTTGCATGCCACCTGGCTGATGCCATAACAACAATGCTCTTCGATACTGTTCAGATTTATTTCACAAGCATATTTACACCAGGGTATGCAGTATACATACAGAAGAGTAGGAGTGGACTCCAGAAGTTGCTCGAGAGGCAGACACTTCAGTCATTTACCATACATGGTGACTTCCATCATTACAACGCTTTCATACAGGTGTCTCATCATGTCATCTTTTGCTTGTAAACTGCCAATGAAGCCACATACGTCTCCACATTTACAAGGACAAGTCCAAATACAGTACTAACAAATCAATAAAGCACTAAAAGCTTACACTGGAATGACAATACAAATTTTACTGCAGTGCTGAGAGACCGAGGCTGTGAAGTTGAGGACTGGGGCAAACAAAGTCACCACAGTGGGGCCTGTGTCCAGTCCCACAGATGGCTCCTGGACCCCAGTGGGGCCGGAGCTGACCCGCAGCACTGGGGGGAAAGGAACGACCTCTCCTCTGCATTTAAGAAAATCCATTACGCTTCTAGCTTAAATCAAACATTTCATCGTATATATAATTCAAGATGTTTGCTCACTATACCACAAAAGGAAATCATTGGAGGGCTATGGTCCACCATTCCCGTGGGAGTTGTGTTTTGTTTCTGAAAGTAAACACGCACACATCTTGGAACCTACCCTAATGTAACTGACAGGATCCCAGAACGCCTACAGGGGAATGTTTGCAGTGCACCCTGACTCTCCCCGTGCACCTCAACCTAACACTGCAGTGTTTCAGTCTACATATGGAAGGTCTCTGTTAGCTCGTCTTCCCACCTTTCATCTTCAGAGTTACATACGCGTCTTTATAAACACAATCTACATGCACGTTGTGTTAGTTCACTTAGGAAAAAGACCCTGATATTCTACGGCAGAGTTCTCTGCTATACACTACATTCCTGCCAGATAAAAGGATTAAACTTTATGGCAGTTTGTGTTAAAAATTCCTAATGGTCTTAATTTCTTGGTATTTTTTACTGGTATTTTTAAATTTTTAAGCAGCAAACAGATATGTATCTTCCAGAACTGCAAATCTCACCTTCATGCACAATTCACTACACAAACCAACTTAAAAAAATTAAAAAAAAAAAAAAAAAATCAATGCTTTTTATATTTAGAAGCCATTTTATAAATTAATTTATTCCTTTTTGGGGAAGGAAGGATTTTATAAGTACCATTTTTACTTTGTCATATAAAGACAGCCTCCTTATTTCTGCGAGATCTTCGGACAAAAGTGGCAAAGAGAAAGCTATACAAACATATACATCAATATTTTTAAATAAAATAGTATTTCATAGATTTTCTTTTTGTTTTATTGTGAGCATAAACCAGCATTACTTTCACACGATTAAATATTTCACAGAATTAGATATGTAAGAAGGAAACACAGTCACAGCTAACATTACACAGGAATATTCCTACTGAAGAAATGGTTTCAGTATATCTGCTCAAATAACTTACTATTTTTCATAGTTCATCTTGCCAGGATTGTTAACCACTGACACCATTTGTGCTGCTTCCCAGGGATGGCTGCCACCCCTGCTCCTGCAATGAGGGAATGTGGTCCTGCAGCTGCTGGAGCACAGCCCAGCTTCCACGTGGGATCCAGCACAAACGGGAGCAGCTTTGGGAAGAAAAAGCTTTTTATTTTCTTCAAAATAAATACCTTCATTGGTAGCAAAAAACACCTTTATATATAAATACTCCTCTGTTCAAGTTTGCTAGTCCATCTTAAAGATATTTTTTTTTATTTACATGTGGACTGTAATCCTTTGTTCCAGACTAAAGCAAGAAATGGTTGAGCACAGCAGCACTTCAGTTCCTCAAAAACTGTCTTTTTCTGAAGACACGTGCCCCTACCACTCAGAACAGAGGCCATTAAACTCCTGCGCACTAAGCTACTAATTATCCCCAATTAATCAGGCCCTTATTAAGAACCCTCTAAGACACACCGCCTAGTGATCATTCAGTGGTCACTAGAAGGAATACATGTAAACAGGGCCTTTGGTAAACCACTGAGGTTCTGTGAGCACGTGGAACCAGGCCACCAGCATGAGGCCAGCAGCCACCAGCCAGGCCACGGCACACAGTCAGGGAGGAGCTGGGCCTCTCCAAACCACAGCTTCCCCCAGCCTGCTGCAAAGAGAAACCTCGCGGTGCCATGGGCTGGAGAAGCGGGCAGAGCCACAGCCCGGCAAAATGGGCAGAACTGCAGCAGGGAAAACCAGGCAGAGCTGTGACCCAGCAAGCCAGGCAGAGCTGTGATCTGGCAAACCAGGCAGAGCTGTGACCTGGCAAGGTGGGCAGAGCTGCAGCCCGGCAAACCAGGCAGAGCTGTGACCTGGCAACGCAGGTAGAACCGGGCAAACCGGGCAGTTACGAGCTGGCTGGTCGGGCCCTGTGACCAGATAGCAACAAAGAAGGGAGAGTTACACGGAGCTCTGACAGAAATGCATTTCAGCACAGGTGGCGTGCCCTAGACCACGAAGCGGTGCTCCTTGCCATCATGTGCCATGAGGATGACGTTGCGGTTGGAGGTCCAGATGAGGCGGGCCAGGCGCAGTGCGTTGTGTGAGCCAGGGGAAGCGGGCTGGATGGGTGGCACCTGGTAGGTCTTGATGCAGCGCAGCTGGGGTGCTGAGTTGAGCATGCCAATGCTGCCCAGCAGCGATGTGTTCATCTGCAGAGACAGCTGTTGGTGAGGGGTCCCCCAGTCCACTCTGATCAGGCCCAAGTGACATTTCACCAGACCCACCCAGACCCACTGGACAAAGCAGTGCTGTCAGTGCCAGGGCCCGTGCACTGTGCTAGGCCCTGTGGCATTAATGCACAGCACACAACTTTGCAAAATGGAAGGCTGAATGAAGTCTGCAGATGCATGGCACTGCTCTTGGTGGGGAGCTCACGGTGCTACAAACTGGCACTGCCAGCAGCATCTCCACAGCCATGCACCTGCTTATCCCTCCAACACAAGAGAAAGGAAACTGATGCATGACTGAATGGAACATAAATTACAGTCAAAAACATGGAGCTTCCCTCCTACGCACAGAACTCAGTCGTGTTCAGCAATCAAGAACTGCTTCATCTCACTGCTTGTCCCATATCTCTTTTTTAATTATCGTTCTCCTTGCCTATGCCTTTCTCAAGTTGAATTGTGATATCTGAATCAATAAATTAGCCAGGAAAATCATACAGTTTATTTACTACTGCGAAAAATCTTGCACTTCATTTTTAAGGCTTTATAAGTAAAGGTTTATATTCTAATTTTAAAGAGAAACATGAGAAGTTATTAAGATTCTATCTGTGCTAGAATGCTTTTGTCAAAATAGTTAAAACACCAAATGTGAAATAATGCAAAACTAAGAAGAATCGTAATACTTTCAAACAGAAAAACTGAATATTTTATTATTTTCTGCTAGATAAACAAAGCATTTGGGAGAGATTTGGTGAGTTCCACTCTCCAGATGCTCTCTGTTTTTGGCTGTTACTGCTGATGCACGCTGCCCAGCTCCATGCTTCAAAAACAAGATCCACTGCCTAACCCTATACCTTACGAGTGCTCCTTTACTTGGAAAACCCTCCTGCACTGTGCCCTTTAGCAGCCTGGCCATGAGCAGGCAGACAGCTGCCGCACCATATCCCTGAGTGTGCCATGTGGAGCCCTGGCAAATCCTGGGCCACAGCAGTCGTGCTACTGCTGATCCCACGCTCTGAATTCTGATCAGGACAAAGTACAAGCCATTACTTTTTCCCGGCTCTTCTCAGCAGTAGAATGGTGTCAGAGAGTGTAAATCATGGCATCTCTAGCAGGGAGCATGCATGCACCACTGACATTTTCACAATTTAAATCATCTTGAGTAATAACCCTTTTAAGATGACTAATGTTACTGATTTTCCTGCATTAATAATAGTGCCAAATGGAATACAGAAGGGAAAAAAAAATCACTAGTGCACGAGGTCACATTTTAAAACTAAATGTGTAGGTACATTTAACTCTTTATGTAAAAGCCACTTTAGTGTGAACATTTACACACCTGGACATACGAGGCAGCTCACAATTTAAAGCACGTGCCCTATTATTTTTCTACCTGCCAGTTCTACAAGTCCTGCTCTGATTATGTTCTAGATTTTCCCTGAGTACTTAAATTGTGTAAGTGTAACTGATGGATGAAGATTCTTGCTGTTCCCATTTACTGTTTCAGAAAGCACACAATACAGTGGCGGATAATAATTTAATAATTACAGCACCTGTAAAAGTAATGAATGGCATCAGAAAGCTAAGGTAATAAGTAAAAGACTAAATAATAATTATAGGTATATTGAGTTCTATTATGCAGTCTGATTACTGCAAAACTAAATTATTTTGATAGTCTGTGCAAACTGCTTGATCAAGTAAGTTTTTAAGTCTGAAGTTATTTAAAGGAAGAAAAAATTCCACAAAGACTGCTCCTATGCTAAAAAAATAAACCACCGGGTACTCCACAAAGTGTTGACCTGATTCTCAGTTTCTCCCATTTCAGACCCTCTCTGCATTGTTTTTTGCTCAGCCTTCCCATTTCCTGCATTATTATGGAAATTCCAGGCAGCTCTGCAGCCTGAGGGGCAGCTGAGGACAGCTTCCTGGGCTCGAAGTAGAGCAGCTGTGTCTGCTGAGCAGAAGGGCTTGGCACAGCAGTAATGGGACCACTGTTCACCTTAAATGGCTTTCCATCGTGCTGAGTCAAGGATAAAATGGAGAAACATCATGGAGGTCTTCCTCTATGGGAAGTCATTGGGTTCCAGAAGTCAGAGAAGAAAAATGCCTACCAGAAGACGGGACAGAGCACGAGAGCAGGAGCAGCGGTTCTGGCAGAACTGGCTGGGGGTCTCCTGCAAGGCCCTAAATCTTATCAGGTGGATGTTTTATGTGTGTAAAACTGAAGTGTTACAACAGCATCAGATTCAAACAGCAAATAGAACAAAAGTTATCTGACTGCTCAGAACTTATGTACTGATTTGTATGCAAACAAACCCTTACACCTCAGACGGCAATAACTGCAAGGCATATTTAAGTGTAAGCAAGTACTAGAAAAAGATCTGTACTTTATAAAAACAGAAAAAATATGATTCACAACAACATGAAAGGTGAGTAGGCAGCACTGATCTTCCAGGAGACACAGGCTGGCAGCAAGGCACTTACCTGCCAGAAGGAGAGGTGGCTGTCTGAGTTGGAGTAGGTGGCGAGGTACCGGCCATCAGGAGCGAAGGCCACTGCTGTGATCGGCCCCTTGTGCCCGTGGATTGTCTGGCAAGAGAGAACATGTAGGGACATGGTTAAGTTCGCACTGTGGTGATGGGTTGGCAGCTGAACTTGATAATTAGGCTGGACGAAGCTCTGAGCAACTTGATCTAGTCATAGACGTACCTGTTCACTGCAGGGGAGATGGACCAGATGGCATTTAAGGAGCCAAATCTTAATGGCCTTTCCCAACCTTAACGACTCTGTGGTTCTAAGAACAGTAACGGAGCACTCCTTAGCACCAAAACAGCGCTGAACAGATTTGGAAGCAAACACAAAAGCAACAGCATCTGGGCTTCTAGAAAAAGTTTTCTGGAAGAGTTCAGCAAATTGCTACAGCCAGAAAACAGCAAGTACAACGTGAGGAAGACTCTTTCTCCTACTTCTGCATTGTATCTTAGGTCTCGAATCAAAAGTATGACATGAATTGGAAAAGCACACAAAGTCTAAGGTTTACTGGCAAACACCCTGGCAGAGGTAGGGGAACTTCAGAGTTTGGTTCCTAAGGGAGAGAGGAGGGCAATTTCCCTAAAATACCATTTCCTATTGGATTATCACAGAGAAGACATTAGTAACAAGCTCACAAAGTATTTCTTTGAAGAATACACGGAAGCTGCTCTCTCTGCATTAAGAGGCTCTGTGCCAATTTTAAACTGGCAGGACTTGCAATGTGTGAAAAAAAGACTTCATAACATTAATCGACCAAAACTAGGCTGTGAAAATAAAAGCACATGAAAACAAAAGTGGTCCTGTAGCCAGTTCCAGGACACTAAAAGATGCAAACCCACTGAGATTGCACGCTGCACCTGAAGTCAGGTTTATACTAACAATCCATTAATATATTTACTGTGCATCATGTAAGTTGAATAAAGTCAAACAGAACCCCAAACCTATGTCTTCAAGGTAATCACTACAGCTTAGGATGAAGATTTGAAAGGGGAATTAATTAGATGATCCAATGTTTAGACCCATCAAACTCTGCAGCACTTAACAAGCAAATAATACTTGTCAATAAAAAATGTTTTGGTAATACAAAGGTGGAAAATCAATAGTACTTGCACACTTGTTGCTCTTCTTAACTACTCAAAATGTGTTCCAATAAGTACAATCCTTAAGGGAATTAATGTGCTTTGTTATTTAAAGCAAGTGCTTCTCTAATTGATGCTAATCCTTTCAAGCCAAGATTTATTTTTTAGTGCACTACCCAAATGTGTACTTTGCAATGCATATCTAGTGCTTCCTAGGCAGAGTGAATAAGCAGAACAAAACAAAATTATTGCTACTCATTCAAAATATTCTGCTTACACTCATGCATTTGGAGCTCAGACTGCCCTGGCTGGCACTGTGCTGAATGCTGCATTATGGCTGTGATGGTTGTGCTTCAGCAGGGAACGCATGGCAACACACTGCCTCTTTGCACTTCTTTCTGCTCTGAAGTGAAACAAATAAAAATTATTCTCTATTTAAATAAAATCTGTGCTGTATTGGTTTGGCAATAGTCCGAATCTTGCACGGCAGACAGGGTGGGACAAAGTGCAGCTGCTTGGAGCTTCCCTCTGCCCAAGCAATTGTTTTTTAATGGGAGCACGCTCCTGGGAGACTATTTGACTTCTGCACCTGTCACCGCTGCTGTCCTGTACACATGATATACTGAGGCTATGACAACCTAATTCTGAGTCCAATATTTGGCAAACCCTACACTGAACTGCATTATTCCGTTAAAGGTGACAGAAAAAATAAGCGCTGTATCACTGCAGCAATTTTATTTTAATAAATACTGGAATGCATACTTTAAATTGATAAAGTAACATATATACTGCTATAGAGACATAGCAATATTTTACCACATTTATTATTAGATATTTATCTCCCCAGTCCCTAGGGGTACCTTCACTAAAATGAAACAAAAACAATCACTCACTGAGGATGTGGCATGCCTGATGCACCCCCAGAAGTACCACAATTCCAGCAGGTGCCACATGAAAAGCAGAAAGCACCAGTTTTGTCCCACCTTCGCACTGTCATTAAAAGCTCTGACCACTGTCACTTGGAAGAGCATGAAGGCTTCAGTTCCAATTTTGTATGGGATACAGTCCCTGCACAAGGAACGGTTATTTGAAAATTAAAGTGAGGACTCTGAGGTGCTCTTCCATAGCCAACTCCTAAAAGTGTGCTCTGGAAAGCTGGTCTAAATACAACAGAACACAAAAAAATTGCAACTACAAAGCTCACTGAGTTAAAGGCAAAGACAGAGGGAAGACTGCTTACAACTGAAAGAAGCTGAAGAAAGGTGTTGAAGGTGCTATTAAAAAACGAAACAAAACAAATGAGAAGAGTTAGCTCTCCCTCTACTTCCTTCCCACCCTTACTATCCCTGGAGGTGTTCAAGAACCATGGTGACGTGGCACTTGGGGACACCAGTGGTTAGTGAGTATGGTGGGGATGAGCTGGGGCTGGTCTTAGGGATCCTAGAAGTCTTCTCCAACCTTAATGATTCCACAATTCTGTGATGCATTCTGACTAACTACAGAACTTCAAAGTTTTATATTAATCACCGACAGTGTCCTGGAACTCAACTAATCTTTCTATGTGAAGAAGGGAACCTCCTGTTCCCAGCCACCCATTCCGATGCAGCCCACACCAACCCACAGCCTCTCCCCACCAGAGCCCCCACTCTTCTTTGCCCCATTTACTGTCCTTTTTTTACAACCTTACAATCAACCCCTCTTTCTCTTTTATTTTACACCATGTAATCACAGTACTGTATTGCACACAGTCCAGGCTGAACACATGGTATACATGGGAACACTCAGCTTTGGCCTCATCTCAGTTTCAGCAGTGTGTCTGATAAAACTTTCTATCCATTCATTGAATTGTCCTTTGAAGACCAGGCACGTGAACCATTCCAGGACCATGGAGTACATGAACACAATCAGGACGTTTTATAAAACCTCAGTTTGTGAAACTAAACAGTTTCACCCAGTAAGATGTTCAAAATGTTCTCACTTTTTACCTCAGAAGTAGTTTCCAAGATGCCTCCTCAAAGGTTTTTACAAGCACTTACAAACCAAACCAAATTTCTGAGCAATTTAGTGGAAATACCTAAAATAGCATTTACTTAAAATAGCTTCTGTATTTTTAATAATTAAATTTCAATGCTCCTTCAAACAGTACTAACAATTGCAGTGAAACTTTCAGGACTACACAGAGAAAAAGTATATTTACATCTTTAAATTAATTTTCTTTCTGTCCTTCAAATGGATTCTCAATAATATCAAGATAAAGTCAAAGCACATATATTAGAATTTTTAACTTAATAAAATATATAACTTAATTTTTAATCTCACAGTAATATAATTTTGCATCAACCATTACTATTACTCAGTATTAAAATGTGACTTGCATGATGTGACAGGCAGTGCACAATGAGAGCCAAAAGTGACCTTGAGCAGCAGTGTATAAAAATACATTTATCACTGGAATGGCATGCTGGCTTTCAGTCAATATGTGGTCTCATTTGTTAGGAGGTTCTCCTGCTGTGATTCCCTCATTACAATTTGCTTTTACTTCCTGGGCAAATGACAACCAGAAAATGAGGCAGCTTCTTTCCTGACCGAACTTAATCCAGAAGAAATTAGATGACAGCTGCACCCATCCAAGTGTTACGGGGTGCTTTAGAAACGTTTCCAAAATGCTCAGCCACAGATCGCAGCAGTTCTATGGGGCCAAGCAGACAACCCAGAACCAGCCCCACGCCCCCAAGGCGATGGCTGCAAGGAAACCATGCATATGGCTCTCCCACCCAACTCAGCCTCCTTCCCCAACACCCTGATGTCTGCAAACATTGGATGGATGCTCTCACTTCTCACTGAGGGCTTCATGTGGCACCATCAAAACCAAGATAGCCATTCATTTCACCACACCTATAAACCAGACAGCCCGTAACACAAGCAGCAAGCTTTTCATTGGTGAAACTAATGCCAACATAGTTTAATTAGAAGTTCATGACGATGCGGTGTCACCTCAGAACTTACCCATGTATCAGACAATTCAGTTTTGATCCTGAAATTCCTACCTCCATGACAATCACTCTTTCAAAAGATGTTCCAACAGCTCATGGGCTGGGTTATATATATATATATATATATATGTTAGGAAAATAATCTTAAATAAGAATTCTGAGTACAGTCAGGATACGAATGAAAATGGGAGAAGAAAGTGCTTAGTATTTCCTCCAGGTTATTTCTATGTTGTGAGAAAAAAAATATATGTAATTACTCTGAACCCCTACTTTAGGGGAGTATCTTAACAATTACAAACGGCTTGTGTAAAAAATTACAAAATACAGATAGGCATCTGGAAAAGAGCTCGGGCTGGAGAGATGCCAGGCCTCAAGGTTTGCAGATGCGTTGCTGTGAAGTGCGGTTAAGTTTTAGATCTTGAACCACAAATCCCTCAAGAGTGACGCTAAATGGATGCAAGGAATTTTGGGCTGATATTCCAGTGCCAGAGAGCACTTTACAGGGAGAAAAGACACTGAATGCTTTCCAAAAAATCACAATATGGAATGGATTTACCATTTATTACATGGACTCCATCTAACCAACTCTCAAAATGCAAATCATACCCTTAATGGTAACAGCTGTCTAAATTGCTAGAAAGACACAATTAAAACACAATAAATCAAAGCAATGCAAGCAATGTGGTCTAAGAGCAATCAGTAGATCACATTTCAGGGGGCACAGAGAGGAAGGAGGAGTCGGATTGGGCGTGCCCATCAGACAGATCACCAGCAAACCCAGTTTAGTTAGGAATTACCTGGGGGCCTTAGGAAGTTGCTGTGGCTGGAGAAACCTGTCCACTAGGCAGAAATTTGAGCTAAATGTGAGTTAGAACATGGCTTTTAGTTTCCTAAAATTGCATGAACTGAAACGTCTACTGTAAAAGTGTTATTAAAACAGATTTCAGGAGAAGACACTTCTAGCAAACACACAAGTTTGACAGAATCTTATCGATGCACTGCAATAAAACGATTGTGTTCCCAGATGAGACTCTTTTGGAAATATAAGAAACCCTGGTAAGAACATCAAAACCCAATGAGTCTCACAGCAACGCAGACAGCAGTTAGAGACTGCATTCTCTTACAGACACAGATCTTCAAAACTCATCATTTTCAATATAAAGTCAGTCCCTATGGAAAGAAAGAGATGTTAAAAATTCTAATTTTATCATGAATGGAATAATGCCCTAAACTGAGTTAGCAAGAGACTGGAACACTGTAAGCAAGCTCACAGGGTGTTCCTTCTTCCTGTGCTAGCTTACTGCTAGTTCCATAACACTCAGTAACTGAAAGGATGGTTCTCCTCTGCCTCCGTGTTCTCACCTCTGTGATGGTTTACAGTTGGAGCATTCAGTGGCAGAGACACAGAGTATTTCTCGTCGCTTGGGTATGATGGCTTACAATGAGTGATGCAATATCACTGTATTTGGAGAAACGCACAAGATATATACATATATTATTTTTTTTTCTCCATTAACCAGGTCCACTGTTTTTCACTCAGCTGCTCTAGATTCAATGAAATGTAAGAAGCCTTCTTCTGCTTTCCACCTGGATGGTTCCCCAGAGAAAAAGCTTCTTTTAAAGAGGGAAAAAGATGAGTTGAGACTACTTTTTGTGAAGGAAATAATGTCTGAGTAGGAAGTAGCAGCTAAACTAGGTATAAGTTCAGGTATGTGGAAACTCAGTTTTCTTTACAGCCCTAAGTATGAAATCTTATGCTTACTTTTCTTCTGTCTCTGCTTCTACAGACGCTACAAACCCAGTGCTGTAATAAAACTCTTAACTCAATGGGGGTGGGTGGCCTCAGAGATGGCCAGTAAGTTTAATATCTTTTTTCAGTCTATTTGACTTCTGTAAACTGAATCGTATCACTTCAGAATGGAAAAAAAAAATCCTTAGTGGAATTGATTACAATGTCGGCTCCTCATTTTGATGTCAACCGCTGAGGCACAAGAGTTAAGCAGAAAGCTGTAGCTGAATCAATTTCTTATTTAATTTTTACTAACTTTGGTTATTCAAGGCCCCTCCTGATTTCTGCACTTGGATTTGCAGTCTTCACTTGTCACCTGTCCCTATCTTTCCCCTCTCAACAAGATGTTCCTGCATTTGCATACTCCATATGCCCACAAGAACATGCAAGCTCCTTTAAAAGTCTCCATACCAACTAGAAAAGAGTACAGAAGCGACTCTGAACAAAAACTAATATTGCTGATCTAAAAAGTAAGCTCCGTGAATCCAGAGACCTCATTATTTTGCCTGCCGAAGCCAGAAAATTAGAGCAGAGTTTCAGCACTCGTTAATAGTGCATTCTGTGGCAAGACTGGCAGTTTGCATTGTTTATTTGTAGCTTAATGAATAGAATTATATGTAAAAAGTAGATTTATCTACAATGAGCAGAGGCAGACTCGATGCAGATCAACAATATCCAAGCGGGGTTAATGCAGAGGAGCTGGTGAGCTGTAAATTCACACCTTGGTAAACCTCCCCATGCAGAAGAGTATCAGCATGGTCCATTCCCATTAAATACGCTGCTAAATTGCCACCAGCTAACCACCTGGGCATAATTAAACACTGCTTTTGAAAGACATTTGAGAAACTTGAAAACCACGGTTGTTTTGTTACCACATCCCACCCACAGCTGGGATTTGCTGCCGATAGGCTAAGACCTCTTTCCTGTTACAATGAAAATGCACAGAATCTCTCAACTGTATTATTAGGCAGCTTTAGAAAGATCAGCTCAGGGTAAAGCTACTGCAGCCCATGGGGAACATGTGTCAGCAGCATGTCGCCTTCCTTCTACAAGGAATGGAAGCAGAACTACAGCAAGGCTTGCATTTGAAACACAGGCTGTATAGAGGACATGACAATTTGAGTGTGTTTACATCCTAGCATAGCTGAACCACATTCCCTTAAATTTCTGTCCCACTTGCCAGCAGTGCACTTATTACTACCTCATATTACATTACTATAGATTTTGCTTTGTGAACTTTGCTATTGCTTATGTAAGTCATATGATAAACTAAACCAACTGGAAAGCATTCCCCACCTCCTTGTACATTAATATGGCTGTCTGTACCAATGGCAGCACATACTGTGGGTTTCTGGAACGGCAGTGTGCTGCCCTCACTGTGTACACACATGCGCTACATTGTCTGGTGGACAGCACAGTGCAACCCTCCCCTTCCTGCCACAATGAGAAAAGGGCCCTTGCCTACAAATTAAAAGGCAATATCCAGTAACTATCTTTTATCTGCAATTTGAGAAGGTGTGCTCCTAACTAACAAGTTTTCCTGGCTCATCTGAACTTGTCAGCATAGCACTGTCAATAAACACACAGACATGTTCAGATTACAGCATGGCTATCTTCCCTTTACTACCAATAAAATTCCGTATTTGAGCACGTTGTCTTTTGTTTCCTAATCAAACTTAACTAAAGCAAGCCATTACATATCAGCAACTATTCTTTACAAATACAATATTGAGCAATTTTCTGCCCTGGATAAAAATAAAAATTTGTAAATGCATCTAGGAACAGAAATACAATATTACGCACAATTCAATTCCTGCTTTGACTGTCAAAATCCTATTTTTAATTTTGCAGAGAGACAAACAGAGCATCCAGACTGACAGCACTGTTTCTACTCAGTGCTTAGAGAAGTCTCAGCAGTCAGCAAGCAGTGGCACTGCCTTCAGCAGGTTTCTTTATAGGAAGCCAACTTTTCAGGAACTGCACATGGAAATACACAGCCACCATTACAGCAACAGGGAGGTTGGAGCTGAGGTTCCTCTCTCCTTCGTGCTTCTCAACAGCAGAAAGAAGGGTTCACAATGAAAAGCCTTTGACACTTTGAAGACAACATGGATGAGGAATTGGAAGGACAAAGAGAAGACCAAAAAAAAAAAGAAAGATTGGCAAAAAAGTCTTAGAACAGTTACTTGTTTTAATAAAATATACCAAACATCATCTCTTTTTCCTTCTTACCTTTAAACACAATCCTTCCCTAAATAACAAATTTCTACCTCACTCCCATCTTCCTTTTTACTCTTCTATTTCAAATTTAATTTCTTTATAAAAATAATTGGAATACTCAATAAATGAATGAGTAAAATTAGTAAGCAGTAGACACACGTCACCCACACTATGTGACCCAAGCTGAAGACATTAAGTCCATATGGGTGCAGAGCTGGGTTGCTAAAAGCTTGGTAGGATGATCAGGCTGCTGACAGGTGGAGGACTGTATGTGCTGTCCTATGTGCTGTCCTCTGTAGTGTCTTTGACATTAAGAAATAGACAGAGCGCACTCTTGTCTAATTAATTCCCAGAGAGCCTCACTCCCACAGAGCAGCTGGAATGCTAAGAACCAAGATATTGCAAGCAATAACCATGGCCTGAAGGTCAAGGGAGTCATTCTCCCCCTTGACCACTGCACCCACTTTTGAAGCCCAAAAACACAAAGAGCCCTGGTGAAGTCAAGTACTCTCAGCAGCAGGTTTCCACTGGCTGGAGCTATCACCATCTTGGTCCCTCTGTCAGCAGTATCACCCACACACTCAGAACAGCCTGCATTTCCCACAAACCTAAGCAAGTCTTCAAGCAAACATAATAAACAAATAGTATCATAATGACCTCACAAAAAGCATGAATGATTATTATTGGCTTGAGCTTGGATTCTGAATTCTGTAAGTATTCTGCCTAGTCCAATGCAGAAGAAAGCTCTGCAGGGTGCAGAATCAGGCCACACAACAGGCATACTTGGATGGATAGCAGAAAATTTGCCCAATAGCTTTGCATGCAGCACTACATGTAAGATACAAGCTCTTCACACCAAAGAGTGAATATCTTTAAAATTGGCACTACACCTTGGTGGCCTTGTCTTCAGAATCCCTGTATAATCTGTATTACCCAGTACAGGTGAAGAGTTTCTGTCTTCAGAGGAAATTCTTCATGCTTCCAACACAGGAGGCAGCCAGCCAACAGTAACACGTGCACAGTCACTCAAAATACTACGCTGAACTGAACAGCTTAACATGAGCTGAACCCCTAAAGCACAAGAACCACACTGGAGGTATGCTGATATTTTCCCATAAAATTCATCCAACTAGGACAGAGGACAAAATACTTCAAAGCTTAATGTTCACATGTCACCAACACACAAATTCTCAAGACTGAATGATAGGGGATGTTCAAAAGCACAGCATGAATCCAGTTTTAAGCTAGAGGAACCAAGGTATTGATAGTGTGAAAGCACTTTCTAGGTTCCTCACTACTGTAATTCTTCTGTTATTGAGCTTTTTGCCATATTTCCTGTCATCTGCGTCACAATCCCTCTGCCTTCCATTCACTTAATGCCTAGTTTAGCCAGTGAAAAGACTTGCACAAGAAATCCAAGAACACTATTTCTGTTCTGCTCCTTTGTTCCCCCCTTTTTCTGTTATGTCTATGTCAGTAGCTAGCACTCTGGGGTTACAGTCTTCTTGTTTGTTCAGTGTTAAAAGTAACAGAGCTCTGCTCTCAGCTAGCTCCTGTACATGGGGTGGTTAACACTGATAATAACATCCCTGAATCTCATTAATACAAGACCCAGCAAAAGTAAATTACCCAGAGGACTCATTCGATTCAAATCCCATCAGATGAGAAGAACGTGTATTTTCTGAAGGAGACCTCTTACACTATTGAGGTGCCTAGAAGATGTAACAACGGGTAGCAGACCTGATTTTCACATTTTGAATAAAGCCTTAATTAGTAATTGGGTAAGGGCCAGACCCTTGCTTCACAACCAAGCACTCAAGTTTTTAAAAGGAAGAATAACTAAATAGTTTCTATGAATGAAATAACTGGGGATTCTGCACCAGTATCTGCTACCCAGCAAGGATTCACTGACAGCTTCAAACAGGACTAACTGTATCGGCCCCAAGATGGTGGACTGCACAAACAGGCAACTGGAGAAACTTACTAAGAAGTCTCATGAACAATACCAGGAGCCATTCAGGGGCAGACACTTTACACAAATGAAATGCAGCGCCTCTTGCTTACCTGTATAATCAGAAAAGGTCCTGTAAGAAAGAAACCAGGTGAGTTCTTATGAATTATCACAAGTATAATTAATGAATAACTACTCTAAGTCTGCTTTGGCTACTCTACTAGTGCTAGAGAATATGACAAGCAAAATGTTATCAAGTATCTTTCAGATGTTAATATTTTGCCATCATTCCAAAGTCAATAATAATCATGTATCCTAAAATCTAGTTATGTGAAATATAACAGTTTGGTAACACTGAATTAGTACTCAATTTAAAAAAAAAATGAAAATCACACAGTAACATTCGTTTTCTGTATTGATGCGCCTCTAAAGAAAGGAGGAGTTGAATTTTAAGTGCATGGTGATGATAACTGTGCTTTTAATTGTATCCAACCAGCTACAGTGTTCTTACTCCAGCAAGAATTACTATGCTTTTTTTTGTAGTTAGCAAATATTTAACCAAAAAAATTAAAAGGTATGACTCCAGGGTCATGACTTTGCACTGCATGTAAGTCACTTATGAAAACCTCGAAATTGTCAGTTTGTAAAATCAATGGCAAAAAATGATGTTTGGAATGGGAAGTGTAATTCAGCCAGGAGGACAGTGGCACTAGCATACCACGGCGGTATCAATGAGCTGCAGTGTGCTACGTTTATCATTAGATAATCACTCCCCCAGAGGATTACGAACACACAGATGAACCTTGTGCCACACAACACACTTGGGGTGTCATTATCTCATGACAACCCCACTCCCTGCCATCTTCTATTGCTTAATTAGAGGTTACAAAGGTTGTAATAGGGCTAAGAGAACACGGTGACCAGAACTTGCAAGGAGTGATACCTTAATCAATTCAAATCCAGAGGCTGAGAATGTGCAGCCAACAAAGGCATCTATGGGAGACCAAAAGTGTGCACCGTTTTAAGCTGATGAGCTAAAATTTCAGGAGAATGATGAAATCTATACGTACACTATGCCTTATTTTCACTTGACAATTTCAGCTTCTTCACACTGCATTTTGCCTAATACAAGTGTCACAAATAAATTATAAAAAAAAAAAAAGATTACAGAATATTAGCTAACCTAAAACAAATTATCAAGTACAGCCAAGCAGCAGAAATGAGATTTTCAAGGTTTCTCACCAGCAATATGCTACACATACATTCCAGAAACTCCATCCCTCCTGCATAATAACAAACAGTGCTTCTTCGTTTCAGTGTTTCATTTTTGGTTAGAAATTGCCAACCATCCTAAAACGGTGTGCTTTGTGCTCTAGCAGTGTCACTGAGTGGTTTAACTGCTGTCTTCTACTGTGTTTTGTAAACAATGGCCACATTTGCAGATGGAGGAGCCACAGAACTGGTGCACTCAGAACTGTTTTCCAATTCACTGTGAAACATCAATTATCTTTATCAAATAACAGTATCTCATCTCAGTCCATTATCAAGATGGAGTCTTATTTTAGCTGGACTGAAGCCCTATCTGTATATCAAGGCTGGCCACAGTGCCAGAGTGAGTGAAAGGCTGTGAAATAATCAATAATCATCATCAAATTGTGGTCGACAGGTTGTGCGGATGGAAGTTTTTGATGAAACCTCAACCTTTTTTTGTGCAGCAGATAAAGCTTAACCTTTGCAATACCTGATAACTATGACTCAGTTAAAGAGAGCTCTGCATACACTTAAAAGCTTTGACTGCTCAAAAAACCCTGCTGAAATAGCTTGCTTTAAGTGGATAGCGACTTCACACCATCAAGCATCTTTTTGTTACTAAGCAAGTCAGCAGACAAAGAACTACGGTGAACATGTTTCATGGATTGTTATAAACACATCCTTGCGCTCCAGCAACCAGGAACCACACTGGGTCTTAAAGCTGCACAAATAAAAGGACAACCTCTGCATAACAATGAATAAAACAGCAGAAACAACAGAGTAACTTTCAGCAAATATTCGCCTATTTCAGTGTAGGTAGTTTCCTATTATCCAGAACAAATGTTGGATGAGAACACACAGTAAAAGGGGGGAAAGAGGTTTAAAACCTCACACATGCATTACTCTAATCACTTAGCAACTTTTTAATGTAAATATTACTCTTCCTCAGCCCTTTTCTTAAGATAATTTCTGTTCAAAATAGAATTAAGGGCATGGGATAAGTTTATAAACTGTCTTTGTTTGGGATTTACAGTTTCCAGCACAGCATGATTAATCTGCAATCTAAGTATGTAGAGTTCATTTCAACCATGTATTTTTCTTTTTAGCTATCAGTCAGTTTCTCTAAAAACAGAAATTATAGGAAATTTGTCAGAAGTTATACAAAAAAGCGGAATATGAATTTTAATAAGAATATAGATTTCACATTTTCTTGGCCAGAGCCTTGTTTGTAGAGCCCTTCAAGAAACCCTGTGAGATTGGGCACTACCATTCAGTGCTATCTCTGAAAGATGGATCCTAGCTCTCCAGGCCACCATGACATGTCCTATGGGACAAGCTGGGCCTCATGACCTTCTGCTCAGGGAGATCCTTGGGCTGTTCATCAGTGGGAAGGCTTGGTATCTTTGGTCATGCATCAGACATTTGTCCTGTTTGCATCACAGCTCATCCTCAAAAAACAGCCACCTGGCATCAGTAGAACAACCAACCACTCTTACCTCTGGGGCACTAATTTCTCAGGCTTTTCAGGTCATGAAAACCAATACAAAATCAACCGAATACCTGCACTGCAATTCAGCATGTTACTGTTGAACCCTCAAACCTGTGGGCCACTTCCTACACCCACTTCCCGCTGCCTCATTTCATTCACTTTAAGATCTCGGTCTCATCCGCTGAGACTGAGATCTGGAAATGAAAGGACACATGAAGACTCTGGAAGACTGAAATGGTAATTAACATACGCTTCCTGGAAAAAACAGCATCCACAGGGAAGGTTATGCACACTGTGTGTTACTTATGCATACTAACAGAACCCCACTTAAAACTGCATTTTCTCTTCAGACAAAAGAATAGACTGCAACAGAATCAATTCCCTTTTCCAAACAAAAAAATTCATGAATAAAATGCACACTGGGACTCTCAGCCAAAGCAAAGAGCTTTCAGCGATGTAGCCAAGGAGCTCACAACTGGTAACCCTTAGTAGTTAACTACTGGAACATATGATGATGATTCTGTTCTCCACCACTGAAAATTTATGAGTGATGATCTGCAGAAGGCAGCCACTGCCTTGCAGCACTGGATTCAAGCATTTTGCCCCATGTAGGAGGCTGCAGGGATTCTTCCAGGCCTCCACTCCCACCACTCCCATCCATCCGTCAGTCAGCTAGCACTATCTCCAGCTTGGCTTTCCTGAGAGAGATGTCTCTGGTGATGAATACACTGTAAAATACTAAATGCAGCTCTAGAGACTGCTGATGCCACACTGATGGATGTGGTACTAGGCACTATTAAAAAGAGATAAAATATCTGCTCTTACAAAGAAGCCAGGTCCTCTCCCAGTGCTGCAGGTGCATTCCCCAGAAGGCTGCTCATTCACTGAGAACAACTCCAGTCCTCCTCCAGATCCCTTACATCCCACCATCTGCCTCAGGAAAATGTGGCTTTGAAGGGCTTAAAATATTCTCATCACAAAACCACCACTTCTCCAATGATGCAAAATGCCGAACAGATCCATTGGTAAAAAATGTCTAACTGTATTTCCAAATGTAAGTCAAATTAAAGATAATATTTTACATAACTCTAACTTAAGCTTTAGAACAGAATTCCTAGTGCAGTTAAATACTGCAGATTTTTTCTACTGGTAATTACTTTTATGTAAAAACAAAGAAAGCCTCCTCGGTGCCTCTATGGTAGTTGGCAATAATGTGAATTAAAATAGTACTATTGTAACAGGTGTCACTATTACAGAGTGTTTACCTCCATAATCTCAAGCAAGTTATTTTATAACAAAGAATAATTCAAAGAATTCAAATGCTGCTAACTTACTAGTTAAAGCAGAAAACTCTATCATTTGATATTTCTGTTTGCCACAGTAAGTTTGGAATTTAATGCCAAAGCATTTTAAAAGTGATTCTGATGTTTTAATATTGTCCCGCTTTTCCTAGCAATATTTTTATTTTAAACCCCCGTGGAATGTTGTCATTATTCTAACTCAGTTTTGATGCAGACCCATATAAAATGTCACTTAAATTTGCAAGAACAGGATGCAAGATTAAAGGAAATGCCTTTTCTGCAAACAAGCATCTTTCAGGATGGAGCTCAACTACCAAATGCAGGTCCCTGTCAAAATGGCACAAAGCTTCACAATTGCTGCAAATCTTTGCCCCACATAAAATAAAACGCTCTCCAGAAAGGCAGCTGTTGTTCTACGGGTAAAGCAGTTGGCTTCCAGAGCTGGGTAGCAATAAGATAGTATGCTTTATTATGAGTGTCATGGAGACGGTGTGAAAAATCAAGAGCCATAGGCAGTAAGCGGCAATGGGTCAATAATGTTCACCGAGACATTGTGTAGATAATCAACAACAAGGCCCTGGGTTCTCTATGCACTGCAAACAGCTGAAGGGCAAATCAATACAGCCATGGGAAGGACACTGCCCGGCGCCGCTCCCCGCAGCACGCTGCGGAGGGCACCCTAAAAACAAATGGATGCAAACTTGTACCGATGTACTGCCACGCGCTCGGAACACAGCAACGCTTGGAAAATAGTGAATAAATAGCAGAGGAGGGGAGAGTGCCCAGCCTCGAGATTAAATTGTAAAAGAAATCAGATACCAAAAAAATACGTACCCAGAAAGCTCATGATACAATACAACGCAGCTGTAATTTTCATTCCAATTATATCCTTAAAAATAAACTAAAATCCAAACTTCTTGATAAGACATATACCTAAAAGTAAGAGTTTAACACAGAGCAGTTTAGAACTTGGAGTATGATAATTAATGATCTGTCTTCTAAATTATTAAGCAGAAATCACACATTAATAAATGCATCTTTGCACCAGCAGTGAAGCAAACCAAATGCAAAGTACTGAAAACACAGACAACTGGCTCTGAGGCAGCGTTTTCCTGGTAGTATTAATAATTGACACCTTGTTAAATAAGCGATACTAATATTGTAAATTTCTCTGGAAAAAACCTATCATAAATTTCTCTGGAAAAAACCTATCATATATGAATGTTGATTTATTATTTGTTCAAAAAGGTGATTCTTGACATCCATCATTCTATTAATCATTAGATGTAATTTCTCAGTCACGGTGTACAACCACCTTTCTTGAAAACAAAGTAAAAATATGCTGGAAGGAAAAAAGCACATGAAATGCTTCTGTTTTCCATCATTCCAGCCAAAAAGCCTCCCCTTCCCCCTTTCAGAGGCTGAAAAAAATCCTGTCCTATTTCTCCAATCGTGTAAGAGTAATATAACCACATTTAACCGAGCGCTTACTTAGGATAGGTTTGTTCTGCTGTTGGTAACTGTGACAAAATTTTCTATAAATGGTGAAGTGATAACCTCAATAATACCAAAAAGCCACACTTCTCAGATCTTGCTTTTGAAATGGAAAAGGGACAATTATTTAGATTTATTTTTCTTTATCATGACTGATACCGAACCAAAACCTTTCAAGCCTTATTTTCCTCACGTTAACTATTTCCGTATGCACAGCCTTAAGTTATTGGATTATATTTTCATGAATTATTCACGGCAGCCCCCAGCAGCGCGGGAGCAGTGCGTGCCGCAGCTCTGCTCTCATGCAGAAGGCTCTGGCACTGTGGGGGGAGCGGACCAACGCCAGCCCTGCAGCACTGCTTTGGGCAGGGAGGAAGGGTCCTGCTCTTGTGCTGAACGAGCACAGTTTGTGTGGTTTGATATGCACATGATAGATGGGATTGATTGCTGCCAAGTGCTCGCCGCGGCAGTTGTTTCCCCTGGACCCGCAGGAGGTGGTGGTGGTTTCGGCTGGCTTTGGCAGTAAAGCAAATGTAGTTTCATTTTGGAAAAATACTCCAATAAAAAGCCATTCAAAGTTCTGCACTTCTGTGTCTTCCCAAAGGTAAGGAAGGAAATAGGATTTGGGAAGCTAAGCAGTAAGACAGGAATAAAGAAAAAAAATGATGCCTAAAGATGATGAAATAAAACAGAGAGTACCTTCTGGTGAAGGAGTTTTGAAGTCCTCTGTTCTTTTCACCATACAGAACAAAGGCTGTAAAAGCACAGGGCAACAGCCAAGGAAAGAAAACGGTTATTTAAGCTAAAGGTCAATGCTGGAATAAAGACTTAAATAACCATAACTATATTGGTGTGGGAATACATGAAGGACTTCCAGCCCTTGATATTTAACCCACTGGTTTTCTGGAATCCCTTTTCAAGCACAGCAGAGGGTGTCCTGAAGTCCCATGTTCCTCAGGCATTGCTGCTTGCTCTCCCACAGAGGTGCCCCTGCAATATCCATGGCTCTCTGCTCTCCCTGTGCACCCAGTTACCATACCAGTTAATGCTGCACAATTAATGAGTGCAATTATGCATGGGGTAAGCAGAAAAAAACTCCTCATATCTACTTCAAACTTTTACTAAGACACTTCCCAGCTCGGTGCTCTAATTGATGCTTGATCAAGCCAATTAAAATATTTTGAACTTTAAGAAAAAAATGCTGAGCTTTCTGAAGCATCTTTTCCTACACAATCCTGTATTTATTTCATGTCTCCTAAGCAGCTAATCTTTAACTATGAGAAATAATGCAAAAGGCTGGATTTGGAATAAAAAATTTGTATCCAATAGATGGCGTTGCCTCCTAATAGTCATCTATCTGTCTCTCAGCACATTTCTCTGATCTTATGAAAAACAACAAAATTTGCAAAGGACCCCTTTCTTACCTATCTTTGCTCTTCATAGAAGCTTACTAAGAAAGTAAGAAAACAAGTATTATGTGCATTCACCAACATATCAAATTAAGGCAGTGAATTATTCAGGCAATTTACTGGCAGAAATCTGGGGCTAGTTCCAGGAACCCAACACAACAGGACGTCAGCTAACATGGAAGAGACAGCACTCTGGATAAAAGGGTTGCAAACGTCAGCTGTGCACAATCACCTTCAGAATAGATAGATGATGGTTACCACACTGTTCTAAAAGAACTGAGGAAAAAAGTGAAGAGAAAGAAACATGTTTTAATATGCCTGCTACAACAGGGCAAATCAAGTCAGAGGGATGTTTTCATGGAAGGTCTTGCCATGGACATGCATGCAGTTATGAGTACACTTCCGTCCTGCCTGTCAGCATCTCAGGTCTTTTGCAAAACTGCTGCAGCAATCAGGCATGTACACAGCTTTACAGAATCACCTGGAATTTGCACTGTGACAAAAGAATTTTCAGAATTACTCCATGTACTGACAAACCACCTGGAAACAGTTCTGTGGATGAAGTATGAATGAGACAAAGGTTTAAATGTAAGGATGGTAACACTGCTTACATACTCCTGCTAAATGGAAAGATTGGCTTTGTCACCTATCTCCTCGTGCTCTGAAAGCAGAGAGAATAGAAGTAGTATACGGTTGTGCTCTTTTTTTTCTTCCTTTCTTCCCCCTGCAGTACGACGAAGGATTAACTGTTAGCTTGAGATGACAAGACTTCACAGGTTTATCTGGACTTTGTGCTCTTAATTTCCAGCGTAATTATGCACACAGAAAAGAAACATGGTCAGTGCCTCTTAATGGCCAGAAGGAGACGTCCAGCAATCAGATGCTTTGTCATGCTGGCTGCTGAATAGCTGAGAAAAAAGTAATGTAGCTTGTGTATTCGAAAAAGGGAGTACACAGTGCTCTGTGAAAGCAAGGTATAACGAAAGCTAGGCGCTGGTACTGGACTGCAAGGCAGCAAAAATACTCAGTACATCCCATATACCAATAAACAGCAGTTCTTGTGGACTAATTTTATAGTTAAATTAATAAATCATGATTCAAATGACAATGTAAAACAAAATAGAACATTCTACTGCTACTCTCCGCCTCCGTTGCATAGCTGTTTAAAAAATAAATTTGGCCAGCTCAGCTTCCACAAGACGGATGTCTTAACAGAAAATACCAAAACATACCACACTATTAGCATCTAGGAAATTCCTAGAAACAGGAAACAAAATTTTGGAAGACAAAATGAACCAGACGTGTACCTAAGAACACAGTTGTGCCAGCAAAGTATTAAGTGACACTGTAGATTTATCTATTCTACCCTGCTTATAATACACACTTCCTAAGGACTACGGATTTGTCCTATTAGTCCAAGTTCAGAAACAAAAAGTATCTTTACACAAAGCCATTATACTTTTACCAAAGAAATCCTCAAGCCAAAACAAACAACAAAAACAAATAATTAAAAAAAACATTATACTAACAAACAAAAGCAACTGATAAGGCAGAATCAAAATGCAAGTGCTTTATTCCAGCTTCACTACTGACATTCAGTATGGAATAACAGCTAATCACATAGCATGAGGAATAGTAAAGAAAACTCAACATTTCAGAAAAGGTAAATGCTTTGTTATTTAAACATTGTTATTTCCAAGCAAACTCAAGTCAAGCACTCATTTCAACATTATCTTCAACTATACCCTCTCGTAGGTATTTACTTACCAGTGACCTATCTTATTTAATATCAGAAAAGTGTAAATAACTCAAACAGAAACATTATGCCATTTAATAAAGAGGACTTTCAGAGCAAAACAACGAGTAGACTTCCTTTGCGACTTCCACAGAAGATAAGTACACCTCTATGAAGTTTAACATTTTAAAATCAGATTTTTCAATTATTTCAGATCAAGGTTTAGCACTTAACTTCAGGCTTTCATTATCAACCCATCTGTGGCACCCATTCGGCTCCAGTGAATGAAGACAGTAGTGCTCTACATACCTTGAGTCCTTCATTAAACTATTGATCCCCTTAGCATTATCCATAATGTTCTAGCAGCTCAGCATGTCAACAGATGTAGAGCTCGCTGCTCTTTCCTTTCAATAACTTCCACACTTTATGGGGAGGAAGTCACAATGATTTATTTACCTGACATTTCCCAGTCCGGATGTCGTAGAGGGCCACTGAACCATGGCGAGCTCCAACTGCTATTCTGTGACTTCGCTCGTAATAGCTGACCATGTAGAACCTGAATTGAACATTATAACAAGTAACAGGTGAGATCTGACCTGCCTGCATGATGTTAAAATTAATTTGCGATGCCACTGGGTAATTAACGTTAGCACTGCAACAGAGATTTGATCTCAAAATCCATGAGCTGCCAGTTTTCATAGCTGACATTTAGCAAACAAAGCCAACTAATGTTGATACATCACTGCAGAGATATAACAGATCTATTCATTTTTGGTTTTATTACACGTTGTTAAACAACTCTGTTGAGTTTGGGAACAATCTGTGTAATAATCACCAGTTCCCTGAACATCCATGTGCATGTGTTGTTTACAGTTCAACACCATGATAATGCTGGATGTCAATGGTTGAAGACGACAATCCTATCATCCTGAATGATTTAAAAGCAAACAAACAAACAAACAAAAAAAAGACAATTTATCCAACTAGCTGTAACCCTGTAACACTGTTCATGTGAGAAGGAGCCAAGAAGCATGTGGCAGTCCTTAAAGTTCAGCAGGAGTGTATGCATTGATTTGAACGCAAACAACTGCAACATTCAAACAACTCTGACTCTTGAAACACACGAGTGTCAGAGTCTTCATTTCGGACCAAACTACCTAGGAACATCCTTGCACTTTTCTTCTAAATGGAAAGGTAGATCTGTGAAAATTGTCAACTGCATTTCCTTTTAAATTACAATTTTACAGTTAAATTTTACTACAGCAAACTCTGCCAGAGTTCACTAGAATTGTTCTATCAAAATATACTGCTGACCACATTTATGGCTTGAACGGCAAATCTTGCAACAAACCATCTCCTTGTTCTTAAGGATTCCCAAAATGTCATAGCAACTACTCCCTTACACAGTTGATACACTCGTTTCTGTGGTGCGTGTTAGCAGTCAGGAAGAAAAACAGCATGAAACATGGTGTTAACAAACAAAAGAAAGGAAATGAAATGCATTTGTTCTCATGCAGAAAAAAAAAGGAAGAATAACTAAGCCCAGGTGCTCCAGGTTGTACCCAGTGCCCAAAGCTGTGGATAAGCAGGTATCCACAGAGTCCTCAGCACATGCATACCTGCCTACCTAACAGCATTAGGCACTGGGCGTGTTAATCTAGCACACGGTGGACAACGTGGGGCTGCAGCAGCTGAGGTTCCACATTGTTCCCTATTTTATACCAAGCTGCGACCACCAACACAATTAAAGGGGTGCCTCAGCTGACCAGGGAGAAGGTTTTTTGTAAGGCTCTTTTACATAACCAGCAAACTTGGGATTTATATTTAAACTTACAGAAAAACACACTACTTATAATTACAAGTGAAACAGAATACAACAGAAAGTTTCTATATAAAAAGTTTTACATCCCTATTATTTCTATTAGAGCACTGAATGGGCACAGTCCACTTGCCTTCTCCAAAGGTTTAGAAAGAGAATACCACATACTGTTATCTGCAAGCATACAGCATTTCTCCCCTTACCGCATTTAAATGCCCATTTAGACAGAGAGCTGAGTCAGTATTTCTCTTTGAGAAGAATCCATCAGTCTACATAACAATAGACTGTTTGCAGGAAAAGCTTCAAGGAAACAGACATTTTTGAGCTTAATTTTATAAAAAACATTACTCCTTCAACTGACATTCTGTCGCCAGCCCTTTAGCTTCCCTCTTTATCTTTTGGCTTAGTATTGTTGCAGTATCCATAGATTTAAGTATTTTAATCCTTTGCCTCCCCTATTAAACCTCTGAACAGCAGAGCTGAATAGAGAATGATATGCCAGCATATATTTCAGCTATGCTACAGAATCATTTTTGCAAGCCAAGCTGATGCATCCATATCCACCATCAGCATCTTAATGGAAACCTTGCTCTGAGTGCTGTTCCATTACTGCTCGCCAGAGAAACTTCAGTCAGCCAAGAGACAGCTTAATTTAACTGCTGGACCCAAACTAACAGTGCTGCTATTGCTGGTACCAGCTCAGCCTCCAAAACAAAGGATAAGCTGCAACTTCCATGCATCTTTCTCTCTGCACTTCCCAAATGAAACTGTATTTAGGAATAGGACAGATGGTCAGTGAGAGAAAAGCCAAGCAGTCATTGTCACACCTCAAATGCTCCAAATCTGTGTCCAAAGTACTTAGGCAATTAGTTAACAAAAAAGTGATGAAAGTTCAATTGAGAAACTACCAAGCAGAAGGAAAGGTTTCCTTACAGACCCACAAAGATGCAGCAGTACCTCTCACCAATGGACTTGAATTCATTCAGTTCTGCTCTCCCAAATTTCCACAAATAATCAACATAAAATGTTGTCGGACAGCCTCACTTTCTCCAGTTCTTGATGTTCTCTCTGCTAGTCTGCTCCTCAGTAAAAAGCAGTCTAAAATAGTTGTTGTTGTAAATTTAATCTCTACTCCCTTGTGAGATGATGCGGTTACACAGAAGGCTTGAAGTCAGCAAACTGTACTAAATGCATGACCTGACCCAACACAGTCCATCAGGGACCACTCAGCTTCATGCAGTTGCTGAATCAGGATATTGTTGAATTTGAACAGAATTTTGCTGTCTTCAATATCACCTCTCAAAATTTTAAAGAAATCCAGAACTATCTCATGCACATTGCAGTGCACTTCAATACTTTCATTCTTGTAAGAAATGGGCTGGTACCAAGGGTGCCAAAAGACAGTACAACCTTCTGTTAAAACAATACCCCTAAGGGGAAAATACACACCACAGTCACAAACAATGAAATACTCTGCATGGTGATGGATTTACCTCGTCATCACCTATTAGGACTGAACCACGCTCACAGCAATTAGCAGTACCCTGCCACTTCTGTACAACAGTAAGAAAAAAAAAAGAAAGAAAGGAAAGAATCTGGTACTTCAATATAGCACACTGCTGCTCACAGTTGTGGGTTTCTACTGTTCTGTGAAAATATGAATGCCCCTTCAAAGAGACAAACAAGCAAAACATTTGTCATTATAGAACATTGTGGAAATACCTTATGACAGGTTATGAGAAAGAAGAGCTTGCACACATAATGGAAGTATTTGGGCACCTACACAATTTAGTCAAAACAGGTGTGCATATAAGGCAGGTCAGCAGAAAGTGCAATAGATATTAAAACAATTAATAATAGGATTACGTCAAAGTGCTTCCACTTGGAATCGCTCCAGACGTTCAACAATTTGCTAATATCTTATGAAAATTTCCATTGGGCTGAATGACTGCATCAGTGGGGTGCTGTATCATTTTTACAATGGCTATAACTATGTATAATAGGAAATATTACTTGTAATTTAACAATATGTTAAGATAACGTATAACTATAAAAGTACAACAGGAAAGGGAAGATTTTTTGCACTAATTCCCACTTGCCCTTGCATTTATGTGTTACGTTAAGCCTTTTAAAGTATCAAGAAGGAAAACTACCTCTATCAGTGTCCTATCTGTCAACAGAATAATAGTTCCTTTCTTGAAACTACTCAATATTTTAATAGCTTATTAAATTAAAACGTAATGGTTGAGAGACGAATGTTACAATTTATTGGCTGTACCAGTTTAATGGTATAACTGGGACATTCATTACAGTCTTAAGATGCCGTAAGTGTTCGTGTGGTATAAATCGCATTTTACTGTTAAAGAGTCACAGAGCCAAGCAGAAACAACCCAGGACCAAAGCAAGTGATGGTGCTCAGCTCCCTCCCCAGATCACTGGGACTGGGAATCTGCACTCAGAGCAGCTCTGAAGAAAACAGCAGTGCTCCTCTGATTTTGTGAGGTTTAATTTCAATTGCACCTCCTGGGTTCAGCATGAAAGCATCAAAAATATTTTTAAAAACTAGTTAAACCTTTGTGTCCTGCTTCCTGTCACAGGGCTCACCTGTCCCCCAGTAGGGGTTATTTGAACTCGGCTTTTGTTCCCTGCTTCCTCAATCTGCTCAGCTCTCAAGGATGTGGTGGAAGAGGAGCAAATTCAGGCAGGCCTGGAGGCTCGCCCAAAATTACAGGGCTGTGCCCAAAGACAGACTGACATATCACAGCAGTCAGCTATTGCCATAAAGGATGCAACTTTTATTTTCACCATTCTACTCAGGCAGATGTTTCAGAGAGCAAAGCAGAGCCAGGCCTAAACTTCCTACAAATTAGACACCTTTTTGCTGTTTGGCCAGGTCCCCAGTAGGAGTGCACTGAAGGACTGACCTACTGACAACAGACCTAGAAATGAAAGCAAGTGAGCTTGCAAGCCCTCAGTCACACCTGGAGAGCTGACATACAGCTTAAGCAGGCTGCTCACAGCTTTATCTCTGCTTACTAACAGAGTGCAATTCAGCTCCAAGGCATTTGGGGAAGCCAACACAACGCAAGCTACCTGTACCTGGAAACAATCCATCACTAAGCTCCTCTAAACCTTCAAACCCTTATTTTCTGGTGTCACCATCTTAGTCAATTTTTCTTCTGCAACCTGTACATGATTATGACAATTAATTCACTCAAGCAGATCATACATATTGCAATTTAGCTTGTCACTCAAGAATGTTCTTATGATTTCTGCAACAACAGCAACAAAGATATTTATAAATCCTCCAAAAGAAAACTGTCCAATTAATTTGGTCAGCTTGTGCAGCTGCTCCAGCTAGGATGCATGACAGGTTAGCAGGACAGTTTTTCCAAGATCGCACAGTGTTTTTCTTCTTCCAGACTTTTACAGTACTTGAACTACCAAGAGTTGTTAATGCTTCTCTTTTCTGGTTCCTATCTGTCAGATGTGACAGAAAAATAAAGACTGTAAAGGATTAGAGGTAGGCTAAAATCCACTCCTCTGAGTTGCTGTTTTAAAAAGCAAGCATCTGGCAAAAAACTGTTCCACTCCATGTATGAAATGCATCTCGCCAGAGACCCTATTACTTTGTTCACATTATTCATGAAGGAAAAACTTACCTGCAGATGGCTGGAAAACATTCTTGAAGACCTTTTTTCTTAACTAAAGATCCTTCGAGACAATACATGATGATGTCCATAACCTTGGAAACAAAAGAAATATGTGACACTGTGTTGTGTATTTCATAATAAAGGTTCTGACGGGTTAAAAAAAAAAAAAAAGCATTTCTGTGCCTTACTGCATTTTCAAAACCTACATTCAAAATATGTACAAAAACTGCAAAATTCTTGTATTATTTGTACCATTCTTCACCAGTACTTGTTAGCACAAAAAAATACAGAGGCTAAAAATATCGAAATGACTTCCACCATGTGCTAGTACGAGTAGTATCTGAACACCTGTAATCACCAGCACATTCCCTTGCTTGATTCCTCCACAATAACGCCATAGGCGTGTTTGAAATGTTAAGTTTAGAAACAAGCTAGGTGATATAAAAAAATCCTTGGCACACATAGAAAGGTTTATGGTGCACAAGATAATCAAATGTCACAATGCCACTCCAGCCAAGACTTTATTCATTACTGCATCACAATCACAAAGCCGTATGGCACAACAGCCTTACCTCCACTAGAAGGTCCACAACGTCGGTAGGCATCTTCTCAATAAGTATTTCAATGACTCTCAAGATCTCTCCTTTAGCCCGAGCAAGAGTGGTGGTGTGAATATTCTGCTGAGATTGTGTGTTTGCTGCGAGGGCAGTGTGTCTGTGCACCTATGAGGAAGAGGGTTACACACAGAAACTTAGACTTGCTGAATATTCTTACTAAATACGTTACATGGAGCTGCACCATGTAGAATGCTTTGCTTTTCTTCACTCTGATTATGTCTCACCCCTACTTACGAGCAGTCACCAGCGGTCATCCCTGATGCAGTGTTTAAACAAAGGTCTACCTTTATTTTGAGTATTACTTAATCTCATGAAACTACAGGTCAAAATGAGCAATGCGTAGTGTTTTGATTACATAATTGTGACATTTTTCTTTGTATTTCCTCAGGAAGTAGGTTCCAGCTTTATAATAGGCTTTTTGTGGCCTGCTGCTGAACATCTAGCTAAGCAAAAGCTCCAGGCATCCGGGTTCACTCAGATCCACAACAACCTTTGGGCACTGCCCTCCTCCTTGCCCCCACCCTACATGGCTATGTCTCTATCCTGCTTCAATTTATACTTAATTGGTTGGCTTTTGCACTGCCAAGGGAAAGTAGGATTTTTTACACATTCATATTCAAAGTCTGGACAACCTGTAGACCAAGATAAGACAAAGACATAACTCAACGGACTGAGTTAAGTATAAACACAATCGTAACCTGTGTGTCATTTGGAAAGATGAATCTGCAACAATACAAACACGATCCTTGCTTTTTTTTTTTTTTTCCCCTTTCTGGGGAGAAAGGGCAAGATACGCGTGTTGCTGTCTCACAGGAGTTCACCACCCTGCTCACCTCCTTGGCGATGGTGGTAATGAAGGCGGGCGGCCGGGCTGTGGCGATGAGTGAGAGCGCGTGGCGTGCCGAGCGTGCAGAGTCAGCCGCTGGGCTCAGGGGCAGCCCCATTGTGATGCTAAACGGCGCCAGACAAAGCAGGGAGAAAGAAAAGGAGCATTAGAAATATAGAGTGAAGAGATTAGAAACAGCTTATAATGTCAGTTCAAGGTCAACGGGAGCACTCAAACAGTTAGAATATAATGGACTCCCAACAATGAGCAGTGATTAGGAGTCAGGGTGTTCTATCATCAAATACAAAATCGAATAATTAACCATGAAGACTGAAAACAGTATGTGCATCTGTCCCAAGTATTAAAAAGGCCTTGTTAACAAATTACCTGTATGTGTTGAATACATATAACAGAGCCGAGGACAAGGCAAATGAAGAATGTCTTGTAAAGAAATCATACTTTACACTTAATCTTAAATGCAGGCTGAAAACAACCTCTTAATTCTAGTTAATTCAGCTATGCACTACTTACAGGAAATTAAGGCAAGAGACTTCTTGAACTAAACTCACTGAATCTATTCAGTTTGATTTTCTTTAATGCATGATTTACAGGAGCATGGAGAGATGACAGACCCACGCCTTATGTTACTTACTAACATAATTCAAATGCTCTATAAGAATTTCTAGCAACGAGGTTTTCAATTCAGACTTTCAAATAACACTAAGGGATTTAACTGGCATCTGAGTTTTCCCTACACAACATTTTTATTTGCCATGGCAGCATAAGAAACAATAAGTAACTAACAACTACATTAAGCAAAAGTAAGATCTCTTCTGTGATAACTGAGAGACTAAGTTAACTGAAGATACATATCTAATTTTTTGTCCAAAAGCTTCCTTTCCTAAAATGTTACTGCTTGAACTATCACTTCTTCAACTACCATTTATCTATGTCATAGCAGACTTCAAATTGTACACTGACCAGAAATTCTACAAATCCTTTCTGCACCCATGCCCACAACCCATGGCCCAAAACACAAATAATTCTCCAGGTTAATAGCTTTGTGCCTTAAGAAAAGCAAGTTAATGCATGAAGATATATCTGATCTGCCTAAAAATCAGACCGCAAAACTCAATACTTGAAGGTATTCAGTTATTACCATTATGGCAAAGCAGTATTTACCTGCTAGCTTTCATGACCAGGAAAGAACATTTTCCCAGCAGAAAACAACAGCAATGTGGGAGGGAGAAATGGGAGGAAAAGAGTCATGTAGAAAGCAAGAAAGATCATCCTCTGAGAAGGAATTGGGCTTTTACAGACAGGGAAGGAGCACCTTAGACACAGTGTTCACTGGGATTAGCCTGAACACACAGCCTCTGCAGCCTGTCCAGCAGAGACAACTTTCTCCAACACGCCTACTGCAGCAACAAAAGTGAGACCACCAACAGTTCTTTGCCAGCTCTAAAACAATTCTGCTGCTATGGCCCTGCTACCCAAAAGTAGCCTTCTCACTTATCTCCTCTTTGCTGTTTAGAGATAAAGCAATAAAAGAATATCAACCTGTAAACAACATGAACAGGTTAATTTATTCCTACGAAAATGAGGTGCTTTCCTGCATACTACCACCTCCACCAGCAGTGAACTCTGTCTGAAGACCAGAATGAAGCTGAGATTCTCCCTCTGCACAGGGGACAAGTTTTGAGAATATATAAGAGAACAACTATGCCTAACAAACTGCCATAAAATTTTAATGGAATTTATACATCTCAGCTGTTTGTATTACAAATATATCTGAATGCTAATAAAAATGAAGATTTGCTTTAAGGTAAGTGTATCATTTAACTGCATGTTTTATTATATAAAAGAAGATAAAATCTCTACTACCTCTGTGATTTCAGATGTTTCATACTCTAAAAGACATATATGAGATAAAAATATATTTGGTAAAGTGAGTGCCAGTCCAGTGAAATCACCTTATCTAGAATCACAAGTTTCTGAAAAAATACTATGCATTTCTAAACACAGAGGACAACCCAATTAGGTGAGTTGTAACTCACTGTAATACAGTACAATGCCTGCAAAGCAGCACAAACCTATTAGCAGAGCTGCACAGCCATCATAACCAGACGTCTCCTTCTGCAGCCCTTACGCACCCAAGTAGTCATGCTGCTTTCTGAGGGATTACTCATTGAAGTAAGGGCTGCCGTTTCCAGTTCTATGATTGCATTCATTTTACACATTTAATGCTATTAAAATGGATGAATGGGAACGCTCTGTTCCAAATCCCCAGCCAATGCACTGCCTCTGATGCTGCTGCTCAGAGATTCAGTGGTGGTGATGCTGCCCAGCACAGCTGTGAGGTAAAGGGCCAGCACCCACTTTCACCCACCCCTTCCACCCAAGGGCTGGCTGGCTGAGCCCTCCTTCACACGGTGCAAGCTCCTCGAAACCAAAAAGCTGCAGGCAACCTCTCTGGCAGGAAAGCCTTGGAAATAAAATCATCATCACAGAAGAAGTGTAAACATGGTGCACCTGCATCCTTCTCTGTGTGGTTCCAAATAGGTAAAAATTGGTTTATCAGAATCAGCAAGGTTTGTTCTGCTCTGAAAGCAGAGCCAGACTCTACCTGCCCTGAAAATAAACGAGGGGAGAAATTTAAACAATTCCATGTGCAAATCACAATATGTTTCTTGTACACCTGATGCTTCACACTCACACAAACAATGGCTTTTCCATTAAATATTCCACCAGCACAAGCAGTTCAAACGTACTGAGCTCAAAACGGAAAGAAAAAAGCATCAGCTCATTTTTCTGAACTCCAGAAACATTTGGGTTAGTCTGTCTATTCACCTAGGAACATGAACATTTGAGATCTCCTTTTTGGGGACTAAAACTGACAAACTATGTATTCTGACCTTTTTTATCCCAGACTTCACTTTAACATTACTTGAAAGTGACACTGAAGGAAAGCTATATTTATTTTTTAAAGAGTAATAGGAGTTTATAGAACTGGTGACTGTGAAGTCCATTCCTGGTTTTGGACAGGACTGAGGTGGCATGCTGTAACCAAACAATTATTTAGCTATGCCTAAAATTGTTCCTGTACAGTTTTGTTGGCTTTTATTTATTTCTGAAAAACAAAAACAGAGACAAGTGTCTGCAGAACTTTGCATGCTCTCTCAGTTGTCTTTTGTTTGTTTGTTTTTAAAAGGTTGCCCCTAAAAATAATTTTGAGAATTTTTTTTTACTGGAAGCTTACAGATTAGATACTTGGCAACAAAAATCTTCAGTGTGGTTAAAGAACTTTCTACCAAATGAACCACTTTTCTAGAGCAATCACAAGATAACGTATTGCCATTTTACTGATCTGAACTCATAAAAATAGAAAACAAAATTTGACGCTGTCATATTCATTATCATATGCATTAAAACTACTGCTTTTGAAAGCCAACAAAGTCCCTGCAACAGTATTATAAAGATGTCTCTTTTCATCTGGAAAAGCATGTTTGAATATAACTTAAAAAACATGTCGGGACTTGACAGATAGAAGTGATGAAACGGGAAGAAGGTATCAAAGTGAGGCGTTCAGACCAGCCTCATTATCTTTCAAAGGCAATCGAAACCTCAGTGTCTCAGTACTTTTCCTATAAGAAGGCCTCACGTTTCTGCCAGCAGCACTTTTCCTTACAGGGTGCCTGGTAAAGCGTGCATTTTCCTGAAAAGCAACAGGCTTTTTGTTAATTCATTAGCATCACTCAGTAGTGGCAGTATGCGGGCAGGGATTAACCCCCCGGCCAGGCCAGCTGGCCTACATGTCCTCCTTCAGTAGGCAGTCATGCGGCTGGGACAGGCACACTGCCCAAACCTCCAACAAAACAAAGGCAGATGCAGAACTAGCACACAGAGGGAAACACTAGTTTTGTACCCAAACTTCTGTTCTTGTACCAATGGGCTTTAGGACTTTGGTACATGTAACAGAAGAAGGCAATATGTTGTGCCTCTCGTCCTCCTTCTGCCCATCTTCCCACTGCACTGTTAGCAGACATTTGAGGAATGACTCTTGAGAGCATAATAGACAAAATGGTCACAGCCTGTCCTCTAGCACACATTTCTAATACCAAAGATAACACTCTAACTGTACCAAACAGTAGGAAAGCTGGCTCCAAATCCTGCACCTATTGTTGCTTTCGACTCGTGCCTTTCAGCTGACTCCCAGGAGCTGATTCTCACTGGCCAGTGTCCTGCACCCTCAGGGAAATTAGGTCACACAGCTAGCAGCCTCAGTCTTTCAAAACTGGAAAACAATAGTATCTAACAGACAGAATTATTTTCTTTTGTAGTGAGTCCCTGTGTGGGTCCCACGGACCAGGTGCCCTGTGGGCTGCACAGCCCAGGACAGGGGCAGCTCAGCTGGGCCTTGGGCAGCCATGGCCCTGCACATCAGTGGTATGGAGTGTCTGACATCCCTTCACACGACAGTACTCACACCAATAACATTAACTCCTCATCTCCCTCTTTTCAATTAAGAACACTGCTTTTACTTAGACTTCACTAGTATGTCATTTGAGGGAACACACATCCTTTTTAGGTGAAGTGTTCCATTATTCTCCCACACAATCAGGGCTGTGCTTCAGATTGGCTCTTCAGAGGAGCACATTTCTGTCAGACCCCATCCACGGGTCATCACAGTAATTAAGTAGCACTGATGAGAGTGCAACAGCAGTTCCATGGGTTACAGGATCCTAACCTGTGGGTTGTAACCTTCAGCAACGCTACTGGTGGCACGTTCTGTGCAATGGCAAGCACTGTGCGCTGATTTAAATTATGAGGTAATCACAGAAGTAAGAAAATGGGATTCAAATACTCCATGTAATTGAGTTTTTCGTTTGTCCTTTTTATCTGCTTTCTTAAGGAAAAGCTGATTCTCATTAGCAGTTATGTTTTGAAGCGCTGTTACCCAAATTGTTTACATAATTAAATTATTTTATTCATAACTGTCCATCTGAAGAAATTAATCAATCAGCATTTGCATTTAGATAGAAACTGACACTTTTAAAATGTACAAAAAAAAATAAAAATTAGATTGTTAAGTAATTGAGCAGAATTGTCTGGAATGTACCTGTAACTTATTTCAAATCTAAAACATGTCTCATAATCTGAGCTATTAAAAGCAAATATAACGTCTACTCGAATTTGGTCATCACACCCTTCAAGAGTCAGACTTCATCCTCTCACTTAAACAAACAGATATCCAATTGCATCAAACCCTAATGGTACTCCAGAACAGACCACTTTCTGACACCGAACGTAAAAATTTACCCAACAGATATTCTCTGCCAGTCACAGACAGGGAGCAGCTACGGAAAGGAGCCTGAAGAAGAGATCACAAAGTGCGTGATTTCAGAAGGGATCTTTTGCAGAGATGGGGCCTATTTTGCATTTTAGGGAAAGCAGCTATCAGCAAAACAGACACTCATCCATGTTTCTCTCCACTGAAGCAAGAGGGAGGGAAAGCAGTGAAGACTGGTATATCCCACCTCATTTAACAGGAACCAAAAGCAACACACCTCAAAAACCCCCTTCTGTTTACACACGCAGCATTGAAGCAATGGCTGAACAAAGGGAAAAGAACCAAACATCCTCCCTGTTGTGAAGCGCAAAGCTTGGAATTCACCTTTTTCCTCCTCACCCCCACATTACGGACCAAGTACCAGTCCTCAGCTGTCCTTTAAAAACCTCAATTTCAACAACTGTTTAGGAATACTCTGAAGCAGTTCCACTGCACTTGAAAACTAGGGATGTCCCTATTGCACAGCATATATACACAGGCAGAATCGATACAGACAGAAAACAAAAGGTTTCCTCTAAATGCAATCAAAACTGAAGACATTTAGTCTAATTATTTACTACACACATGTATAAACATACGGATAGACAGAAAGATGGTTTGTTCATTTGGTATACGGTGTCATGATCTATATCAAACTGTAGTTTGTAATTCAAAGAGCAAAAATTACAGACAGTAGTGATCCCTACAGTCACCTGTGCCAAGAAATCAAAGCCTAATAAATGCTAGAAAAATACTCCTAATCCTCATGCCTGAGCAGCTTCACTCAGCAAGGCTGGCTAGTCCACTGCAGCCTTTGGGGACTGGGATGAACTGGGAGAGTGGAGGAGTTATAAATACCCAAGTTTTGGATTTCAGCTCAGATATTTAATTCAGAAGGGAAAAAAAAAAAAAAAACACCACTTCTTTTGTCAATAAACATGAATTTTTTTTTTTTTTTTAAAGCACAAGTTTGACATAAAAGCTCTTTCATAAAACGTTCTTAACATCAGGGATAGAAGCCAGGCAGCTGTGCACTGTTATTGTGTACACGGTAAATCAGGCACAAAAAGGGGCAGCTCAGCAGGGCACCGGGAGGGTAAGATGCACACTTAACCCCCTGCACACATTGTTGCTCCATTTCTTTCCATCTTAGTCTGTCTGCAGTCAGTACTGTATCTGTCATGAATGTAACAGGCCATTTTCAATCTAAATCTTGTTATGGATTAATAAGCAAACACTTTCTCGCTTATTATGCAATTTATCATCATGAAAATTGCATTGGGCTCCTCAAGGCTACATGCTGATACATTCATTTATTCAGTGCTCTGTGTATAGAGAGCCATACTAATCTTTATGACAGCTAAGGATGTAGTAGCAAGATGAAAATTACTTTCTGAAGAACTGTATTCACTTGGTTTGTGCAAGCTCACATTTAAATACAATAGAACACACAAGATTCTTTGGGAAGGTAAAATGCCTTGGCTTCCTCTGTCAAGCTAAAAGAAATAATCGAGGTTCAGGCAAATAACAACATTCTTCCAGTTTGTACAGATTTATCCACTAACCGCCCTCAGCACACTGCAATCACTCATCCTTTACATTCTGAGGAAATTAAAACTGCTATATAAACTTGGTTATCTCCCTTAATGCAATGCAAAAACTACATATCTTAGTGCTTCCACAGGTGGATGCATACACAGGGCTACGATAAGCCATCAGTCCTTTCTGCACACAACACTTAGAATGTTTATGTGCTTATTAATAAATGCTTTAAGTATACTTATAAACTAGAAGTTAAGTTCTGAAATTGAAGGCTAAGGTTAATGATGTGGTTTCTACAAGTGCTTGTGGTGTGCTACAAGGAAAAAAAAAATACAGTAATATTAATACCTAAATAATCAACTATGTTGAGCTCTGCCATTTCAGAATCAAGAGCTTATTTTTTTATGAGCAAAAACCTTTCACAGACAAGTCATGAAGTCTTCCTTTAGAATGAAACTGCTTCTCCATTAATGGATGGTTCATAAAGTAATCTAATAATTAACACTTAAAGAATGCCACTAATTAAATTACTATGGAGAAAACACTACAAAAACATTTTTTAAACATGAAATATTTAAAAAAAAAAGACCAAGTGAATACTCACACGTTTCGTGTGCCAGACAGAGAAAGCACCAGAATTTCAATTTGTGCAAATTCAGAAAGCTGTACTGAAACCAAAAGCATTACCATGTTTCACACATGCTGGACAGTTTGTCTGCATTTTGCAGGGAAACACATCCCATCTGCCCATATTGCAAATTCAGAACTCAAACTGGTCAGCATTTGAGTCTTTATGTTACTGTATTCCAAGAGTACTAACTTACCTAACAAACATGTTCCAAACATTATTATTTGGTTTTTAGCATTTTTAAGTTATATTCCAAATAGATGCCTGCAGAAGTATGATACTGCAATGTTAATTCATACTGAGAACCAAACACAAAGATTGCAGCTGCTCACAGCAACGCTCTGCCAAGAGCAGGAGAGATGTTTTCTTTGTTGTAGCTGGAGTTTAATTTGTTCCTACGCAATAACTGTACTGATGAACGAAAACTTTGTCAACACACTAACGTACATCAACTAACATTTTCCAAGGTCCTACACAAAAAGCAGGAATCTTGAAATAGCTTTTAAAGCCCACTACTTAAAGCATAGCATCATTGTTCTATTTAATATCAATAACCAACTGTGATTGCTTCTTATACAGACTTCTTATTTTATCATTAACTACACGTACAAGTTAAAGCCTTTCTCTCTGCATGCTGAAGTTGCATGCTTTTTCGGTAAAATCCAAATAAATTAAAATACATTCAGTTTGCAATCTAGAATAAATTTCAGACCAGATGGCCAGTTTCACAACAAACTGCAATGAAAATGAGGACTATACTGCAAAATCCTTCACTATACAAATACTCTTGTTGCCACTAATCAGATCTACATAGTAAGGACTGTGGGGATCAACTCCCCAGGGGAAATTCACTGTCTTTGGGTCTCAGCTCATACATTTGGGGATACTCAATAAAAATGCCACTCACCTGCTGCATAGCCACATGCTAAAAAAACCCAAACAATACAACTAAAAAATTCCATGATCTTAACACAAAACATGCAAGACACTGCCTTTATTATTTGAGTCCTCTTAACAACTTCACTTTGTGTTTAGTTATAACTACCTGATGGTGTGATTGATGATACTTGCAGAAAAAGAATCTAGTCTCTGATGAACGAGACAAGCCCAAGATCTGAACTGAAATCAACATACTCCTTCTTTAGACACAACTGCAAATACTTAACTGAAAGATTTTATTTCTACACTACACATGACAGAGTCATTCTACCATTCTATGATTTTCTTTCCAGGAGATGAGAACATGTAAATGACAGCTAAGTCTAACATAATCCCTCTGTATCTTGATTCAGCACACTTTAATAAGTAGTCCACTTAGTCAAAAGACAGGCTTTGGTCCACTGAGTTTCTGATTTCTTAGCAATATACACAAGTTTCCTTGATGCTAGCAATATTACTGACTAAAAAGCTGCCTTCTCCAGAATGAAGGATTCCTTTACTTTTTCTATCACCTTGCCAAGTACTACAACTACTTCAGTTATCTGAAGGACGGCTAACAGAATGAAAGGGACAGACTCTTTAGCAGAGTCTGTTGTGACAGGACAAAGGGAAACGGTTTCAAACTGAAACAGGGGAGATTTACACTGGATACAGGAAACAATTCTTTACACTAAGGGTAGTGAACCACTGACACAAGTTGCCCAGAAGGGTGGTGTGGGGGCCCCGTCCTTCAAGATATTCAAGGTCAGGCTGGATGGTGCTCTGAACACTTCACTGAGCTGCAGGTATCCTTGTATACTGCAGAAGAGCAGGATCAGATGGCCTTTAAAGCCCCCTCCAACTACAATAATTCCATGACTTTATTTGTATGTGAGATGACCGACTACTCTAAACCAAAGAACCTGGACTAGATGATCTTGGAAGTCTTTTCCAGTCCCAGCAATCCTATGACTCCATATACACGTTGGAGAAGACACAGGGTTCCACAAGTTTATAAGGAGACACCTACTTGGCAAGCTGCTTCTCAGCATCAGCGCAGAGCTCCAGCAGCCCCATCAGCACCGCAGAGACGTCCATGTAGGGCTCCCAGACAGTGAAGCCACGGCCGATGAGGTCGATGGCGGTTCTGCGGATGGTGCTGTGTGCGGGCAGCTTGGGGCTTGGTGGCTGTAGCAGCAGGAATGTCAGTGCCTTGCCTGACAAGGAGAATGGGAGAAAACCGGGTCAATGAAAGGCATTACATATTACAAACGCTGTTCTATATTTTATGTTTAAATTCGTTTAAAATACCAATTTCAGATTCTTTCCAGAAACTCCTGTAAGCAATGGAAAATCTGATGGAAAGACAGAAGAAACCTGAGATATTTTTAATTTAAGTTGAAAAATGCTGTGTTTTAGAAGTAGTCCCTAGATTATATGTGCTTTGTGGAAAGTAAATTGCTCCTACTTCCAGCTGCCTCTGCAAGGAATTAGGTTTTAAGAGATACAGTAACAAATTATAACCTTCAGTTACACATAAGCACAGGATGTGTAAAGTTTTGCATCCCATCAGCAACGCTGAACCCCAGCCAGCCTCTGCCTGCCAGACGCTGAGTGAGTTCTCTATGGCATCATGGGCCACTATGTTAGAGCACACAAGGCAGCACAGTACAGTACTCTGCTTTAAACAGCTCCATTCCAATAACTGTCGTCGAGTCTCAATCACAACATTTCTACTATGTTCAAAATAATATCTCTGAAAAAGTCAATCTACACATTTGAAAATGGTGTAAAAAATAGTGTAAAGAAAAAAAAAAAGGATGAATCACAATGGAAGCAATTATAAAAAGAAATTCCCCTTCAAGAGAGAGTGGCAAAAAATAAAAATAAAAAATCACACAAACAGAATCTGTGATAATATTAACAGGAGTAACAAAAACCTTTCAGAAAAGAAGGTAAGTCATTTTGCAATGATGTCTCAGGAAAACAAAGAGGGAAGAAAGCAGTTAAATTAAGCTGTGTTTAGATTCCACATTGTTGAATCCCGCTGGAGCTGTAAGAAGTTCATGTCAGGTATGCTTAACTGATTGAGAGACAGTAAGAAAATAAAAGTCAGAAAACCCACCAAAACCTCCACTTGAGCACCTGCTGCTTGTCAAGCCTACAGAGCAGCTCTGCACAGTGCAAGTAGGCTCCACAAGTCTCCTTCCCTGCCCTGCACATAGCATGGTGCCCATTTATAAAGTATACCAGTTTTACAGTGAGTACATTCCTTCTTCTCAAAATATAATTCCTGCTGAAAGCTCCTCTATGTTAAACATGTGGGGATTAGTAATGTTTTATTTAGGGAGTGGAATTAAATGATAGCAAAACCTTCCTGTCATTCTGACTCCGGTCACTGCTGCTGGCAAAGCTGTTGGCATCACAGCTTGAGGGGTGGAAGCAGAACAGAAGTCCCATTAGAAGGATGAGACGTTAATTAATAACTCTGTTACACTGACAGTTCTTCAGATGACAGAGACATGCTACACAATGTGCACAGAAAAGCCCCCCACCATCCCTGCCATGCGTTGGCCACCCCCCACCAGCTCAGGCTGCCCAGGGCCCATCTTATGGCCTCAGGCACCCACAGCTCTAAGCAGCAGTGTCAGGGCCTCACTGCTACTTGGGTAAAGAATTTCCCCCTCATCTGTCCTACATCTGCCCTCTTTTAGTTCGAAGCCATTTTCCCTTGTCCAGTCACTATCTGCTCATGTACAAAGTTCTCTCCTTCCTGTTATTTCATTCAGCAGATCAGTTTTTCATTAAAGGAGTTGCATATATATATACAAATGTGAGAGAACACTAAAACAGTGCTCCCAGATAAAGGTCATTTATCATTATCACTACATAATTATTTGTTACCTCTTAATAACATTCATTTAGTTTGTCTCCGCAATAACGATAACCTATCGATTTGAACACAGTTTTCTTTAGTTTTCAAAACTGTCTCCTACGAGTTGTGTGCTTCATTAAGTAAAGCTCCTGACATTTCAGCACACAGAAAAGCCACTGACAGTCCTGCTATGTGTGTGAACACACACCAGACTCTGACACATGTAAGGGCACAAGCTCAAAGTTTCTTCTTAAAAAGTACGGCTGGATATTAGGAAAAATTTATTCCCCAGAAGAGTAGCACTGCAGTGGCAGAGGCTGCCCAGGGAGGTGGTGAAGTTCCTGTCCCTGGAGGTAATTCAAGAACTGTGGGGATGTGACATTTGGGAATATGGTTTAGCAGGCATGGTGGGGATGGTTTTGGGGCTGGACTTGATAATCTCAGAGGTCTTCTCCAACTGTAATGATTCTATGAAGCTTCAATATGGATGAATTTTGTCTCAAAAAAAAAGAATAAAAAACCCCACTAATTAAGAAGCATTACCAACATTTCTCATACATATCCTACTAGCGTTGCTCTTGTTTGACACCTGCCCTGTGTACATCAAGGTGATGAAAAGATGAACTGAACAAAAGTCATCCTGCTGCCCGTTTCTCAGCCTGGACATCTTTGTTTAAGCTTTGACTTGGCTTAAATGAACGAATTAATATTGACAAAAACATCAACTAAGCTAATGAGTTGTTAGTTAAGGCAATAAACATGTCACATTAGAGTCAGCGCAGTAAAGAGGTAATTAGTCCCGGAGAAGCTCCGCTAGCGGGGCTGCTCTCAGAGCCCCTCTCCCCACGACCCTGCACTGTGGGTAGGGGGCAGCACTGCAACACCCACCACTGCCCCACAGCTGCTGGGAAGGGCAGGTGCACTGAAGAACAAACTGAAATGGCTGAGAGCAGGGGATTTGGCTTTTCTCCTGGAAATGTGAATAAAAACAATAAAATTCTGCCATAGGAAAGTTGTGGTGATTTGCATGTACCTTTTGCTGTAAAATGTTGTTAAGGATGAAACTGTGAAAGTGTGTCTCCTTAAAGATTAGGTGTGACAATCAAGACAGTGAGTTCAGACAGCAAATGAGAAAAGGACTTCAAGCAATGTCATTTCTACATTTACATCTGCATCAGAATTTGACCCTATGTTTTACTCTGCATTGTGCCACATGTATAAGTCGACAAAGCAAGGCATGGAGGCTGTATGCAAAGCAGACCAAGTGCAGGGATCTGAAACTCATCCCTGCAAGCCCTCAATGAAGACATCTGTACAGCAGCGAAAACTTCCTCCACAGAGTACATCGGTGCCAGTACAGAGCTGCCCACTTTTCCCAGTGTTTCCAGAACACAAAAACAAAGGTTGGAGACTTCAGTGCCTGCGCCATTCCTGTTGATGAGAATGTGACCTGAATACTAAAGATTTCAGTTATTTTGAATGCATGTACCCCTTTGAATTTGTCTTTCCTTGCTGAATCTCAAGAGCTTTAAACATATTACATCCGTCAGCATTGTTATCCTCATTTTGCAGAAAGATTTAAAAAAATTAAATAATTTGCCCAGGAAAATCAATAGCATAGGCACGAACAAGACACTGATAGCTCTGACTCCCATTCTCATAATCTGCCAGAAGATCCAGTTCGGACTAAATAAAAATGATGGACTCTAAGAATGTCATTCAAATTGCTTTCAATCTTCTTATTTTGTATATAAAAAGAAGCGAGGGATCAGGGATTAGTGAACTTTTCAGTCTTCTCTCTTTCCCTAAGTCCGCAGGCACATAAGAAATTAAAAAAAAACAAAAAATCAGCTCATATTTTGGATAATTTTTTTTGTGTGTCCAGATTGGACATATACACGGATGAAATACCAGCAGAAAGAGCAGAACTTAACATTGGTTATCCTGGTTAAAAATCCGTATTTCCTAAGCCCCTCATTTTGGAGCAGCAAATTTCAATGCAGCTAGTTGTATATACAAGCTGTGGTAATTTGAAGAATTTTTCAAAAGGTGTAATCAGGAACACTTTAAAAAATTCTTTTGATGACACTGTTTCAAATCTCCTGCTTTTTACATGCTATGGCACATTCCATTTTTTCAACTGAATTTATGCAAGGAGAGGATTCAATTTTCCTGGTGCTCCCTCAAGTCACACCAATATCACCTGTGCAACACGTGAAGCTCCCACAGCAATTTCAGAATTGGCATGGGCATTGAGGGTTCTAATCTCTTTCCAAAAACATGGTCTTATAATCTATTATGAAGTAGTTACTTCGCATGACTGCATTATATTTTATCAGAATAAAAACTGATCTGCAGTGGCATTCGTGTTGCTCCTACATGAACAGCCCCCTTTTCTTCATTTCTTTTCATCATTTCTTCTCAGGCACTACCACAATGGTGAGAAATGACCACAGAGAAGTCAGAGAATCATTAAGGCTAGAAGAGATCATCAAACCCACTATCTACCCATCCTCACCATGACTACTACCCAAGACCCCAAGTGCTACATCTCTGTTTCTTGAACACCTCCAGGGACAGTGAACCACCACCTCTCTGGGCAGCCTGTGCCAACACTTGAAAGCAAAATGTGCCTGGAAATGTACAACAAAACTCTCAGAACTTTGAAAATTAAGGGTTTCCTTACTAAGCACTGCTTCTGCAGCATACAGATAACTGGAAATACTTTTTTTAACAGTAAACATTTTTTTTTTCCTTACCCTTATATGTGTGTGTGTGCCTGTGTATATATAACTACCTTATTTATCTGATCAGTAAGGAAGAGTCCTCATTCACTCTGAAGACTTAGAAACTTTAGAAATATTTAATCATAAAGGGAATATTTCCTTCATGATAATTATCAACGTAAATTTTGGAAGTGTATCAGGTCTAAAAGGTCAGAACAGTTGATTCTAGATGTAGTAAGTTCATAGCATTTGTACAGAACAGCCTAGTAGATACTGCTTTTCAACATTAACTGAGCAGACAGCAAGGAGTACTGGCAAGTGGGCAATATCAATACTGCCCCTACGTTGTACCAAAATTCTGTGCAGTTTTCATAAATCCTTGGAAGGCAGACAAAGGAAAAAGAAGAAAGCTGTTGGCAATATCAGGTTCTCAGTCGTCGCTGCCTACCCATGGCCTAGTTAAAGTGACCTAACAATGCCATTTTTCTTCCTCTCAAAAACTGCAGTGGGAGAATCAAATGTGAAAGCAAGATCAATTCTGTTCCAAGACAGTAAATGAGTTTTAGATCAGACTTGTTTCAATTTATGGAGAGAACTCAACTCTACTAGCTTAAATGCTCTCTTCCTCTAACTATGAAACTGTATTACAGAGCTATAGAAAGAGTAAACCGCCATTATTTTAATCCAAAACTTGCTTATAATCCAGCAGGAAGGAGAAAGCTAATATAACCCAATAAATAACTGTGCAACACACTTGTCATTTTCATTCCTGTTAACTGCATGATACCATTAAGCCATACTATTTATTTTCAACTAAACTGCATGCTTTCTCAGTGATGCCTCTTCCACAAAGCCCACCATCAGTTTGTTGGCAGCAGCTCTTCTTTCCAGCACAGTGCAGCCCACCCAAACCTTGTCCCAATCTCAGACGTATTCCCCATCACACACAACTGCAGCTGGTTTTCTTAAGCAGATGTAAGCACTTGGGACACTCATTTGTGATCATCACCACCTTACACCGTGCTCAAGTCATACATGAGCCGAGCACATGTTCCTGTGTTATGATCTTCCATAAAGATAAGATGAATGTAAACAGTCATAAAATACAATATATAGAGATTTAAACAGGATTTGTTTGGTTGGTAAGGACTAAACGAAGTGGTAAGGACCACTTATAAAACAATGCAACTCCACTGCCTATGGAAATAGCTAGGGTACGTACTGAAGTTGGCAAGTGACGCTGATCTCCACACATAAAACAAACACCTCCAAATGTCATAGCCACACGCTCACATCGTGGAAGTAACACACTCTGTGGATGCAGTGGAATCTGCTCATCCATCTCCATGCAGTGAACTGTAAACCCTGCTGGTTGTTTCCAAACTAGCATTATATTTATTTTTGTGCATTCTTCTCCCATGTTTCCCCTTCATAAAACAAGAGTCAAAACATCTCAAACTTCCTAGGCACTTTTCTTGTTTGGGGATCACTCTTACACACATAGCTGTAACTTACACATATAGCTGTAAGATGGGGAAACTCACAATTCCCTCCTGTTCTTTTAAGGGAAGGCTAATTAATTTGTAAGCTACAAGCCTAATGAAGGAATAATATTAATTTGTATGATGAATAAAATTAGTTTCTGAGTTTCCCTTCATCTCACTCATTACAAACGCAAGCACAGGCAGATTTATTGACCTGTCACAGCTTATTAAGCAGCACTTCATAAAGAAGTTATTTTGAAGTGTTCTTTTTAAGCATGCAAAGTATTGATCGACAATGTTTGGGCACTATTTCTTAATACACACACCAAAGAGCAAAAGGCGTATGCAATTTTGGTTTTCCCATTAGACACACAAAAAAATATAGATTTTACATTGGTAGCATTGCATGTAGATAAGGGAACCGAATCTTCAAGTCCACTGTTGTTGCCAGGTGGGAATTGTCAGCAGGTTCCAACAGAGAGGGCTGTTCACCACCCACCCTGTGAGGAAGGAAGGAGTCTCAGATAACACGCTTGATGTGAATTGAAGTTTTAAGATTGGATTTTGTTGCTGGTCAAAAAGAAAACAAGAAAAATCCAACAGATTATAAATTAGGGCATAATATCTGCCACAACAATTGTCTGTTTTCTACCATACAGATTGATTATTTTTTCTAAGCATTATCTCTAAGGCTAACAAAGATTTTTATAAACTACTATTTTTTTTTCTTCTTTTATTATTTTACCCCTTCAGGGCCAAATTCTGTATAAGACCAATCTAATCATAACTCAGGAAAAACTGTCAAGAGCACATCTTGGTCTTGCACTGAATTTCCAAGCGTGCAGACTGACAAGTGCAGAACCAGCACATCACCACCAACCAAGGGGCAGCATCTTCCTGCATGACAATATACAGAGGACAGCCAGCAAAATAGCCTGCACTAAAAACAGTCTCTTATTAGGAGCAAATCCACCAGTTATTTCCTTTAATCCCAATGTTCTGAGCATCGAGTTTTGGTTGGTTGGTTTCTGAGCTAATTTGCTCTGCTGCTTAGCTGATTTCTTGCTCCTCCAGGTGAGGATCCTGAGCACTTCTGTGTTAATCGCTGCTGCCAGCACCTGCTGGATTCCCACATCAGGGCTATATCTTCCTCACCAGTATGAGGTAGGAACCTAAGTGCTGGAGACTCCCACACTAAGCAGGTCAGCCAAATTGGAGTGAGTGCCCTAGGTTAACACATGGAAACCAGAATTTTGCTTAGAAAGGAAGTGTGAACACAGCCTGCAAAACCAATCTGCATAACTCAGTGCCATAAGCATGCTGTCACATATGACTCCAAGTTAAAGGGCAGAATGCTAATCATTAACAACTGTACTGACAGCAGATAATGCAGGATGTTTTGCAAAGTAACAACAGAATCAAGTATTTTGATCTTCAGGAGTGACCAGTCACTTAGATTTCACCTTCAAGAGTGACCAGTCACTCAGATTTATCAGGCCATTCACTTTATAAATACAGGATTAGCTGCAGTTTAAGTGCAATGAGGTACACCTATAATGAGAAATTTTTTGGGTGACATTTCATAATTAAATATCTCACTAACTATTTGCAAGGTCGACAGAGATTAATGTGGGATGACAGGCATGGTCAATGAGGGGATTTCAGGAGAATTCTGTTCACTTAAGAAGGCATTATCACAGCTATTTTCTTAGATACTGTTAAGTCACAGTGTGTAAACCTACACAGCATAAATGTGCACATATTAGGAGTGCAAACAAAGAATTAATTCATTTGGATAACTTGTTTTTGAATAGAAAACTCCATGATGTTAGGCTATGCGCAATTTCTCTCATAACTTTGATGACCTGAACTTCCCCAAATCCTTCAGATACATAGACACAAATCTGAAGAACACTGATGCTTTGATCAAGTTTCCCGATTCAACTCACTCTCCTCGAGCAATAACACAGTGCAAGTTTTATGTTAAATACAGTTAAGAACAAGCTGTGCAGGGGAAGTTCTGATTGGATATTTGGAATTTTTTTTTGTCCTGAAAGAGTGGTGATGTATTGGCACAGGCTGCCCAGGGAGGTGGGGGAATCTCCATACCTGGAGGTGAACAAGAACCGTGGAGTTGTGGCATACAGGGACGAGGTCAGTGGGCATGGTGGGATGGGTTGGGCTTGGGGATTTTAGAGGCTTCTTCTAATGATTCTATGATTTCATGATGAGTCAAGCTTACTGCTAAAACCAGAAGCAAACATGCTTTTTATTTTTTTTAAACCCTGACTACTCTTTACTTCCTCCAAGTCATAACAATCCTGTCATTTGAAGAATTCTCATAAGAAAACATTAAACCTCCAGCTTAGATTACTTGGTTTCGTTGGAAAGGGAATCTCGCTAACAATTAACAATGCATTTGCCTTTCCAAACTACCACAGGGAAAGTGTCCTGATCTTCCTTTGGCTTTGTATCCTCCTTAGAAGTTACTTTTTGGCCCAGATGTAAATTTTCTGTATTTTACTGTGTCATGTTTAATCTACATTAAAGCCTGAATTTCACCCTATCAGTCATCCCGACAGCTATGTGGTGTTTCTGAGATTATGATTAATAGGAGTTCAGAGATGGAGTTCACAGCTCCACTAAGCCTAATGTAACAAAATCAGCAAGCAGATAGCTGAATAAAAACACAAGAGGAGAGAGACTCTGAAGATCATAGATGGTCCAGGCATTAGCCTTGCTTCTGACAAGGTGACACTGCTGAGAAGAGCTAACCCAGGACTAAAATCATAGAATCTCCAAGGTTGGAAAAGACCCACAGGGTTACCCAGTCCAATCATCCACCCATCACCAATAGTGAAAGCAGCTGGGAGTGATGGAGCTCCTTATATGCGCAAGAAACTGTACAAGGGGAAGAGAAAACTCAACTACTAGGCTTCGGTTTCAGTTCTACTTGCACATCACATGCATGTGCTCTAAGAACAGACCTTGCCTTTGCTTCCCAAACCCCGAGGCAGTTTGCCCACCAGGTGAACAGTGGAGGCTACACCAGTGACTTGAGCAGTGATGCAGGATGTTCCTGGGCTCCTGAGTACAACCTGCTATGATGTAGTTCAGTGGCTGCTAGCTCAATGCTGCTGTGCTGCCCAGGTGAGGGAACTGGGAATCAACCTAGCCATGCCAGCAGCCCTCAGGGGAAGAGAACAGCCTATGGTGCACTTAATCTAATAGAGGAATTAAGCTGTATTTATTATTGTTACAGCATTACTACATAAATAAAAATGCATTTTTTTCTTAAATTTCATTTAAAAATTCAACTTATTCTGAAACTAATTTTATGCATATGTTATTGAAAAACAAGTTGGAATAAAAAATTACTAGAAAAAAAAACAGAATGAATTTTGCATCTTTTCTGAAGAGGAGTCCCTCTAGCCTGCACAGACACCTGGAGGAACACTATCCTCTAATAGAAACAAGCAGAAACACAGGAAATGAAAAACGTCCTCAGTCATCTCATAGTACCTGAAGCCTTGAAGACTTTTTTTCTGCTGAATAGACCAACATTGCTCTGTGATAGTCTAGCCCTCACACATACCAGTTTTAGGCATGGAGCACTGACCATGAAGCATGTACAGCTCACAGGGTCCTAGATCCAACAGAAGTGCAAATCCTGGCTTTATCTTTTTTCCCCACTTCAGGCTTAGCATAAGCATTTGCCCTTCTTGTAAGCCCAAGTCTCCTGATAACAGCTCTGAGCTCACACAGTACACTGCTTTTTAATTATTTGCATTTTTGTCCTCTTTCCTTCAGACACCTGGGCATTATGTGAAGACTGAGCCAGTGCAGGAGGAGAAATCCTCTCCTGTGGAGTTACTTTATAGCTAACCAGGTAGTTGGTGATTTTTCCAGTAATACCACCAATGAGTCGACAACACTTTAAGAGAGATAATAGGGAGATGACAGAGGGGATTTATTTCAGATTCCCTAAAACAAACATCAGGATGCTTGGGAACCTGGCCACAGGTTTAGAGCACGACAGCTGCATCTACTTTCATTAAATTCTGCAATACTAACAGCAAATCATCAACCCATAGATATTACTATCTTCTATATGATCATTGTTACTGTTTGTAGCACGATAATTACAGCAGCAATATAGGACTATGCTCATCTGCATCTGAGCATCTGATTTTTTAAATCAGACACTTCTTTCTTCTCAGTCATTGCCAAGTATGCCCTCCTATAGGCTACTGATCCTATACAGACTATTCCTCAGAAGTACGTGCAGTGAAGTAAGCAAACTGCAATAATGTTCAACTAGAGATAGAACTCCTCCACTGCAGGAGCTACCAAGTGCGTTCATTAATTCCTCCCTCTTGTTCTTTTTATCCCAAGATATGTTTTCAAGGAAAAAAAAAGTATGAATTACATAAATGTAAGCCACAGAGTTTAGTGTAAACAGGAAGAGAACAAGGGATGCCAACAGCAGTGTTGGATGGTGCCAGTGAAAGCTGGACTGCTGCTGCCTGCATCCCTCTCTGCAGCTGTGCTGCCACCCTGGACACTTCTCTGCTCTCTGTACCAGCACTAATTTCTTACTCACCTCTTGTTGTGACACTGCTTATTTGCACATTTCACATTTCAACTTTATTTCAAACTCTGAAAGGAAATTATTAATGAATTGGTGCATACTGAAATGTTGCAGGACGACACTGTAAAACCTCACCCTATCCTACATAACCAGAACAAGAGACAAGGATACTCACATGTATGCCTTGCCAGGGAATAATTGGACCCACCACTGGTCAGCCCAAAGCCCTCGGGGATCTGGCTGGAGCTGCGTGGCCGTGTCAGCAGTTTCGGGGGCTCAATCTCAGCCCCAAATTCTGCCCCAATCACACCCAGCAGGACAATGGCTGTAGCCTGCTTCCTACGCTCCTCATAGGATGTAGAGATCTTCTTCAGCTGTGGGAGACCAGACAGGCAGCCTGGAACAAGAAGGAAGAGGTATAAGGAAAATAAAAGCAAGGCTATTCATAACACTGCAAACGTTTTCCAGAGAAAGTAAGTGAGACTCCATTTGAGTGTGTCTTCAGGACAGTTACTTCCCTTAGCAGAATTTTCGGCTGCTGCAGATTATGCTGTTTTACTTCCCAAAACCTATAATGGAATAGACAACAGAAGTCTAAATAGCTATTTTTACAACTCCTATGTCACTCATCCTTCAAAAACTGTCANGGAGTAAAGAAGCCAAATCTTACAAGTTTATAAGACTGAAATAAAGTATTCATTCAGCCAGACAGGTACAGCTCACATTCAGCTAATTCCCAGTGCACTGGAAAAAAGAATGACCTACAAATCTGACATATAACAACAAAGACTTAACACCCCCCCTCTTAGGTTCCTCTATTGAACCTTTTTCTGGGAAGCCAGAAAGAACTGGATGAGACTCATCAGGGCATAGGTTAAAAAGGGGCTAATCAGCATGCCCAGTGCAGGTCTACCTGTGCTCCACGGGAAATGAGATGCTACCTCCAGGAAAGCTGACTACATTTAAGCAAATGCAGCCATTCTGTTTCAGAGACAGCACTACCGTTGCAACAGTAATGTGCCAGCTGAAGGGGAGGAAAAATCCAATGGAAAGCTGAACAATGGTAGGAGAGGGGAAAAAAAAAATCAATAGGGTCTGCCTGGAGAGGGAGAAGGCTGGAAAGGGGCTGCACAGACAAAGCAGGGAGTGTGGCAGCTCCCATCGCCCTGCACTCTGATCTTTCATGGCCACGCAGCTGGTTGGGCTAGCAGACATTGGAGCATCCCTGAAATCCTGGTCCTGATTTCTCAAGACTCAGTTCTCACCATGTAGCAGATAAGAAAACAGCCAGCACCCAGAGCAGAGCACCAGGCCCTGCCCATACCCGGCCACAGCACCCTGGACAGCAGCATCCAGGTGCCGGCAGTGGTCCTTTGTCAGTCAACCCAATAGCTAAAACGTTTCTTTGTGGAAACTTACAAGTGAAATCTTAAAAAAAA
>VXAB01011893.1:89780-132529 GCA_013399175.1 Odontophorus gujanensis
AAAAAAAAAAAAAAAAAAGATTTCTGCCTTCACTTTTTTTAATTACTCACTAAAGCATAAAATGAATTGCAGTGATTTCCTCCGAATAAACTGACAGCTGTTTGGGAGAATCTAAAATGAAATAGTGTCTCTGGAAGTAGTCCTTCCTTCACTTCCATTTGTCTCAAGAAAATTTGGTATTTTCTCACCGTGCCGTGGCTCCATTTAATCATGCGACGGGTGACACAGAGATCCATTTTCCTGACAGGACAGTTGATCACCCTATCACGGAGGGGAAATTAATAACCCCAGAGAGCTCTGCGTGGAAGCAGGAGCCCTGCTGGAGGAAGGACACTAATGTTGCACATTTTCCTCAGAAAATAGCCCACATGTGCTTTGGAAAACAGCGTGGATGTTCCCTGGAAAACAGTGCATGTGTACCATGGAAAACAGCATGCCTCCAGCACTGCACAGTGATGGAGGAACATAATGCATCCACGCATTTCTTTATACCTGGGCTTTCTTTAGACCAAATGACTGCGTTAGATATTCCAAAGTGCATCACATTCTGCAAACCAAACCTAAACAGTGATTAGAGGAGGCAGCTTTACGGATAACACAAAGCAAAGAGGGTATTTACAAAGCATTCAAAATACAGGTAGAGCATTTCAGAAGTTTAAATTGTCTAAAAGGCTGCAGGTTATTGATTGCTTCATTTAAAAAGCAGTCAGAGAGTGCAGCCACGAGGTCAGGGTGAATTTAACAGTTTGGAGCACTTTACTAAATAACTCTAAAGATCATGTTAATTGGCTTTGCACACTTCTTGGGTAAAATTAATTTTATCCTGGCTTACAATAAAAGGATTAAAAGACAAATTAAGTTCTTCAGGTTTAACTGGAATAGAAATCAATGGATCTGAATTAAGGCTGAAGGAGGTTTTATGAGAGATGGACTGCTACCAGGTACCTTGAATCTGCTCTATGTGTATCTACATGTGTGTGTGTATATATATACACACACACAAAAGAAGTGGAATGAAAAAGAACATAAATTCCACCTAAATGAATAACGTAATTTAATCAAGACCACAAAAGAGCTTGCATCAGTTTGGCTGGGAACCCTGATGCTGCATGCCATCCTGGTGTTCTAAGGATGAAAAATCAAAAACTGAAGCCCTCATGATTTTGTCCCAGTCCATATTTCACAGCACAAAGTGAACATCGTCAGCAAGATGAAATCTATAGATGAAACCTTGCAAAATGACAAATGACAAAACTTCCTGACAAGCCAGCACTGAAATTGCTTATATTTAAAACTGTAACAGTTTCTCTGCATTACGGAGAATAAGCTGAAGGGCTATAATAGGGAACTGCAGTTTTGCTTATACCCATCTTGGCTCACAGTAATCCATGCATCTGCCTGGTATTTCCGTATCAGTAGTTTTGAATATTTTTTCATATCAGCCGCACTATTTTCTTACAGTAAATAAATTTACATGGGACTCTACAAGGAAATGGCAAAAATCACCAACTTCAAACTACAAAAAATGCAAAACAAACAAAGAGCCCACAAAAACAAACAAGCAAAAAAACCCAGTGTATTAAATGTGACAATGAAAGACACTTTAGTTGTTCAGGATTCTTAACCAGTCAAGCCACACTGTGGGCCTGCCTCCATTTGCAGTCTTTAAGATTATATGCTGAAGAATAATTACCGTAATTTCAGCACCTCTGGACGCTCACAAAGCCACAGTGATCAAAATAATCAAGAACTGAAAAATACATGGAAATACTGGTAACGTGAAGTGACCATAACAGAAATGAAGAAAAGAAAATCTATTTCATTTAAGCCCACAAAAGCCGTTGCATCTCCTTGATAACCTGACAGTGTTTAAGGAAGGGTGCTTGCTGCCACTTCTGTTATTCCTACATATATGGCTCCCCCCTCTGGCCAGCAGAAGAGAGCTCTGGGTGTAGGGTGCTGGGTGCAGAGCACACACTCTCCTACCGCTCACAAGAAAAAGCCAAACATAAAAGGTATTTTGCACTTTGGAGTCATTTATTTCTATGCTCAGTCTTTTGCTCACTGACAGTGAAAAAATACTTGTAAATACAGAAAATTCCCAAATTCTTAAAGTTGTGAGCCTTACCTCTTTTTACCTAGAGCAATTCCATAAACTTCAAAGTACTTGTAAAATGTACATACTTGCAGACAGAAAACTCATTTTGTGAATCTATATTTTAATTTAGCTGACAGCATGGAAGTCAATAAAGCACGACGCAGAAATCTGGCAATACATGGCAAGTTAAAGAGGCTGTTAAAGATTGCTAACTCTGATAACCTCACTAAGTAAAAACTGGCTTTCAACCATGTTTACCGTCTTCATTTTGCTGCCTTCACCTCAGTTGGGCTGTTTCAGGAAGTACATTTAAGATGGAGAATCAAACAGACTCCAATAGCAGCTTGTTCATTAAGACACAACATATTCTGCAATTACTTTATAACTATTCCTATCACTTAGACCATAATATAAAAGATTAGTAATAGAATGCATACGCAGCATTACTTTTACACAGTTGAAACACAGAGCATGAATGAAATTTCCCCAAGCACAGAAGTACAGGTATTTTAGAGCCATAACAATTTGTATTTTTTTTTAATGAATCACTTGCTGTGTTTTATTAGATATCGGCTATCAAACTGTTACACAGGGAAGGAAGCCATCTAAGAAGAAATCAATACATCTTACAAAATGTTCCTGCACCTTTGCTATTCTCACACTTTTTAAGGAGATATGTAGGCTTAGATAATGAAAGAGCACTTGGTAATATCAACTGAAAATAATTTTAGGTAAGAATTTGCAAAACAATTGCTCCTAGACACAGGTGTTTTTTTGTTTTTTAAAATAACTTGATTTTTTTGTGTCTGTGTTTAATTCCCCTCCCCAAAAGGTCTCCTTCCTACTGGCTGACTGTGTCCATTTATTTGATAATGCCTGTCTTCTTGTTTTCGCTTCATATCTGTAGGAAAGCATGCAAAATAATGTAACATTGTTACTACTGTAGAAACTGGAAGTGTTTAAACTTCATTTTCCTAATATTTCATACAACATCTTGCAATAGAGAAGTTTAATAATTAAATATCAATAAGTCACATAGCTTTGTATTATTAAAGCCAGGACATTTTTCTGGTTTGCTTTTTGATAACATATTCCCTTTGTGGTGCCAGTAACCTGATTTTATGCAGCCAGCCAGCTGCAGCACTTTAGAAAGAGAATTATAAAACCTCTCACGGGGAATAATAACATTTATTAGATGAGTATAGATGACGACGGTTAGTATTATTTAGAAAAGACTGCTGCAGCCACCAAGATTTTCAAATTTTGAATTAAAAAAATCATCAAGTAGTATAATTTTTCAGCTAAGAGCCAATGTTAGATTCAAGGGCTCTGACTCCACCAGCCACCTCTGGTCAGGAACCCAGAGGTCAGAACCTACACGCAAATCTCTGTGCTTTATCCACACTGAATGACACAAAACAGACATTACTGAAAAACTGCAGTGGATAATTAAAAATGATAGCATTCAGGGTACAAAAGGCTGACAGTAATCTGTTAGCCTATAGCAGCTACTGGCAATCCAAAGGGTTAAGGCCCTGATTTTCTTCTGCATAGGTGGTGCTATTTTAAGCCAATAGTGTGTTTAAATCCACACCAATGAAATCAATACAGCACTGCTCTAGTCAAGGTGAGACCAAATAAACCTGTCGGAAGCTTTGAGAAATAGGCTTTGCAGTACTCTTTGAGTGCTAAGTGCCTTTCAGCCCAGAGATCTGTCATTAAATAATCATTAGCCATCACTCATTCTTCCTAAAAAGCTCAACGCCTGAATCTGCTCAGTATCCACCCAGCGTCCATGCGGCGTGCCGCGCTTATTAGCGCTTGAGGACGAGCACACCACACCATGCAACACCCTTGCTTGCACCCTCACACCTGGAGCAGCAGCCTCACTGCAACCCCAGCTCCTGCACAACTTCAGCTCAATCCACACCCAAGGCATACCCTATAACTTGTTCACACAAGTCTTCATTTTTTTTAGACCACACGGAAAGAAAAACTTCAGAATGGTTATTCCGGCATCTGCCAAACACTGAGCAGCATTGCCTAAATCACAGCCTACTTCAGATTAAAGCTAGTGATAGATGGTATTTATCCATTACTTCCATACATCTACAGATCTATTTGGCATTACTGCAACTTTTTCTCTCCAGGAAACGTTGAGTTGTGTGCCAATTATTACTTTACAATGAGTCTATGTGCAACCAGTAAACAAATGGATCCCATCTATCTGCAAATACTGATATTGTTGTCAGTCATTTTCTGACACAAAAAATACTTAATAAACTTATTAAATATCTGACAGCATGTAAGACAACAGTAAATTTATTTTTGGAACACAGGGTTAACCTATTATCCCTCCGCATTAACCCTTATCTCACCAATGCTCTGTGAGCTGTGTGCTGAAATGTCCCATTTCCCTACAGACAGCAAGGAAATCAATTAGCTGCACTCTTCAGCACATGTTTTCACCAACAAGCTCAACTAGGCAATCAGCATCTTACACTAATTTAATTCCACTGAAAGCCATACAGACTGAAGTTTTAATAACCTGGGAATAAATTTTACCATAGCAACATTTGGTTGTTTCATATCACATTTGGAAACCACAAACACACATTATGAAGTATTAATTGTCCCCTAACCTCGTTGCTTTAATTTTTAAATGCAGCTTTGTGCTGCAGTTTCCAGAAATCCGTATCCCTCTGCGCTGCTACCTACATAAATGAGTCATAAACAAAAGCACTCTAAACATCCACGATACCTTTCCAGAATTTTGATCATAAGCAATACAACTAGCGACAAGGAAAGTTTTGATGCATAAATGCTTTGCTTTAAATAAAAACAAATCACGCTGAGAAAGAGGTATTCTATATTCCCCCATCTGAACAGCAGAGGATCCATTTTGTCTTTATTTTCCACTGCCCTCAGCAGCATGAGAAGCTCCTCACCCATTTTGTGCTCCTAGAGCTGCAGAATACAGGGAAATATTCAGTAATAAAATGAATGATACAGATAAGGAACTGCAATAGATTAGAATGACAATGCCAACAAGAAGTGTGTACTACATGCAGAAAAGTATGTTTCCTAAATGTGCCTATCAGCCTTAGGAAAATTACAGTGATGTTTATCTTCCAGCTTTATAAATGCATGACATTCCAGGTATTTACATACCTCTCCTCTGGATTACAAACAGCATAATTCCATCAGGCAAACCAAATATTGCAAAATAGATAAAAGACTGTATTAGGAATGTTTGTATTAGAAGTAACTAGCTTGTACATAACTGAAGTGAGACACTGTAAACAGAAGATTTTTTTTGTTCCCCAAAGAAAATTTCAGTAAGTTGTTGATTAAGAATCAATTAAAGAAATTTATTGTCAAGTTCCAGATCATTCTGGACATAGGTAGAACATCAATAAAACCACTACAAATCTGGACTTTACATTCTGAAGCATGATTACAATTTTATTGAAAGGAACATAAAACTATTTTACATTACATTCACTTTGAAGCCAAACGGCAACTTTTTTTCTGATGCTTTATAAAAAGATGTTGCTCCTATTGGAAATCAATAGGGAGGCAGAAAAAAATTAGATGGCTACGATTTGCCAAAAGATCAATAAGAAATGTAGCAATATCAAAATCCCTGTTCTTAATCTTCTACACACTAAAATCTGACTTTCACATGAACAGAACTGCATGAATTTACAGGACAAAAGACGTGAGATGCTGTTACGTGCTTCTGATGCCCTTATTACACTTATGCCTACAATTTAAGATACCTTGCTTTTAAGATCTTTCACTGAGCTAAATTCCCACCACTTAAAGATATTACTTATTTTGCAACGATTTAATACATCCTTAAGATGTATTACACACACCCTTACCGACCACTCTGTAACACACAAAGCCCACCTCCCCATTTGTCTCTGATAGGTCCCTGCTGGGTGCTTTGCTTCAGTCCCACTGGGAGGGTTGGGGAAATCTGCACGTAGGAAGCTGTGGCTGATGAACAGCACCAGGCTGAGCATCACCACTTCAAAACAAAACACTTATTTCTTCCTCTATGAAAAAGTTCAGGGAAATGGAAAGCTTTCAGCAGCATAAGAAAAAGGGCTTAGACTGAGATTTCATGGTGAAATGTAACCCTATTTTGCCAGCAACATAACACACAGGCTAGTGATGTGCTTTTCAGCACTGACTGTGACTGTCACATACAGCCCTTGAACACCAACACTTCTGCACCCAGGCACCTCTGATCTTGCCCTGCTCCAGCACCCAGCTCGCTGTGGGGCAGGACACAGCTTGGTCAGGGCAGCACCAGGCCCACAGAGCTGAGGGACCCAGCGCTGCCACGCGGCTCCATCAAGAGCTCTGGTGCTGAATGCAGAACACACTCTATTTGGCTTTCAGTCAATTAAGCTTTAAGCTGTCAGCAAACAAGACTTTTAAGTTAATTTTGAATCACCACAAATCAAGTTGAAGGTTGTGAAAGGGCACTCTCACATGCCGGCATGAAAAAAGGCAGTTTAATTGCCTCTGAATAGCTATTATATGCTGCAATTGGCCTATTGAATCTTAGATGATCTATTTATTTATCGAAGTGCAGAGACTGGTAAAAGAATGCAACGTACGAACTTTACTTTCTTTCTTTCTTGCTTAAGTAGATAAAGTCTTCACATATAAAAGCTACAGTAATTTCTGTAACAAAGCTCAGTACAAGTTACACTATATTTATATTTTATTTTTAAATAATTATCACTGCCCAAATTATAGCTATCTGAAATGTGAAAACAAGTAATATCCAATATAAGAAGTTACTGCTAGTTAAATCTTTTTTAAAAAACATCTGTTTTAAATCTTCCAACAGATTATTCCATATACTACACAGATAAGTGCTGTTTTAGATTACTAATATGAAAAATTATCTGTGCAGTAGGTTATAGAGGGTATAAAAAAATGGTAAAAAAAGGTATGTAATCAGCTGCTACTGAAATGTTAAAAGAAAACCTTTCATAAAGATAGGGATCTGAGATGTGTTTAGAGTTTAGTGTTTAGAGTAGAATAAGATCAAACAGTAACATCAACTTTCCATCAATCCACTTGCAAAAACTGTAACACAAATTAAGGAAATTTTGTTTTAGCATATGTATCAACATGACTAATTTTAAGAACAACATCCTCTGACTTTGCTGTAGCTAATCAGATGCTTAAAGTATAGTTAACCTTAGAGAGGGTCAAACTGCATTCTTAACCCAATGCACAGAACTATTAAACATGTGGACAATGGGCCAACTGGCTTCAATTCTCATCTTGTTAGATGATGTAAGACTTTCCCTCCATTCAAACCCTACTCATGGAGCAAGGCAGCCTGGGGAATGTTGCATTCAGGCACCAGGGAGTGACTCCAGACTACCTTACTAGGGTTAATGGAAAGAGGTAGGGAAGGACACTTCAGCACACCAGTCAGGAGCCTGAAGGTGTACACTAGCACCCACTGCTGGTTGTTCCAAACATCAGCCTGGTACCTCTTGGAGCTCTTCCTTCTTACTGCTCCTATCACCCCCTGGCAAGATTCATAGTTTGAAATCAATAAAGCTTACAGCCCTTTTTTCCACTGGATATCAACCTCAGCCAAAACTCTCCACATTTGATGTTCTTCTTATCATGAGGTCTTGCAAAAAGGCATGGAGAGGGGTGGGTCACATGTCAAAACTGAACGGTTATGCAAAACCAAAAAAAAGGTTTTCAAAAACATCTGTGAGCAGTGGAGAAAAAGATCCACCAACGATGGAAAAAACAACCAAAACCATTACTGGAAGAGACCACATGCAGAGAAATGATGTGATTAAGATGACACTTCTCATTTCATATCAAAGCCAAGATGTCTCCCACCGTATTTCCTCCACAGCAACAGAAAGACTGGAGCCATTGCAGGAAAGCAACACACCAGTTAGCCAAAGCTGCCTTGCATTGGATGCTTCTGCTGGGATATGACCGGAAGAAGGTGTGCAATGCAACAACCACTCACCACATCCAGATGAGGCCTGCCTTGGGAAAGGCAAAGGACAGGGGCTTCTACAGTGTACGTTTATGGTCTCACCCTGGCATACCACACAGAATACTACAGCTTTGCTATCACAATTAGCTGGTCAGCAATTTCTCCCCAGCAGGTTCTTCCAGTACTGGATGCCTGCAGCTACTTCTGTGATTTCCACACAGATTTTTTTTTATCTTTGTTTCGAAGCCCAACATAAGAGATACTTAAGGCTGAGACAAAACCTGTTATTTCTGAGGAGGAAAATAGGTCAGAGGGGGTGATACAGCATGGAACTCACAACAGCAGTACATAGAGAAAGTATGTTTTAAATTGATGAAGTATGGAGTTCTGAAACAGCTACCCCAAGAACAGCAGCATGTGTGGAAATATTCAGGCAATGTATGAAAGGATTAGGTAGAGGCAACATATGAAAGGATTAGGTACCAAGTTATCATGAAAAATTTAAAATTTAAGGGGTGAAAGGAAGAGAATAAAATTTCCAGGATTTTTAATCCCATCTGCTCAGCTCAAGGAATATTTAAGCACATACAACCCAATTTAAATTTTCTGCTGCAGACTAAAGGAAGCATGGAAGGCACTTGTAGCTGCTCATCACTCCCCAATTTCTGGAGATAACAGATGCTAGGAACTGCTGTAATGCTGTCACACACCAAGGCACAAGTACCTCCTGCAGGAGTGCTGCCACCTGCTACAGCTCTAAAATAAGTTGGCAAAGAACTGTTCCAAAACTGGTGGCCTTGCCACTTCCCAAATGCACTGCCCAGCAGCAACCAACCCAATGGAGGCATAAACAAACTGCTGATATGCTTACCTGCCTCAACAATCAAAAAAAAAAAACCAAAAAAAACTGGTATGAATTTAAGCATATTCCCACCACACATTTCAAACACCATTACAATAGTATTAGAACAACAACAACAAAAAAACAGCATCAGAATTTTGGTTGCAATGCTAACTAACATGTTAACAGAACAAAAACAAGGAAGTTAGGACTCAAGACTACCGGAAAAACTGCATTTTTATACATTGCTTTTACAACCCGTGCTGCATCTGAGGACATTACTTTGGAAAAAAAAAATACTGTAATGATCTTTCATAAATCTTTAATTAAATTAAAGAAAACATCAAGAAGAAGCATTTCTGCCTATGTCAGAGAGAGAAGATGAGCAGCCAAAAGAACACAATTCAGGTGCAGATGTTAGACTAAGATGATGAGAATTAGTTTCCTCTGTTATGAAATTTTTCAAAGGAACTACAGCACAAAGGGGGAATGAGCAGAGCCAGAAGAAGACGTGCCCTCAGCACAGACAAAAGGACTTCAGATGAGTCCAGATCCATGCTCACATAGTACGGATGTGTAACACACACAGCCAGGCTGACTTTTCACTTCCACCTATAAAATAAGAGCACGTGAGGACTGACATAGTGAGTTACACTCTGCGAAGCACAAAACTCAGTAAGATTTTGCCTGGACTTTCAAAACCACCTTACTAAGACGACACATTCCAGCTGCTGAGCAAACAGCTGTTAAGCAAAGCAAGGCTGCCATGCATGCCCAAATGCCTGGAATTTTCTTTTTTCCATCTCCATAGCTCAGAAAATGAATTGAAACAGATGTTGTTTCCCATAGAGGATGAAGATATTTCACAGCGCTGCAATCAAAGTACATACGGCCTTTCATTCAATTTATCTCCTTCAGAAAGTTTTATACTAGTTTGCTAGCTTTTTGACAAGGCAAATTTTTATATTAACTGTCATTTTAGAAACATCAGTTATTTCTACACCCACAGAACTAAACACAAAGTGGCAGAATGATGTGCATCACAGCCACTGCTCGAGCCCGACTCTGTAACTGCTCCTCTGTGTGCTTCTGCTGTTAATTAGAAACACATCTGACACCTCAAACAGATCAGTTCTCCGCAGCACTTCCTTAATGAAGGCAAACAGCACTGCCCAGCACTGACAGATGCCATTCAGACAGATGTCCAGCCCATCACCCTCTCACAGAGAACAGATCTCTTAATGGTGCTCACTGGGTGACATCTGCTTGAATGGCAGATGCCCACATCTCCTCAACTGCACACAGCCTTGGTGAAAAATCCTTGTTCTACATGAATTACAATTCTTAAAGATCAACAAAATTTATATTTTTAAAAAGTATTTCACCCACAACTTCATGCTTTCTTGTAGACAGCTAAAGACAAATTGCAGGAAATTATATTCTTTGTTAATTTTGTATACGTGCATCTGATTAGACACATTTCTCAAGGTGCTTCAAGATTCCTGTCAGTACACATGAAAACTCCATTAAAAATTAACATTTGTATGTTTAAATAACTGGTGTCTGTGGCATTCACATTCCACTTTTAATTGTAACAGAAAAGATAAAGGAAGAGGGATGTGTGTATTTTCACTTTCCACATTAGCATCTAAAAGGGATGACGTTTGGTTTAGATGATAAACCCTCATTTTTCTGGTTTTTTACATAATAGTCAGTGCATGATATGGTAGACAGTTTTCTAATGGGTTATTAAACACAAATTGTTTCTTTGATCTCTCTATAGCGGGCTTTAGAGATACACAAACGCATGTGACACGGTGAAGGTGCTCAAGTTTGGTTTGTGCTTCCTGAAAGAAACCCAGCAGGAATTTTGTCTGGAGACTGACTCTTCTGGCACCCACATTGTGCTGAACAGTGGGCCACTGGCTTGGCTGCTGGGGATGGCAGATGGTTTCATTTGTTGTGCACCTCCACCTCACAGCAAACCTCACAAAGAGGGCTGCCCGAGAAGGGGAGGGCAGCACTGGGCAATGGCACCTGTCACTTCTGCTTCCAAGTCTAGCTCCAACTCTACAAGAGAATGCAGAGAAACCACCAAAGCAGTCCAGAGACTCAATACATTAACAAAAGTAAGAAGGAAACAAAAAAAGTAAAAGAAAAGCACAGCATATGGTTTAGCCAATGACAGCACACAACTTCTAGTAAGCAACTAAAATATTTTCCTTCTGTTACAATGGAAGCATTTGAACTAGAAACTGCAACAGCAAAAAAAGTATGTATCAACTAGGAACTACATTAAAACTACTTAAAATAGTTTGTACCATCATCAGAACATCTAGACATTGAGTATGAAGTAATTACTACGCAAAATACGGGAAAATACTGGAAAGTCAACATTTCTGCAAATGGTGAGCTAAGATACAAGATGAATACAAAAACATAACTGCAAATTGCTGAATCTTTAAGATAACACAGACAAATACTGCTGGTGACTTCAGTCATTCTTAGTTTTAGAATATGAAATAAACTAGCAATATTTCTTGCTTCCAACGTCACCAGTTATTGGTTTGTTACTGCAAAATATATATATATATACATACACTTGTAATTATGAAAGAAAACGTCTAATAAACAGGAAATTATTCAAAAGATTCAACTTTCAATTTAACAAACATTATTAGTAACATTCCTAGCTTTCATTTTCTATATAACCTTTAGCAGTTGTAACTGCTGCTGTAGTTCTGCTGGTATGTCAGAAATTACAACCTGTGCAAGACACACAAAGCATTCTTGGCTGAGACTCCTTTTGGCCACATGGCTAAACAAGCAGCACACTCAAAGCTCCTCTTTACTGCCTAAGTTACTTGCCCACTGTCACATCATAACAGCATGTAGGAGAAAATGGTGCATAATACACAGCCCTTTTGCAAAAAGGAACCCAAAAAACCACTGCTCTGACCTTGGAAGCACAACTGGCAGGCTCCTTGCAGAGCCCAAAGCTAAGGATGCATAGGTCTAACCCAGTAGCTTATTTCAGGCTTGACAGCACCAAGACAAGCCTCACTGGACAGGGGTATACATATTTTCAGAAATGTAAGTTTTATTTTCCTAAAACTTTCTTAGACAAATTATAGCCCCTATTTCTGTACTTAAAGCAGACTCCATCTTCTACCTTCCAGCTTTTTGGAATGTCAAAACCTTTGGAATAAATTGCATTTCAATTCCGTTCCTATATGCGGAAATACCAGCCCAGAATAAAGGGTCTGAAACAGTTTACCCAGCATTGTTAATTACCAGGCCTTCCACTGGAGTTTTAGCCTTTCACAAGAAGGCAGCTATCAGTGCTGTTACTGTCACCCTGCAGCAGCTACGAGAGGGATCTCAGAAACCTTTGCCCTGAGCTTCCCTACCATCTAAAGCTTGTTTTAACTAGCTCCTAAAAACAAAGTGCAAAAAATCTACCAGTTTGTGTAACTGATCCAATGAGAGGACACAAAATCTCTTTCCTGCTGTAGGGAACCTACTTCAGCTAGATCATCCCTCCCAACCCCTGCAATTTTGGGACATCCCCCAGCAACCTAAGCCCGTTTCCCGAGAAGCAGTGCATCTTGTACTCAGCTGGATGAAATCTCCCAGCATTACACTCACACTGCTACCAGAAGCCTCAAAGTTCATCAAGCACTGCTCAGCTTACTGCTGCATGATACCCAGCTCAGACATGAGTTTAATACGTTATTATTTTTTTGAAAGTCTTTTAACTACAAAACCAAGGCAGTTTGTACTCTATAATCTTTGCAGTTGTGGTGATGGTGCATGATATCTAGACTTCATAAAAGAGGGGAAAAATGTTTAACAAATTAATATTTAATTAGTACCAGGAAAGGCTTTGTGCTTTGCAAGCATCACTGTCAATGCTAATGTGAGCAAAGTCACTGCTATAAAAGAAAATGCTGTGGAAAAATGCCACATTTTGCAATGCCAAAGTCCCCACTCATTCCAGAATGGTAGCCTGGCTGGGTTGGGTAGGGTCCTCAAGTCCCCCCACTGCCCCAATAGGGCCCCCAACACTGTGTCCAGCCCCACATCCAGAGGCCTGGGAAAGAACTGCTGATGAGGTATGAGAGCAATCCATACAGCATTCAGAATATGTGTTTTACTGTTCCCCAATACATTATTTATCTCCAGTACTAAGGCAACACCGCACAGCTCAGAGGCACACAGTGCTGCAACCTAAAAGTTACTTCCTTGAAGGCCTTCATTTGAACATGGGAAACTCAGTGAATTCCTAAAGAGTCTATTTGTGCCGCTACACCATTTTCCATGCTAGTAAATAAATCTGTCAGCAGAAGTACTGAGGCACTACAATACTGCCTTTTTCAAAACACTAGTGACATCTGACCTTTTATCTCTGTTATGTGCTCAGCTGTGCATTTGTTTTATTATCCCTTGTGACACTGCTGTAGATGTTCAAAGCACACCTTAAATGCAGACAGTTACATTTTCAAATATGTAATCAGCACTATTTGCTCTTCCTTTATTTACTGGAAAAACAGATTTACACTTCTAAAATAAAAGCTAGATATCTTAGAGCCCAAAATTAAGTTAGGAACTAGACAACAAATTCCAAAGAAATAAAAAGATATTTAATACAAAATATATTTTGAAGAAGTTTGGACAATGAAATCAGAAGATTCTATGCACAAGTTTCAAAAAACAAACAACAGCAAAAAAGCTACTATTCAAATGTGAACTATTTAAGCAAGATATTTGCTCAAGGCTTCATTACCCAGAAGAGCCTTGTAGGCATTAAAGATAACTGTAACTACTATTACTGCTTTGGAATCCTGTTCTTGCACATCTTTTCAGTGCATCTGAAGATAGACCCAGTTTCCCATATAATTCCTGCTTGTGTGCTGTTAAACGCCTGACAGGCACTGCAGGGCTGTTTCCCAGAAATAGGCTTCAGTGCTTTTCAGCAAGCTAAGCTAAACTGCTTTAATCTCTAAAACGACCAGTGCGGAAGTGATCCTTTTAAAAAATTATTTGAAGGAATGAAACTATTTGGTGAATACCAATTTGAATCGGAAAAAAATCCTGTTGACCACTGCACACTGGTATTACTTTGTGCAGTCAATCAATCAAATATTAGCTCTGAAAGGATCACTAAAGAAAGAAGCTGCATCATGTTTAAAGATGACAAGGTAAGCTTCAAAATGTCTGAATTAAATTTCTTTGGTATTCTACAAACACTAAAGTGATTGTATTCAATTGTAGACTGAAGTTTCATTTACTCAGAATACAGCTTTTAAAGCTCAGTTGCTTTGATCAAGACTAGCAGGTAGCAGGAAAACTCACGTCATTTGGAACTGACTCCAGTAAAGTGGCCCATTTCCCATCTTTCCCCTGAAAAATACATAGTGCAAAGGGGAATGATGTGACTCAGGCCTGTTCATAACACTGCTGTTATTGAGGCTTCCAGAAGAGGAACCATCAGGCCTCCAACAGATGTGGGGCCAAGTAGATGGTCGTTCTCAAAGAAATACAATGAAGTGGACATGTTGTGAAAATCATTATTTCAGAACGCTCTAAGCCCTTTCATTAACTGATTTCCATTTCTTATTTTCATTTTTTCAGCCTATATCCATTGTTTTTCCTGACAATTCTCACATATTCCCCCAGTCCCTACAGGCATCTCCAGCACTCTTCCTCCCCCCATAGCACTTTCAAGCCTTTCCCGAACAGCCTTTGTTAACACGCTGTGTTCCAAGCAGTCTACTCCTCAAACAGCAGGAATCTCATCTCAGTCACCTTCAACCAGAGACTTGACCCAAAGCTCAATCTGGCATACTAACAGTCTTCTGGTCAATAGGAATAAACAGTTTTCCTTCCGACTTTCACAAAAATCTATAAAAAGCTCAGACAACATAGACTAAGCTGACAAAACAGAACAGCTCTTGTGCTCTATAATCTGTGGTATGCTGTGCTAAAATACATACTACAGTCACTCAAATTCTGAAGATACTGATACTGAGCATGCAAGTATTTTCCCTAAGATGCTGTACAAACAAGCATGAACAAAGGAATCAAAAGATAACAGTTGTTATTAAATGCTTGTTTCTGTATGGTCTGTCATTTCAGAAGATGCCTTGAGGGGCAGAAATTATCCACCATCCACCAATCTACAGTAACATACAGATGCAGTTAAAAGCTGTATTAGTCTTTCAGAACTAAAACATACTCAAACTCTGTGTATGACAAACTAACAAAGTTTACTCACTTGAAAAGAACACAATTCAGTGATGTAGATTATGATGGCAGCACCCCAGCATCAGGCTTTGTACCACAGTAAATAATTTAAGTAACTGTAAAGAATCAAACTATTCCCCAAGAGCTAAATATGTCAGCTGCAGGCAGACTAGAAAGCTCAAAACTGAAAAATCTTTGTTTCAGAAGCAACACAGTAATACAATAGTAGACAGAGTTAAGCATATATTTCATTTTCACCTAAGTATGGAAAGTTAGAAAAAAAGTGTTCCATCTCTTTTGCATTGTACCTAGTAAGTAAAAAAATAACATACATTTCGTTAGTGCTCACCTGCTGTGATGTCATCTTCCACCAGATCATGCTCTTCCTCCTGAACTTTTGCCTCTGTTCCCAATGAATCTGGGCTTGCAGTAGCAGTTTGAACGGCTTCTGTGGTTACTCCAGCTGAAAAAATAACAGCCAAACACCCATAGAGGTCAGTGGTTTTCTTAGATAGCATCCCTACATTAGGGAAAAATAAAATTATCTTCTGTTGCAATGTAGCACTATGAAATGCAGATACAGCAAAGAGAAACTTCCCTTAATATAAACATTTCCTTAATAAACGTTCTCCACAACATAGATATTATACCTTTTATCTTCTAGTATGATTAAAATAATCACAGACGTAGAGGTACAACTTCCTATTTAGTCATAAAACAGTTCTAGCAGAACTTTTCTCACTTCCCCTCTTAATCCTGCATCTCTCTCACCAAAAAAGGGTTCTTTCCATGCCACTTTCAGAATACACTCCTTCATCTGAGCCATTCTACATCATTTGGTTGTGATCTATCAGTTAATTGCTCTTTCAAATTGTATTACGGATGCTAAATCACGCCATGTAACACCACAGGAGGTTATCATTCACTGGTGTATGCTGTGTCCAGCTTTAACCTTTATGAGACCCTACCCAGTTCTCACCGCAATTCCATCAAGGCGTTATCAAAAGAAGCGTTTTGCTGAGAGTGAAAAAGTACAGACTCACAAATAGTGTTCCCAAAGAGCTTTAGGAAAGCTGAAGGAGCAGACTGAAGAGAGTTCAGATAAGATTTCTTTCCTCCTGATATATCCTTTATGTCAGCTATCAAAAATCTTATTATATGAAGAGATTGCTGCTTTCCTGATTGTGGCATTAGGTTTGCCGTCTATAGAGGCATTAAGATCCCATTAAAAAAGGACTACAGCCCTTTGTCAGCACCAACCAAGCTTCAAAAAGAAATAACAAATCTGGAATGCCTTTCCCTGTGCTACCCAAGGCTGTCACCTAGCACAGGGTGACCAAGTCCTGCCTGCTTCCTTGCTGCTCCTCTGCCATTTGTACAGCTTCCTTACGAAAAACTAAACAACAAGAACATGCATTTCTTCAGTCTGGAGCAGTTTTGATGTGATAAACGACTTACCTCTTAGATTTGTACAAGTATGGTTTATAAGTGAAAAGAAAATGGTTTGTAATAAACTATATGGAGAGAAGCTCTCTCAGGGGTTTGATCATATACCAAGTTTGAGAATACACATCTGAAAGGCATTTAATACTGAGTCTTCTTTGAACTAGTTCAGAAATGTTAACGTTCTCATGAATGATATTCCAGATTTTTTAAGTTTCTGTTGTTAAACCCTAAGTATTCACAGCAGAGTCATACTCCTACCTTCTGATAACACTGTCACTGCCTGACACAGCAATTTCATTTCCAGTCTTTCCCCTGGCATCATTTCTTTATGAAGAAACTAGTAATTTTTCATAAATTTCTCATTATGTCAGTAAGTGTAAAGCAGTACCAATAAATGTAAAACAAGACTGGAGGAGTTTGATGCCATGAGGCTGTTGCCCAGTATGGCCCTTTCAAGCTTCCATAAGGACCCTGTGGTTCCAGCACTGCATTGTCAAAATGCTTTTTGGATGGGCCAAAACTCAACACCTTTCATCACAGAATCATTAAGGCTGGAAAAGACCTCTAGGATCAACAACCCCAACTGCCAACCCATCCCCATCACGCACACTAAAACACATCCCTTATTTCTCACAACACCCCCTGCACTGCATTCTATCCACAGGTTGATGAAAAGCAGCTGAGCTTTCATGTTAGATGTACTTCACCTAAAGAGCTTAGCAAGATCAGTGATAATAAAGTGAAAGGATAGAAATGTTTTTGCATAAGCTGGTTCTAAGCAGAGCATATACAAGATTGAACGTCTCTTACAATTCTACAGAATTACAATAAAAATCTAAGCACAAACCATTTAGTCTCAACGATTCTCAAAAAAAGAAAAAAAGGGGAGAAAGGTAACAATCACACAAATAACTCAGGCAGTATTTATAAATTATCACTTCCTCTAAATGAAAATCCACCAGGAGGGGTGTGTTCTTGCGCAGAAGTACCTTCCACTTGAATTCACCAAAATGTCTCAGAAACACAGTTCAGAAATGAAAAGGTCAGAAAAAAAGTGCATGTATGAAACACAGGCCAGCTGACTCACCAGAAAACACTAGAAAATTACCAGTGGGATGGAGCACATCCTCAGCAGTTTGTGGATGACACTGAGCTGTGTGGTGTAGTTGGCATGCCTGAGGGACAGGATGCCACCCAGAGAGACCTAGACATCTGAGCTGTGCACCCACAGGAACTGCACAAGGTTCTACAGAGTGTAGGTGTGCACTGGGGTCATGGCAACCCCCACTATCAGTACAAGCTGGGGGATGTAAGGATGGAGCACAGCCCTGACAAAAAGGACCTGGGACACCGGTGGGTGGCATCCTGGGACACGAGCCAGCAGTGCTCCTTTGCAGCCCAGAAAGCCAGCCTTACCCTGTGCTGTATCCAAAGCAGTGCAGCCAGCAGGGCGAGGGGGGGGATGTGCCTCTCTGCTCTGTGCTGAGATCTCACCTGGAGCACTGCGCCCATATGGGGAGCGCTCAGTGCAGGAGGGATGTGGAGCTGTCAGAGCACATCCAGAGGGGTCCACAGAATGATCCCAGGGATGGAACAGCTCTCTTATGAGGGCAGGCTGAGAGAGCTGGGGTTGTGCGGCATGGAAAAAGAGAAGGCTCTGGGAGACCTGTGAGTGGCCTTTCAATATCAAAAGGGGGAGACAGATTCTTTAGCAGGGTCTGCTGTGATAAGAGAGGTAGAAATAGTTTCAAACTAATGGCAGGGAGATTTAAATTGAATACAAGGAAGTTCTGTACAATAAAGGCAGTGAGACAAAGGCTGCCCGGAGAGGTAGTGGTGCTCTGACCCTGCAGATAACCAAAGTCAGGCTGGATGAGGTTTTGAGCACTTGGTGGAGCTGTGGGTGACCTTGTGCACTGCAGGGGAGGATGACTTCTAAGGGCTCCTTCCAACTCAAATGTCTCTGTGATTACAATTCACTATTTACTGTAACATCATAAACTCATTATTCAATTACTACACCAAAACAATGCAGTGCAGATCTATTTCATTTGTGCTCTGCGAAGTAAGACCTTGCAGGAGCAGAGTGACCAACCACATGGATATACAGTGGTCTCTGAGGTCCAATCGCAGTATCCTTACTCAATGAAAACTCCCACTTAAATCAACTAAAGTTGAAAAGTTTTACTCAATCAATCTTGTTTTAAATAAAACTTCCTAACAGACAGATATATCTACTAGAAATATATTAATAAAAATGACAACACTGTATTTGTTATAGACTTACAACGTTTATTTTTGTTACCAGAATGGGTTATGATAAAAGCAAAGAAATTTAAAAGTATATTCTTACATTGTTCTCTCCTCAGTTTCATGCTGCCCCATTATTTAAGGTTTCCACTTCACAAGAAATAATAGTTTGATGCAGACATTAGCTCTTAGCAATATGGGAAGCAGCAGCAGCATCCAGACCTAATTTTTAGGCAGCATTCACTGGCAGCAGATTTCTGCCCAGAATTAATTCAGTGCACAGCACCCGATCGATCCGGCAGCTCCCAGTGCACACTGCCTGCCTGCCTGCAGCATGCACACAAAGGGCACGACCAGATAACCTTTTGCTTTCCATTAAAGACATAGGAATTTTTGTATCTGCAGTAACACCACATATTTTAAAGTACATCAGTCTCTGCACTGCTGGGTAGGCAGACCTTGTGCTGGAACACTTGGGGGTTCTGCTGCATAGGGCCTATGAAACACCTGCCTCAGCATTTTCAGAAGACATTACACAGAGTAACAGAAAAATGAGTAAGAACACTACATTCAGCAAATAGATTTGTTAAATAAGAAAAAAAATATTTCTTTTGCAGAATCCATCCTACACAGAAGACATCTTTGCTCTCCAAAATAAGCAAGAAGTAACATTTTTCCTTTTCTGAACTGACAACTGTTCCTCCTGGAAAATTCACTAAAGACTGTGCAGAAACAATCACATGTTGTGAAACAAGGCGCAGGTAAAGGCTACATGACAACCTTAGCAGGTAGAACATGAAGCTCTGAAAGCTTTCCTTTGTGTGCAAGCCAGAAAAATATCAATGACTAAAACAAATTCCAACACTTTCAAATCATGATGTCACATTCATTTCCACCATTTCATATTCATGCCCTACAGCTTAACAGCCAAATACAAAGACTAAAACATAAAACTATAAAGCTTACAAAGCTAGCTCAACAAACATGCTCTGAGAATAAATACGGCAGGATTTCTCCTTTCTTCTTACTCATCAAAGTTTGACACAAAATAAGAAATTGATATAAAATGGAAATTAAAGTTTTAAGAAGGAATCCACCTGACCATGCTGCCTATCCTTTAAAGCCATAATTCACTCAGTGGGCCACTCAGAAAAGAGGAGGGGATAATAAACATGTGACGCAAATCAAGCAGAGCAACCGTTTCACCGGAACCAGGAAGAGCCTTCCTGCAGGACAGCAACATCTTGATATGCTTAAGAGAAGAACACTTCAGGACAAAGTCTGCAACACTTTGGTTCAGCGACTGCATACTATGTATTCTTGCTCAGACTCACCCCAACAGCCAGGACACGCAGTAAACAACAAATGGATACTGTTAGGCATGGCTTTTGTCCTTCATCTCTGCAGCGCTTTCCCCTAAGGTTGGCTGATGTTCCTGGTAAGGGCTATCTACATTTACACTCCAGTACAATCACTATATGAAGCAATCAGGAAAAGAGCACATCACCAAGCACTGACTATGTTTTTGCCTCTTGGAAATAGTTCCTAAGATGCCCTATTCAGTGCACACTGGGGCACCAACCAACGCTACTGAGTTCCTCAAAATGCAAAGCCAGGTATGGGAATAAAACCTGCCTAAACATACAGTTTTTGCTTTAAGTGGCAACATTATTCAAACACAAGGTCAAAAATAAGTACTTCTATTGTTCACAATGCTCCCTCTTGCATCAGACAAAAGATTATTAAAAGACAATCCACTGCAAATTTGCCTTGCTACTTTCCATGCACATCAAGAGTTGAGAGGCATGCACGTTTCACTACGTCTCAACAAGTACAGTACTACTCCCAGTTGCCCTTGGATCTGTGCACACATACAAATGGAGAGAAGATTTCATCTCCCTTTGCTAATACCACACTCCTGAGACATTCAAGAGACAATTAAACACATGTATGACTAAATATATCAGCAGCAAGCCTCTATTAGTGGTTACATTTGTTTCACTTACAAAGGAACCTGCCATGTCCAAGAAAAGCACTTTTTCCACATCATGCATCTAAGAACTACCACAGTGCAGTAAGATGGGCAGAATGAAAACATGCTGATAATATCCTATGCCTCTCTATTAAGTGAGGACACAGAAAGACATGGAAGATGAAGGAAACAGAGCAGTACTTTGATCTACATTCCTTCTACCTGCCCTTCCAGCACTAAACCGTACATTTCGGAAACTAAGCACATCCATTCTAAGTAATATTCATCCCCCTCAACCCCTCCCCAGACCTTTTAAAACAAGAAGTCAACTTTTACTATGTGTTGTACTGGAACTAAGGGAAGATCTGTATACTTTGCCCACGAAAGCAAGCTTTGCAGTTCCTCATTTATTTAATTACTCCATCCTGATACCACAATCACTGCTCTTCCCCGGGGTGCCAGCACTTCCATGGATGCTCACACAGCCAGTACCACTGTTAAACAAACTTCCAGCTCTGCCACTCAGAACCACAAACTCAGCTACACACGCCATGCCTACAGCCTGAGTACAACACGCTCTCACGCCTTGCTGATGGCCTGGCTGCACATCTGGCTGTGCAGCAGCATCCCTTATAAGGCTGCATGCCTGAAGGCTGCAATTAACAACAGCTCTGCCTCACCAACAAATCCTCAGCACCACCTGAACACACTGCATCCTATGAAATTTATGCATCCAATTTAGATTTAATAAGATTATTACACACCTCTCTAAAATCAATTGTATTTGACAGGGATCCTTCTCTGAACAGAAGCTACATTCCCCAGTGGAAGAAGAACCACAATCATGAATTTCTACTACCTTACTTTTAAGTAAAAGTAGTACATTTTAAGTAAAAGTTACTACATTCTCATTCACAAAAATAACTATATTATTTTACTTCTTTCTTGCATATGGAGACGTGTTTGGATATCATCCTATAACAGCAAGACTATGGACAGATAACTGAATGGTGTACTGTACAATGCTGACAGACTTTGCAAGAATGTATTCTTAGAGTCTGTACAATCTCTGCTTTAACAGGAATGAATAATAGGAAAATAGCTGGAGACATATCTCTGGAAAAAAATGTAACAGATTTAACAGCGGTCTGTAGTGACTTAGTTTATGTGAAGAAGGAATACTACATTACATACCACTGTATTACTGCAAGATATATGTACACAGTCACCATCAGAAGCTTAATGTTTTGGTAAATATGTATGTTTCATGGTCCTAAGTACACAGAAAACTTGTGCCCTCAATAATATTAAATCCTGTTAAAATGCTTCTCTGCCCATGAGCCAACTGTTCTAAATAAGGTCAATCACTCAGAAATACAGGCTGTTTTCACAAGTTGCATAAAGAGTACATAAAGAAGTTCCCTTTATCATTCCACCTACAAGTGGAACATTTTAACTAACAGTATTTTGTCAGATGGGATCAAGTGACATTTTAAATTAATCCAGTCAGATTCATAATCAAATCAAAATACTGTTTGTTTCAGCTTACAGTTTTGAGTTCGTTTTTTTTTTTTTAATTTGTATTACAGTGATTCATTTGATTTTTTCAGCTAATGCCTTTAATGAGGTCATGAAGATGTTCAAAAACAACTTTTTTGTAACACTGCTACAAAAAACAGTGCTTTCTCTTATAACCATACGAAGCAACCAAAATACTGCTAGAAATTGCACTTGCAGCAGTATTTAAATTATCTTCAAGTAAATAGGCAAAGAAAGGAGACCTAATGAATAACAAAGGTAACTGTGTTACTACAAATGACATCAGGAAAGGGGAAGGAAATATACAGAGAAAATTAGAAGAGTACATGATTCATAGGAGCTGGTAACAGCACATCTAATCTGGCATTTCAATAAGCAAAACCAGGTCAGGAGGATGGTGTGAAATTACCAAAAGGAGACTTCAGAGGGCTGTAGGAAATGACTTACTGCTACATGCATTTTATAAATTGCAATAGAGATTAAAATGGAACAGTTCTCATTCTTGATATACTTCTGGTACAGTTTAAGAAATCTTGGCAGAACACTGCAAGATGCATCTTTCACACCCACTCTGCAAAATGAGCTTAACCTTCTAATGACCTGGAGTCCATTAACTTATACTTTTAGACTTTTATGAATGGGATAAGATAGAAGAATGTTCTATGTTTCAAAGGGAAATACTGTAATCTCATGCTCGCCCAATTAACCATCACCATCAATTACTGCCTAATGAATTCTTGATAACTGCAGAGCCATCCTCACCCAATATCTTCCTGCAGCCCTGGGTAAACACTGGTTCTGAACACTCACTCAATGAGGCAAGAGTTGCACCAAATGTTCAATACATGGTGATGAACACATCCTACATGCAGCTGCAGTCAGTTCCGTTCAGAATCCTCCTATACTCTGGGGATGCCAAAGAATCCCTTCATAACCATTTCTATAATCTTATTACAGACTCTTTGGTAACTATATCAGCCTTTATCAAAGCAGGCTTCTTCCCTGAAATCCCCAAAATACATCCCAGAAATTTTCATGCATAACTCGAATGCCTCTTTCCCTAAGTTTGCAGTACTGTTAATGAATTGGTTTATGGAATTCCTTTTTTCCCCTTCATCCATCAACCAAGTTATTTTCTAATTAATCACACAATCACTTACGTGATATGACACTGTCAATGTACTGGGGCAAATATGGAGCCCAAGCATCAATGGTCTCCTTCCGGCCTGCCTGTTCAATCCTCCTCAGTTCTGCTAGCAGCAGGGCCTGGGCAGCCTCTCTTACCTATAAACCAAGGAGAACATCACAGAAACTCAAACATTAAATATTTATCAACATGCTATTAGTATAATTTAGCAAAAACAAAAAAAAAAAGAAAAGAAAAGAAAAGAAAGCATCACTTAAAAGAAAAGAACCAAATGTGCATAGAAAATTGAAAATAGCTTTTAGAAAACCCACATTCTTCCCTGCTCCTCTCCAATTTAAATATAGAAGCAACATGGCCATAAACAGGACAACCCCAAACTACGATGACTCCCAATAGAGGACATAACAGAGACTTAGGCACAGTAAGAAAATATTTCTCAGCACAGAGGCTACTTCACATCCCCCGAAGTGAACAGTAACTGAGGTTTCCCACTGAAAGAAATAAGGTGGCTCACATTCCATCGAGTGAAATAGTTACTGCCTTTCACAGAAAAGCAACGCCCATGCACTGAAATGTCATCAAAATTTGAATTTTCTGAAAACAAATTGTAATCACCCTTCTTTCTAACAAAAATTGTCCAAAATTCCAAGATATGCAGCAAATAAATAATTTTTCTAAGTATTGTAGGTGGATGTTCCAATACCGTAGCAAAACAAAAATCCCAAAGGAACAATTTTCAAGTGAGATAATCTCATTTGCGTGCAATATGGAAGACTGAGTAACACACAAGGAAGTTATGTGACTCAATCAAGGTAAGACAGAAAACTGTGGGCAAGTAGAAGCCAGCAAAATGCTAACTTGACACCTCAGGATATCCAGAAACTTGATTCCTACTGCTTACCTGCTTACAAATCCTAATTAGGTTCAGAGCAATTATCCTCTCAGGAAACCATCTCACGGTATATCCTATCTAGCAAAAGAACGGGCAGCCAGCAAGCAAAAAGCCTATTCCCCATTAAGTTTCAAGGCTGCTGAAGACCTACAGTGTATAATCCAGCTCTGCTCCTCCATTCCTACTCTGAAAGCTGCACAGTCAACAAAATTTCTGTCACAGTAGCATAGGTGTAGTATTAAGGCCTAGCAGTCATTTATCACACTGCTGGCGACAAACCACTTACTGACTGCTGTATACAAGCTCCAACAAATTAAGCAACTGAGCAACCTCTTGGGGAAAAAAAACATAGGTTAGTTTTTTATGCTAAAGAAATTCACAACGGAATATGAGAAACTTTAATCCAGGAACTCTGCTAGAAAGAAGCACATACAGTATATGTCACATAAAAGGTAAAAAAACATAAATAAATAAACTAAAAAAATCACAGTAACACAATCATTTTTTCAACATTTTGACAGAGGTTAACTGGAAAACTGACCTCCTGAATCTAGAATCAACAGCTACAAGAACTTCTGTCAGAAAGTACTTTTTATATTAAGGAAAAATGAGCTTATTAAAAGCCATCAACATCGGACAGGTATATAAAGCAGCACTCTGCATAAATAAAAACCAAAGTAACCAAAAATTCAAATAATGCAACACATGAATCACTTCTGCCTCTCCTTCCTCAACCCCACAGATCTTCTCCTCCCTATACCTCAAGATAGTGCAGACAGTTCTGCTGCTGGGAACTGGGTTTTCCTGAGGTCTCTCTTAGTGATTTGCTCTTGTTACAGTGAAGCAAGGCTGCCATCCAGAGGCATATCACAGAACCCATTTCTTATCTAAAATAACGTACCAGTTTAAAACAACAAAGATGTAAAAAGATTGATATTTGAAAGCATACTATTTGGGGTTTTAGAACTGAGCACTGAAAAAAAAGAAAAGAAAAAACTAAGAGGAAATGACTGCTGAATACAAACTGCTCAGAAAAGTGTGAGTGCCCCATGCCTGCAGGAGACAAAGGTCATGGATGGGGCCCTGGGCAGCCTGAACTGGAGAGAGCAACCAGCCCGTGGCAAAGTGGGGCTGGAGGACTCTGGAGCCTCTTCCAATCTAGCTGGTCTGTGATTCTGCGAGCATATGAACTCACCTCCAGGCAGCGGTCCTGCCATCTGCGAGCCAACATCTCCAGAAGAGGAGGCCTGAACTTGTCCAGCCCCAGCAGGTCAGGGAGCATCACGCAGTGCATGGCAGCAAGCTGGCTCCACCCTGTTCAAACACAGAAGAACAGGACACATCAGAAGCACTCTTCATACTCTCTCAAAAAGGAAATATAACTGTACTGACACACAGGTGTGAATTTCAAACTTGCAATCCTCAGAGTATGTTCAACACACTAAGTACAGAAAAGACTAACTTCAATGATCTGTTGTTACAACAGTTTCCCTTATTTCCACAAAATGTCCTACATGCAAGTTTGATACCATTCATTTAAGGAAAGCTAATCACAGAAATTACCAGTAGGAAGATTATAGACTACTTGAAGAGTTATGCTAGAACATAAAAGCACACATTTATCTACTATCCTCCTCACTCTTCCTATCTAAACCCTGCTTCACATTGGAAGCCTGCAATATTATTTAGTAAAAAGAGAAGTATATCAACTTCAAACAACACAGATCCTAAAATTCTTGTAATGTGTGCCAGAAACATGCTCTTGTTATGATCTCCTTTGACTGGAGAAGCATGAGAAATATTTCCAGTGAGCATAGGGATCTCCAATTTTAATTCGTCAGTAATGGTGAACACAAAAATCTCAGTATTTTAATTACCAAAGCTTTACATGATGCCACATGGAAAAAACAAAACAAAAACAGTTAATACCCAAAATTCCTATGAGAAAGCACAAGATTATGGCTTAGCAATAAGGCATCAAAGCAAAGGCTTAAAACAACATCTCTGTAGTGATACAGGTGTTGCGGGCTAGTTTGGTTTGGGTCAGGTTGGGCATAAAGTCATTCTTCCCAGTGTAGATAAACATTTATTAGAAAAAAATAAAGACAAACCCCAAGTAGTTTAATTAAACAGTTTGTTTTCATAAGCACTAAAAACTAGATTTAGGTGACACGAAGTTCATTGTGTTTCAGTTTCATATATAAAGTACCACAAAAGGTTTGGCCTCCTGGTTTGTTTAGCCTCCTTTAACAGTCCCAGAAGGTCCCCAAGCTCCAGATGGAGCTGAGCCTTCGCACTGAGAAGCAGCAGCTGTAACATGCAAGTACAGCAGTGGGACACAAACTGCACATGGTGTGGCTTCAGTCACTCACATTCTTCCTACTTAAAAAAAGGTTGTTTTGTCAAAAACCAACAGCAAAACCAGACATGGTCTGAAATCCAACCTTTGACATGGACATTGAGAACTGAACTTTGACAGAAAGTCCTGGACCGACAAACCACATCTGTTTACCCTCTACCAGCACTAACAACATACTATGCCAAAATAAACTCGCTGCATCTGCTTCTTGAAAAGAAAAATACTTCCACAGAACAAATTAAAGTCACATCATAACAATGATAAGGAACATTAGTTGAAAGTAAAACACAAATAGATAGAAAAAATGAGGAAAGAATACCTTCATTTACTAAGAAACAGGTATGTAAAGGAGGAGCAGTGTCAGAGCCAGAGTGACCAGCTTCAGTGCTAGAAGAGACAGCAGGAGCAACTTGTAGAGGAAAGAAGAAGAAATAAAGAGAAAAAAAAATAGGAAAGTGAGGACAGCAGCTTCTGAAAAACAGATTAGTATCACTAAAGAATGAAAAGCAAAACTGTGATAATTTTAAACTTAAAAAAAAAAAAACTTCTAGACTTTACAAGAAGCGAAGTGTCAGTGAGAAGAAGACATGTAACTACAGAAAAAAAGATTCACTAACATAAATCCACATGTTTTGAGAAGAAAGTATTTGCAAATAAAAAGATCACAACTATGGGCTTAGAAAGCTGGGGCTCACTTCAGCAGCACTGTTGACTGTGCATTTCAAGACAGGAGTTTTGCTTCTGTTTCTGGATTTTGCCCATATCAAGATAGATTTAGAATTTATACTGCTCATTACAACCAAACAACAACCTAGAAATAATTCCGTTCAAACCTGGGCTGTCCCACCTGTTCAAGTAGAACGTCAGGGAAAATATTACTGATCATTAGTTTTAACATAGTTCTATTTTAAATTTGTCTCTACTCAAACAAGCTTGATCCTAAACCAGAGAAAGGGCTGAGAACATAAAGCAGACAGATGTAAGGCATCCAGGGTAACACTACAGGCAAGCTGACAGGAAAGCACATGCTCCAAGCACCAGCTGTGATGTATTCACTTTGTAAACTGCGTAATCTCATGCACAAATGCAATTTAAAATCAGTTCTAAGCATTATACTTCCATAATGCTCATTGTTGAACTTTATCACATAAAAAGACAAGCAAACCTTACTGCATACACGCGTCACAACCAGAGGTCAATGTGGAGATTTAGAGGTCCCTATCTGACACTTCCTTCCTGCTGAGAAATCACCATATGTCATGCACAAGCATCTTCAAATTAATCCCCCTCTTTTATTCCGTTGCAGAACAACAATGGGTTCAAGCTCCTGAACAGATTAAGCATTGTCTTCTGTTTGCTTTTCATGCAGTGAACTTCCATTGTCACTGGAGGACATCTGCATCAGAGATACTTTGCCATGCCTTCCACATGAATGCAGCACGATGGCACGTGCACAGTGACAGTATGAGCAGCAGAAGTCACTTCACAACAAAAACTGCTTTCAGCAGATGCATAAAAAAAGCTGTTCAATTTATGGAAAATAAACCAAAATTTCTGTGGGCGTTTTTTTCGTTTGTTTCTTAAAACAAAACTGAAGTCTTTGAAATTTTGCTCTTTGTTGCTGATGATGTCTGTCTGCAACTGTCAATAAGTGTAACAATCACTGTGATGGAAGCAGCTGGCCCAATAGCAGAGTAGCACAGAGATGTGCTGAGCTCAGGACAAATACAGGTCAAATAGATGGACATGCAGCATGTCACACTATGCATTAATAGTACCTATACTAATAGATTTTTAAGAAGCACTGGTAATTTGTGAGCAGCAAGATGCTGTGAGTAGCACACAATAGGATGTAAATGTACGACTTAAGGGTACCACTCAAACTCTCCCCCCTAGAAGCATTCAAGACACGCTGCCAAACAGAGGAAAAACACCCCAAAACATCATAGTTGAGGAACAACAGTATTTTTCCATATTTGACAATGCATAAGATTTTTATTTTTTTTTTTAAATCAATTGTTTCTGATGAAGTTAGAAGTATTTCCACTGGGTGTCTAAAGTATGCCCAACATCATAATCAGCAAAGACCTTTCAAAAGAAAAGTGACATTCTTCTCATTCAGGAAAGGATAACTGCAATATAACTGTACACTTAAAAACAAAAGCACATGCTATCCATGACAAATATGCTTTTTCTGACATTGAATTTGCCCAAGAGATACTACCACTGAGAAATAATGGCCACTCATGCACACTTCTTTCAAAGAAAAGTAAACTGCGGAAGCAAGAGCCATACTGTGCTGTTATTTTTGTTACTGACTGCTACTTTCTCTATTTCTGTAGGATCCTTACATGAAATGCCTGATGCATATCACTCCTGAAACTGGTTTCCTCTTCCAAAATACAGATGAAAACAAATGTGTATTTAGCACAAGAGTACAAACACAAGTATCTCTGATGAGCAAGTTTCCTCTTCAGATACACGTATTCCTCACTTCTGGGTGAGGATGATGAAAATCACAACTGATCTATCAGTTACCTGCTGTGCTTACCAGCTTTCTAATACAAGAGCAGTCTCACAGTTTAAAGATATATGTAAGTACATACACAAGGGATATTCAAAACATAAAAGACAAATATTCATAAAATACCACAGTAATAAAGCATTCATTTCTGCAAAATGCAATCGTTTTAGAAATTGCAAGTTCCTCTGTATCTCAACAAAGCAAAGTTTTAATAGCTTTTGTTTTTTTTTAACTGTAATTACATGAAATTACGTGAGCAAACACTGTCTGCGTCCCCAGGAGACGCAGTAAATACCTCACTGCTCCTTAGTTTTGCACCCAAGGAAGAAAGGCTATGCCATGTTGATACAGATTTACTCTGTTTTTTGTCATTAAGAGGAGTAACTCATTTCCCGCAGTGAACAGCAGCAGCTCTTTAATTCAGCACAGAATGAGGCACCTCCTCAATCCCTACATTCTCTGCAGGACTGCTTCTGTGCTGCTCCCACCACTTAGGAACTGAAGTCTAACCTTATCTCCATTGTTCTCTTACATCATATGTTGTTCTATGTTTTCTATCTAGCCACTGTACTTAAGACAGGAAAGAGAATGCAGACTACAAAATAATCTATAATCCACTGCCATCTTTCATAACTGCCAAGGAAAGGAAAGAGCAGCAGCGGTAGAAGCAGTATTAAAAATATTTTTCTTCCTTTTAAAAAGGAAGAGGAAATATTTACGTGTTTATGTGTGTTTTACCTTTATACTTCAGTTTATATTTATGATAAACATTTTTCTGTTACTCTGTATAACACTGCTTTACAGAATGTGAGTGTCTTATGGACACTTCAACATCTTCATGTTTGGGAGCACTAAAAACATGCAAAAATTTCATGTCAGGGAATGAATCCATGACACTATCAGAACTTTATACTGATTCTTAAAAAGGTCTCAGTCATTACAACTCTTACCTAGAATGTAACACTACATTTGTATCTCATGTGGAAGCCAGCAGTATTTTTATCACATGACAGTAATATGATGACTTCAGTGTAGAGAGCTGTAAAGGCATAAAATTGTTCTGAAGAAAGTGATTTCTACCTTGCTTAATCTGTCCTTGGGCTGCATGACTTGCCATCGACGATGGTGCCTTCACTTTTGACATCTCAGGAGTGCCTGGCCTGGGTGGTCTGAACATGATGTGTGTAAAGGAGGAAAGGAGGGACCATAAGGAAGGAAAAGGAAAAAAGGGGAGAAAAATGAATAGAGGTTACTTTCTAAGATCCCGCGTCTAAACAAACTCTGAAAGGCAATCAGTAAAGAACAGTCATGCTGACACCAAAGAAGCACCTCTTTTACAATTTCCAGCTTACTTGGTTTTGTACGCTTTGATTTGCCTAGAATTTGACCTACTCTTTAACCTACTTAAAGCCAAACAATATTAAAAAGTACAAAATGGCCTTTCAGCCCTATATTATATTAACACTGATATTAACATATTACATTAACAGCAGCCCACATTGAAACTTCTGCAACCTGATTAAAAGCAATAACGTTACCTTTACATAAAAAGAATAGTACTGTCATGAAAGAAAAAATACACTGGCTGCCTGGGCACTTAAGGTTTTCACTGTCACCTGATACACCAAACTTCATAGCAAAATTGACTCTGAGTTGAACCTGTCACACATTAAAGGGGATACAAATTGGTTCTACCTGGTTGGGCCCTTCTTCATGTGGTCTCCAATAAAGGTTGCATTGGTCATGCTCATCAGTGTGTTTGCCAGTGAGATGACAGAGAGGAGATGCTGGGTGGTGACAGCACGTGACACACCGTATGTCCCCTTTCCCAGTCCTTCTGTAATGGACATCTTCCTGCTCAACTCCACACCATCATATGATGGTTTGCCTACAGGCTGATTGTAGCCAGGAAGCATCAGAGACATGTGGCCTCCTCTAGAAAGAAGGCCAAAGGACACTGAGCAGTGTGGCTTAAGCATCCCAAGACGATCAAGACAAAGCTCATCTAGAACAGAATTCAAGCCCCAGGCATGAAGACAGGACATAAAAAGCTTTGCTGTATCCATGGTTAGGTTGTATTCTAGTAGAGTTAACGGTTTAGATTTGCTAGAACGATATTCTGGGTCACTGTCTTCTCTTCTTTGCCTTATTGATTCTTCATCCTCATCTTCATCATCAAGAAGATGTTCCTTTATGTTTTCTTTGATGGTTTCCTTGACCTGCTGGAAGAGGACAGCTGCTCGCTTACCAGCCAGAAAGGAGCCACCCTTGTCAGACCCACCAGAGGCCTTCTGTAAATTCTCTGGAGAAATGAGGGCACTGTTGGGTCTTGAGGCCTCTTCAGTCAGCAGCTGAATTATCAGTGCTTCCACATCAAAGAAGAGTACATGTATATCTGGATCTGTCAAGTTAGTCTTTATAGCTTGAACCATCAGAGAGTTATGCGAATATTTAGGTAAATTCCCCTACAAGAGAAAAAGAAAAGTATTCCAAAATTATCACTGGATAAATATCAGTGGATAACTGGCCTTTCCCTTTTCTTGTATTTAATTCTTGAAAAGTGATGAAAGTTAGAAAAATCACATGGCTATAAAACCTGAAGAAGTATTCTAATGTTCTTCACTGCTATTCTCATAGCACCAGCAATCTCAGATTTGTTTTCAAATATTAAAATCCTAAAATACAATAACGTCATTAACAAGTTTATCAGAGAAATAGAACTCAATATAAGGAGAAATGTAAATGCAGATTTCACAGTAGTTATTTTGAAAGTAACAAGACTTGCAGCTATTACATATACATGGTGTATTTACAAACACGCATGCATATATACAGTGGTATAAGTCGGACTGGACAAATAGCTGATAACTCACACAAACATTTGCACATTTTGTACATACACTAATTTAGAACATGCTTCTATTCTGTTCTTTAAGCATTCTTATATTCCACAAACTCGAACCAAAGAGTACACCTTAAAATGTTTTAAATACCCTAGACTACAAGAGCGTTCATCACTGAAAACCTGCTGACTATAAAAATACATAAAACTCTCATTATCTTGCCAATTTCAGCCCCTGAGCTCTACAGTTGGAACTTTTATAGGTGCACTTATTATGAAAAATCACAAAAGCAAACATATTTATCTCTTCTTACATACTAACATTCTATAACTGAAAAATTGGACACATATATCTACCCAGCATTTACTTTATCTCGCAAGTACTTTTTCCAGGACAGTAAACATTGCTAGTCCTACAGCTCCTTGGCTACTGCCAGTTTCATACAGGATTTCATTAATGGGTGTCTGGCTTCGGAAATTATGTACATACAAAATTTTTCAATTTTACCTGTATTTAAATTTATTATAATTTATTATTAAATTTATTATAATTTAATTTTAAATTTATAATTTAATCCTTAAATTGCTGTTAGCTCAAAGAAATATAATATTCGCCATATCAGGGTCACTGATTGTTTCAGGGTATGAATTTAGTTTAGAAATAAGTATGTTATTTTAAATTCCCAAGATTTCCATTCACAGAATTTTGTATCTCAAATCACACTGCTTTTTCTGTTGCTACTACATTTTACTATTATCAGAGATATAGAATATTTGTTTTTAAATGAGACTGCTTTTTACAGAAGAAAAAACTGGCCTCAAAGAAATATATGAGCTTTAGGTTTGAAAATGCACCTGTCTGAAAGGCTTAGCTACCTTGATGAGCAGAATAAGAACAACCTCTCTAGGTTTCACAGCAAGAGGACCAGAGGGAAGAAAAATATATATAGATATCGGTAGGTAGGTAGGTAAAGTGCCCTCTCACTGCTCCTTTAGTTCTCTACAAACATTGCTTACCCAAAATTTGTTAACATAAAACTAGTCTAGTCAAATTACTGCATTTGATATAACCATCTTCATTTTTCTACCTAATATCATTTTTAATTTTTTTTTTTTTACTTTTCACTCTTAATTTAAGGCTGCTCATATTTTGATTAATGTCCACATTTTACTGTGTGGAGCCTAAGTGGAAGAGAGCAAGTACAACACCTGGCTAGCTTGCTGCACCCACTGCTTTACTTTCAGAGGGCAATTCTCAATAATGAATGGTACTTGGTATTTCCACTTGGTCTCAGCCAAGTTTCAGGCACTGAATGCACAGAAGACCAGTCTTCTCTTAGAACTTTCATTTTGCCTCTCTTGCTTTGAAGCCTAAAGAGGTTGTTCTCATTCTGCTCATCAAGGTAGCTAAGCCTTTCAGACAGGTGCATTTTCAAACCTAGAGCTCATGTATTTCTTTGAGGAGGCCAGTTTTTCTTCTGTAAAAACTCCTCTATTTTGCTTCCACCAAAAGACAACTTGCTGCCTTGAAAAGGATTTCAGTTAGTGCTAGGATAAGACGTCCTGCTCCTGCTTTTCTACGGTAAATCTGGAGAACACACAAACCATGCTTATTAAATAATTTTCCCATAAGAAGGAAAAAGTAATAGGAACCAGAAAGAAATACTGAATGTACAAATCCTGTTCTAAAATTCACTGATTAACACGTTCCTCAATTATTACAAAAACACAGTTAATTTCTTCGAATGTCATGTAGGAATTTTTTTATACAAGGTCTCTGGTAATGATGTAAATGATAAAATTGGGAGTAAAATAATCAAACTCTTTTTTGTTACTAATCCACATTGCCCCGTGGGACTGAACCTATTTTGCAGTGCTATGCACCATTCCTCTGCAGGCAGCAGTACCTCCACATTAGTGCTTCCTGCACACAGAACACAAACATCTGCACGGCATATACAAGCACAACATTAATAATTAAGTGATGCTGACAGTCATACTGGATTCAGTAGGAAAGCAGTACACAAATCTGAGCACACATTTGTAGAAGCAAGATGACGTCATTCTAAAGAATGCTCTCTTTAAGTGGCAGTTCTTTTTCAGGCAAAATAAAAGATATGAAGAAAAAAATGAAATAAAATTAAATGTGAAACTGGAAGCAGCTGTCTGCTGCTCCCTGCTGGCCACAGCTCAGCCTACCAGAACATTACCAGTACATTTAGTGACAAGAAAAAAAAAAGAAAAAATGGAAGCTTTATTTTCCTGGGATTCTGGTAACATTTTTGAGTAGCACTGCATTAACAGGATAATCAAATGTAATAGCTTTAAAGTCTACTATGAAAAGAAAAATTATGAATTGCAGCATATTGGAATCAGAATATTTCTCCTTATTTATTGATTTTACAGATGTAAGGGACAAAGAGTCACAGCATTGCTGAAGTTGGAGATCCTCTAATCCCAAACTCTGCTCGAAGTAGGACCCAACAGAGCAAATTGTTCAGGGCAGGGACAGCTTCTCACATACTTCTCCAGTACACAACTCTGAGGCTATTTTTTGCAGCTTCCTGGATATTCCTTCCAATATTATGAAATCTGCTCTCACACAAAACCAAATCAAAAGTAGAGAAAACAATCTTTGGATTGTGATGGTCTCAATTTAACAAATTCATCATTATGGTCCTTGAATGCCCCTATCACTGAAATAAAATGTCTCAAGAACCATACCTTTCCTAGCAGAGGCAAGGAGTAATGACCATTTTGCTTGCTATAAACCGTGTTTTATCTTCCCACTCCAATAAACAAACTCAAAAAACAAAGGCCTTCTCTCTCATCTAGCTACATCCTGGCAGCTGTAGTCAGAAAGGTGATTCCTGGTGGGTTTCCCTCAGAGTGAGAGTAGTGAGAGAAACCCCTAATGAGCAAAGATCAGCAAGAGAAATTGCAGCAGTTCTTTCAGTATACATTTTTCATAATGCGATTACCCCTCTCCACCAACCTTCAGCTTTCTATTTTTGCTTCTGGAAACATAAGTGTTTCACCCTTAGGTCAGGGAAAAAAAAAACACAAAAAACTGCTCCTGCTAAAGGATTTAATATGTTGACAAATGAAATCTAATACTAGTTTCATTTCTAGAAATTTTAATACCTGGCATAAAGGTGACTGAAATAATAAAAGTGTATATACCACAGGGCTCTGAAAACACTTAACTATTTGTTTGTAGTCAGAATATTCTTCTGCCTCTCTTTATTTTTTAGGTACCTGAACTGTACACTCATATGCAATACCAAAGAAAACATTCAGAGAAGCACCTGAACTCACAATTTTATTTGCTTATAACAGACACTGAGAATATTAACGTATTAAACGCATACTGACATTACTACTATATAGACCCACATTTAATGAGAAGAATGTTATTTTCCATCTCAAAAAGGCAGTAGCAGGTTTACAGAAAAATATTTTAATTTCTTCCGTGAGTCACAATCATAAAAAGAAATCACAAAACGTTTGAGTTATAAACAAGATAAACCAACTTAAGGTCTTTTCAAACCTTAATGATTCTATGATTCCAGGACCCAAGCAACGCCATACAGAGCAAATTCAGGACTTGCTATTAAAACATCAGAGTGGCTTAGATTAGACTCTTTCAGTTAAAACAATGAAGACTTCTCATACTTTATTGAATTATTCATGAAAAAAAAAATGGTTCAGATACTGCACTGAAAGTAGAGCAAGCAGAACGTATCTTACTTTGTCAGATGCCTCAGAAGCCAGCAGGTTGGTGGCCAGGGTCTGCAGCTTCTGGTGTGCCACATTCTTCAAGGCAGCCAGACTGCGTCGTGTCATGGCCTGCTTCAAGTTGACAGCAGGGTGGCTCAGGGAGTCCACAGCTGCGGGCAGTGCCTCATCACAGGCATTCAGGATTTCAACTGCTGTTATTCCCATCACACATCTGTCCAGAGCACCTTCAAGCATTGTAAAAAACAGCAGGTTAAGCAAGAACAATGCAGAATGCTCCCCAAATCACAAATACAATAGGATGCAAAGTATAGAATTTTCAGATGTGTTAACAGCTATTTTTAGAAGTAATGCCCCTGAAGGAATGGAATTCTCCCAAATTTCTAAGAGGTTGAAGTGTGCAAAGAAAATATTAACAAAAATCAAAACAAGTTTAAAAAAAATACAGTGTGACCCTGTAGTACAGAAACACTGGAGACTACATGGGCCCAGCATGGAGCAAAGGTTTGTTCTCAGGGCTTTGATCTTCCTCTCCCACCCACCTACCATCATGGCTTAAACATCTCATAATGGATCTCAGATTCCATTTTGTTCCCTAAACTTCAGAAACAAACAAACAAACAAAAAAAAAAAAATCACAAAGTGGCTTTGGTTGAAAGAGGTCTTAAAGATCACCTAGTTTTAACACTCTGCTGTAAGCAGGACTGAAATCCTCATCTCGATTTCACAATAAGCTGAAAATAATATTTAGATATTATTGTAGGTTTGGGATGTTTTTTTCCTCAATGAATTAAGACATCAGAAGATAGTTACACACAGCACATACATAGACACATTTTTTCCAAACTTTCTCCCTTCTAAGTGAGACATTTCTTAAAATCAAGCTTACAATTTCATGCCTTGTTGCCCATTCTGACTTTTCTCTAAAGGGAATGCTAGCCCCTTTAAAAACAAAAGAAAACAAATTCCAGACAAAAAAAACACACACACACAAAAAAACCAGAATCTAGCACTATCCTTCACTTTGCAGAGAAAAAAACATAATGGTATTTAAGGTGCTGCACTTCTACCTCAAGCTTTCAAGCAAAATGAGGAAGCAGACATGCTGACAAACTGACAAGTGGGAAAGAATACATGGAGAAGATGGCCATAACAAGTTATGCTTCTTCAAAACCAAGCAAGTCACTTTAAATACTGAAATACATACTTAACAAATCCACAAACTTTGAGAACATGGGGAGAAAGAGATAGAAAACGTGAAAAAAAATAACACTTCTCTCAGAGGCACCTTACATGAATTACCAAGCATTATTAAGAAAATGGATTAAACAATGTCTGACTATAACCATACCAGTATCCATTTGCCAGACATACACGGACCCATCAGAGCACCCCACTACCAGGTAGTCATCAGAAGGCCTCCACTTGATCACTTGAATAGGGAAGAGGTGGCGGGATGCCAGCATGATGCATTTTTTCTCACGCAGACTAAGGAGACCTACTGAGTGATCACTGGCCACGGAGCAAATACAGTGCTGGACTCTGGCCTTTAAAAGAAACAAACAAATACTGATAAATCCTAATGGAGGCTGAAATGTTTTAGCTAACACTGATACATCCACCTGAGTAAAACAAGGAAAAAAATAAGGCCAGGTATTATGATTCATGAGACAGAACACTCAGGTCCTGGCACACATACTTCAGGAATACTCTGACAAGTGAAGCCACTCTGAAATAACTATTCCATGCATAATTTTAATAGCTTTACATTTTCTTCCAACTTTTCCTAAACTTGGAGTATATCTTAATATTTCAGTTTAAATTCAAAACTTCACATCTATATTTAGCTTAGATTTACATGTTAAGTTACAAATGTTTGTAAAGGTACATCCAAGCAAGATTAGCGTCCCAGCAGAGAGAGGCAGCGCAGGGGTACAGGACGAGGGCTAGGGAAACACAGGAATGAAAACGAGGACAACAAAGCAGAGGAATATTCAAAAAGAGAAAAACAAGAGGGGAAGGAAAAAAAAGAAACAAAAAGCAAACAAATTGTCTTGAACAAAAAAAGAAACAATCATTTTGAAGTAAATCAATGTCACTACATGCATTAAATTCTTCCTGCTTGTGTGAGTTACAGAAAATAAAATTCCATTCAAAATATATGGGCTAACCTAGTGCCTCTTAGCCTCAAACCTCCACACAGAAATAAGTTTACTTCATGGGGTAGAAATCATCTTCCACCATTACTGCTGTACACATTATATAGAGTCAATCATTTCCTTAGCTAGCCATGGTTTAATACCCATTTTTTCCTACCATTTTTAGTCATTTCTGTAACTAAATCATGATGTGAACACAACCAAAATTAACAGGATAATTAAGTTAATTTTAAACACCTGTGAAGGTCACACGAGCCTAGAGCTAAAGCTCTGGTACTTCATATTGCATTCGCATTTTCAAGGAGGAGTTAAGGAAGGGGCTGTATCATTTAAGGAAAGTGTATGACAGGTTATCAGAACATATTATTCAAAACTTACACTACAGTTTTCTGGTGGAACTAGAAGCTGTGTAATTTCTCCACCGTGTACACAGAAGATATGTTTCATCTCTCCAGAAAATATATCCCATATGATGACTGAGAAATCCACACCGCCTGAGATCAAATACCTTTGATCATAACGAGAAGAAACCTGATGAGGATACAGTAAGCAAGTAATTTTGTTTCGATGACCTCTGAGAGTTCGGTGAGGTGGCCAACCTGAGAAATGGTCAGGGGGTGAGAAAAGAGGAAGAGAGGGAAAATAAACATTTTTAATTTTGATAAAGCAATAAACAAAACAGAGCACTGCCTATGATTAGAAAAATAAACATAGTACATTTTTGCCAGATGTTTTTGAAGTATTTGCCTTGCTTTAAAGTATTCATAACTTTGTTTTTTTGTTTGTTTCATTCGTCTTGTTTTTTTAATTTTATATAGACTCAATGACTCATCTGGCTGCACGATCTCACAATTTTCAGCTGTTTTAAGACAGCTTCCCACCTGAAATAATCCCATCAAGAGCAAAACCAGAAAACAAACGAAGCCACCACATGCCACAGAGGTTTGGAAAAAGAAGAAAAGTATCAAGTCTTTTCCACTCAAACATTAATTTATCTACAGCTATAATCAAAAGAGAGAAGTACCAGAAAACATGCAAAATCTCGTTTTGCAATGGCCACAACAGTGCCTGTGCAGAACAGTTCAATGACAAACTTAGATTTAGAAGAAAAACAACTCTGGTAAACAAAATGTAGGGACAAAGAGTCACGTTTACTGAGAAATCAGTTAAAAACCATAGTCACACTTACACCTAATGAAAAATAGCTTTTGGAAACAGCCTTTTTAGTCACCAAATTAAACAAACGGAGATAAGTAAATACCAGAGTCAAGTATTCAATGCAATAAGCGCATGACACAGCTGAACTTTCTTACTCTATGCTTTCCAGCAAGAACTGCAAATCTTGCATAGGAAACACAAGCACTTCTGAGCATAAGAATCACCAACAGTGATTTGCAGAATAATGCACCAACTTACAAGAATTGAAGCTCATATTTAAAAATAATTGTTTGCATAAATGAAATAACTGACAACCCCATATATACTTATTTGTACACTTGAAAAATGCTCACATATCTTTCCCAGTTGCCAGCATTTGCAAAAAATCCTTTATCTGAAACTTCAAACCATGGAACTACAAACATTATCCAGCATCAAAAAGTACAACAGCAGGACAATGTATCACATTCACTAACTACATAATACACTAGAAGTAATTACAATTTAAATGTGCTATTTTTGCACATTTTTACCTCAGTACTCAGCTGGATGCACTGCCCAACTCTGCTACTGCACCTCAGAAACCTAGGAGAAACATGTGAACTCCTACAGTGAAGGAACCTGTCTTCAGAAATACGTTTAGACTGGACACAGTTAATTCACTATCTAGCTTCCTCATCACAATATAACATCAGAGTTATGAAGAACATAGCTACATAGTTTCTATCTCTACTGCTCACTTTGTAAGACTATTTCATATTTCAGTTATCTAATAAGTGATAAGCACACACTGTAACACAGTTGTGCTTTTCAGAAACTGATTAGCATACCTCTCCTAAGCATATGCTCTCCCTGCAAAAGCTGAACTATAGCAGTTTGGGTTGCTGGCACAATAACAATGCTGCCATCTTCCCGACCACAAACCAACCGCCCATGGGCTGGAATGTACACACTGGCTGTAACTTTAAGTGGTTCCTTGATGTTTGGTATTAAGCTTAGTTGGTCTATAATTCCAGCTGGGCGAGGAGTAAGTTTATCAAAAGCTTCCTGGAGGGATATTGAAGTTGTTGTTTGCAGTCCTGTTAAAACAGAAAAAAAAAAAAAATTAAAGAACCAAAATAGGAATGCTTTTATTAAGAGATTTCAAAGTACAACTATTACTGGTTTACAACACCTTGTTCAAAGTGAAAGACGTATTCTGGAGATCAATTCAGTGACTACCTGAGGGAAGCTAGACAAGGAAGCAATACATGAGAGACTGCAGAAGTGTATCATTTAAGCTACAAGGAGTTATTACATAGGCAGACAGCACATGGCACTTCCAGACTACATAGCTGGAACAGGGGGAAAAAAGCAATTAAAAAGTAATAACTGAAACACGTACAGCGTAAGATTTTCATTATACATTAAAAACTTCCAGTTACTACAACTCTAACAGGAGGCTAGGAATTGAAAGAAAAGTACAACAGAAAAGCTTCATACTATTTGTAGGAAAAGCAGCAGAGCTTTATCCAGCAACGAAACTCACAAATGAAAAAAAAAAAAAAAAGATACTCATAAACAGACCTAGAAAAAAAAAAAACCTAGTTACACCTACCTTTTGCACAATCTTGTTGTTCCAGTGTATCAGGTACACTCCAAATGCACAGTCTCCCTGAAGAGTCTCCTTGGATCAGCAGATTAGAGAAAAACTCCCTATGTCCATAGAAGAATCGGGTGACTGGAGGACATATAAGTAACTGATAAAAAGAAAACAGATTTGAAAAACTTCAGACACAGGCACACTATGCACAGATCAGGATATTTACTTTTCCCACACAGTCCACTGAATATTTTAGAAAGCAGAACAAAAACCATTTACTTTATGCTTTGCCATTTTTCTAATAGGAAGTATAAATATAGCAGTATGAATCAGATGGATACTGTGGTTGGTTACAAAACAAATCAGTTCTAAGGGAAAGAAAAAGTCTTAAAATGCATATATATTCTAAATATGTATTTTTGTTTAAAATATAAGCTCACATTTGGCAACAGTTCAGTTAAGATTAAGAAGGATTCCTGAAATAGTCTGGTATCAACAGTATTTGTAAATGAGACAATTACTAATACTTGTAGCAGTACACATGGTTAAACATATCACACAGGAGTGTAAAAGTGTATTAGATTATAGCAGACACAGTCCACATTGGGAGAATCTAAGCTTTCCAATTCAGAATCACGACACCAGGCACTCACAAACAACAAACTCTTAGCACATGAGAACTGAAGACTATAGATTCATCTCTGCATTTTTCTCCCAAATGTCTAGTAAAAAAAAAAAAAAAAAAAGATCCTGAAGGTCTACATTGTACAGAGAAAGAAAAATGTCTTGACACACACATATTTCAACACTTTAACAGAAAAATACTGACCACAAAGGACAACATGAAAGAAATGTATTTTACCTGTTTATCTGCTCTGTTCAACACGCTGTACAATAAAGGAGGAATTAAATTTTCTACTGCTTTCCCCACATCTCTACGAAACAAGTCACTAGCTGGAAGACAGCTGAGTTTAAGAAGAAAAAGAAAAGATTAAAATTCCTTGTATTACCAGATTGATCACTGTATCATTAGCTAAGCATATGAAATGCTAGTTTCCTCAGAAAAAAACAACATCCAAACCCTTAAATGCTGTATTTTTCAACTGTTAATACATTACAGACTACTGCTATAATCAATGCTGAAGGAAATATTTAAATGATATTTAAATGGTCTTGTTTAAATGCAAAACCCACTCCTTTCCATCACACATTCTGCAACAGCTACCATTAAGAAGTGAAAGAATTATCAAAATCCTAGAAAACAGCGGGGCAACCTTGGCAGAAACAACCTTATTCAGAGATCACTGTTTTGAGGTGACATATCTAGGGGACAAGCACTTTCAGTTATGCTCATAAAATAACAGTTTAAATTACTTCCATATGATCTTGTAACATAATACAAGCCAAACACACTCAGTGTTTATTCAAAATTTCTCACATGATCATCTCAAAAAAATAAACAAGCAGTGTTTCATTATTGAGTACCTGGCTGGTAATTTATATATGAAACTTTGACCATCTTCTGTCCATACAATCACTTTATCAGCTGACACAAAGTCACCACCAGTCCAGGTCTGTTCATTCTCACTAGGGACTGAGCATAAAAGGGAATAATCTCCAGCATCAAAAACCTGAAAAGAAACAGAAAAGTCTATCATCAACTAATCACATATTAAAATGCCCATCCAGCAACGAATTTTGATTTCAACAGAGACATACTAAAAGGACTGAGAACAACTTGCTCTGGATGTCTTAATGGCAATGTAATTACAACAGCTACTGTAGTGAGAATAAGCTTTTGTTCAGCTGTCTTCCTTACCCTCCAGTATTTAGAGCACACTACCAACAATGACCGCTGGGTAAATGCACAGAAAGAAATGCTTTGACAGTTTTGACAGTAAATAGGTTTTGACTCCTCTTCAAATACTGGTGTTGTATCCTGGAAAAAAAAAAAA